>CM037854.1:184439593-184517009 GCA_021234595.1 Delia radicum
CAAGAATTGCCAACGCATCCCGAAAAATGCACTGTTTGGTATTGATTAGGGGCCACACAGTGGAGTGAATCAAATAAAAAGTGGTAATAAATATAGAACTTCTTAACTACTGGACCGATTAAGACCAAATGTATATGTAATCGTTAAGGAGGAGTATAGCTTTCAGAAAATTAATTTTGAAGCCACCCTGTGTTAACACAGGGTGAGCACCAAGGTGTCAAAGTAGACCACCTCGAGTACAGAAAACTTTTAAAATGCTGTAACTTCTACAATTATGAACCGATTTCCCAGGACCCCCACTTTTTATTTCCCGGCGCCAAACTTGATAAAGATTAATTAACATTTTATAAGTCTATATTACGTTTTAAAAAGTTAAGAAATGGGCGTGCCATTTTTTGCCCACGTGTGTAAACTTGAAATTTTGCTTGAAAATTGGTCATTTTCGATCAATGCTGGGTTCAGGGTGTATGTCTAAAATTAATAATACTTTCATTTAAAACTATTCTCTAAGCCTGTTCTTTTCGAATATTTAAAAAAATATTTACTTTTCTTCTATTAGATTATGAAAAAAAAACGTATGAGTGAAACTACTTTTTCTCAAAAATTTTACAATTTTTTTGACCTATTTCAAAAAATTGAGTTTGCAGATTTTTCTTTACTCAACGGTTGCAGCTAATTAAATGAAACTTTAAGCACAACATTGGTGATAAAAGTGGCAATATACAAAATTTTGTTTAATGTCTTACCACTTACTATAAAGGAGTTATTAACTTAAAACCTAAAAAAAACTTGTCAAAAAATTTAAATTTTAATGTTCAACATTACATAACTTTTAAACTTTAAGAGGTAACATATTACCGTAAGCACGCTTTTTTTTAATCTCACCAAGCGGATTTGAAAAGTCTAAAATCATCGAAATCGGTTCATAATTGTGGAAGTCACAGCATTTTAAATATTTTCTGTACTCGAGGTGGTCTACTTTGGCACCTTAGTGCTCACCCTGTGTTAAGACAGGGTGACTTCAAAATTAATTTTCTGAAAGCTATACTCATCCTTAACAATTACATTTGGTCTTAATCGGTCCAGTAGTTAAGAAGTTCTATATTTATTACCACTTTTTATTTGATTCGCTCCACTGTGGGCCGGTGGCATCATTCGAAGGTACTTTTTTAAAGACGGCGAAAGCAGGAACGTTACTGTGAATGGCGCGCGATGATTACAATTTTTTTTGCCCAAAATGGAAGAGCTGGACTTGGGTGACATGCGGTTTCAACAAGCACGCGAAAGAATAGCCCAATTGAGAAGCGAGTTCAGTGAACTGTTTATTTCACGTTTGGGGCCGGTCACCTGCCGATATGTTGAAGCGAGTGTGCCAAAATTGGACCCAGCGTATGAATCATTTAAGGCGCAGCCGCGGTCAACATTTACATGAAATCATCTTTAAACATTGAATTATATAGATCGTTCTATCGACTCAAATAAAGATTTCATACATTTCTCTAAATTTCATGTGTTTTTTTAAATCAAATCCGAAAGCTCTTAAAAAATCACCCTTTATTATTACATATAACGGCAAACAAAGAAGAATAGCTAATAAAGAAAAGTTAAAGAATTATTTTAGTTTTTTATGCAATAATCAATATGCAATAAAATGCAGCGTGGTTCATATCTAAGTGATTTTGAAAAAGAGCAAACTTTAGCCTGTTTAAAAAGTGGCTTAAGTTTTCGGGAAATTGCTGGTTTTCACAAATTTTGTAAATAATCCAAGTGCTTATGGTAAAAATAAAACAGGCTGCGCGAAAAAAAAGCTTTTTGATCGGGACCGGAGTAAAATAATCAATCAGCAACTCAATGAAGAGTCTCAATGAGATAATCGCTGAATGTAAGGTAAATGTGTCGAAATCAACTATAATGAGGCTCTTAAAATATTCGCAGGAATTACCCCGCCACAAAACTGCGCTAATTGATTGTGCTAAAAGGATATACAAACCAACTGGAGAAAGGCAAGTCAATAATCGCTGTTGTTGGTACGACTGTTTAAACACAAATTTCTTTTAACTGTGATGTTTTCTGATAAGAAAAAGCTCAATATTAATTATCCAGATGGTTTTAACAGATACTGGAGAGACCTACGTAATTAACCACGATATTTCTCAAAAAGAAATTTCGCAGGTGGATCCTTAATGGTTTGTGCCGCTTTTTGTTTCGGCGGTATGGTTGATTTGGCATTTCCAAGCACCATAATGAATTCTTTTGAGTACATTACAGTATTGGAAGAGAAATTGGTGACATTTATTGAAAATAGCAACAAAGAAGAATTCATTTTAAAACAAGACAATGCCTTAGTTCATGTAAGTCCTTAGACGATGGAATGGCTATCATCTAAAAATATAAAAGTATTGGAAAGGCCCGCCTGTTCTCCCGATAGAAATCTCATTGCTAATATTTGGGGAGTATTAACCCTTGAAGTTTACACATCAAACCGTTAATATGAAAGCATTTTGGTCTTAAAGAAGCAGTTATTGATGCGTTGATATATATATCGGAAGAACTTCGAATAAATCTCGCGGTTTGTATGTCTGTTCGAATTTTTGAGTTAATTAAAAAAAGAGGCCTCACGCATTTTAAAACTGTAGCTTAAAAATAATTTTCTTAATTTTTAGTAAATTTTGATATAATAAGTTAAGTGTATATAGTTAAGAGAAACTAATTGATTTTGGTATTCCTTTTTAAACAGTAAAATAAAAAATAAATCAATTGTTTTTTTGCTAAATATGATTAAGTTTACATTGGTTTTACTTCAATGCCGGTTAAAGTTTTCTCCTTTATTATCGAAGTGGTCAAGTTTTACGAACATTTCGTCCGTTTTGCGATATCTCGCTTTAATTTCGATGTATTGGGCATTTTATAAAATGTCGAGTTTCTAAAATGGCCATTATTTCCAAAACTAGACGAGATAGGAATAGATTAACTAGTGTCCTACCGAAGACTTCGGCCAGAAAATAATTTTTGTTGATATTCGGCATTTTAAAGAATTATGGACAAATGGAAAAATGTTGATGAGATTTTGAGTATCAAATATAAAGAAAAATATCGTTTTTTGGCCGAAGTCATCGTTTGGACACTATAATTAACCCACATAATACAAATAGGCTATGTCCGCGAAAAATCCCGAGAGATTATTTTTTATGAACCAGACAGAGAGTGTCTCAACAGTGTCGGATCCAGGGTCACACAAGGGGAGCTAAATTTTATTTTTTTTACGGTACACTAATAAAAATAAGTCTGTAAAAACAGCATACAATGCTACTAAAAATATGGTAAAAATTACGTTGCAGAAAAAAATGATAAGACAGTCGGATTTTTACAAGATTTAAGTTATATTGAAGTTGGATTTTTGTTAATTAAGAAAAGCAAGTTACTGTGCTAAAATCAGCAAAAACTTTTGGTTCATATTTGTAGACAAAAACAGCAAAACCAAAACAAACCTACACCATTTCTGCTATATTTCCCCCTTTAATTTAGTGAATAACAATAAAAGTTTATCCGGCTAAAATCCACTGCTGATTTCAGAAACATTGATTTTTATTCGCATGAGGAATAAACTAGAAAATTCAGAACATTATTTATTTTTTGGATTTCAATTGAAGATAGAATTTAATATCATAATATTTTAAAATTTCATTTATTGCATACATTCACTTACACACACAGAAAACAATAGTAAAATTTCTATATTGTACTCGCAAGAAAACATTTGTTCAAAATATTTTACTTTTACACACAAAGAAAAATGGTAATTGAAATTACTGAAATTACCAATCATATGTCAGAACAAAAATTAGTACAGTTTAAAATAATTCTTAAATTTGTTGTCAAATCTAACTGCCTTTGGTGTCAGTAATTATTTCTCTCTAGTTTTCTCTGAGATCGTAATATACGTGTTGTTATAGAAGAGGTCTCATGCAATGATGTTCAGTTAGGTTCAGGGGTCTGTTCATTCACCATCTCTTCTTCTCATCTTTGTTAATGACCTCCTTGGTCGAACTTTCAATCCTATCTACTGCTTTGCGTATGACAGCAACATTTGTCATTCGTTTTCCTTCGATCGTAGGCCAAGGCTTGAGTAGGTTGGGGGGCAAAAGGCAGATGATTAATGACACACTCAAGCATGACCTTTATACAATCTCTGAGTGGGGTAGTGCGATTTTAATGCTCGCATGAGAACACAGTGTGACGTCTGTTGGACAGATCACAGCATTCAAGTGTAGAAAAAAGCTTTCAAGTGTCTTGGTTTTCTAAATCGGTGTAAGAAATACTTCACTCCATCCGATATCCTTACTATATATACCTACCACCTACACCTGGCCGAAAATGGAATACAAATCACATATATGGGCACGTGCTTCGAAGTCTATTTTGGGGCTTCAGGAGTTGGTGCAACGGAGGGCGATAATGATTATCAGCCACAACAGGGTCTCAAACTCTAATGACTTGGAGAATCGTCGGAATGTGGGTTGTGTGACTTTGTTTTATAGATTTTATCATAATAAGTCAACTCATCCTGAGGGCCCGTGTTTATTTTCATACTACCCCGCTTGTCAATTAGATCTCATCCGTTTGTTATCTATAGGCTGGCAAATCGCACAACGCATTACAGAGATAATTCGTTTTGCAGTCGCACAGGCCGTATGTGGAATCGCCTCCCTGAGCAGCTCTTCCATGCAAATAACAATGTACAATAATTTAAGACAAAAGTCCACAAATACTACTCCCTTTTTTCCTGATATCAACACAATGCGTTAGTAAGGAGAATCCCCTGAGTGTTTGTTCAACATAAAAAAAATTAAAATTTAATTGTTCACGAATTGATTTTCTAATTCAAAAATATTTTTTTACTTAATTTTTACAATCACCTTCGATTGTTTATTATATTAAATTTTTTATTTTCTTGCAAATTATAACGAATTTGATATAAAACTTTGAAGCAACCATACGTAACTTTGATTCTTTTGAACATTTATTTCGCGAAAGGTATGGTAGTAGGTTAAACCAGCAACAATATGGGATGGCAAACATTAATAGTAATTAATGTCATTATTGGCTATGTTACATCTTAGCCTCTAAAATATCACCGGAATTTTATTTTTTCAACCCCTTTTCTCTTTCCGTTTCCTTAATAATTTCATTTACTTTCTTTTATAAGCAGTGTTGCTAGGTTTGACGTTTTTTCGAAAAATAGATCCGCTGACAAATATTTTTGTTTTGCTGGCATATTAAACTTCAGTCAAAAAATCGTCATTTTGGAAGCAAAAATCGTTCAATCGTCATTTAGTTATTTTGTGTACTGACTGAAGTTTAATATGTCAGCAAAACAAAAATATTTGTCAGCGGATCTATTTTTCGATTTATATTATTAAGTTCAAATTAAAAAAAACTTCTTTTTTATATAAATCTTAACATTTATTTCCTATTCTGATGTGAAATGAAATTTTACAAAAATGAAAATAGTAAAAAAATTAATTAGTGCAATATTTACTGTTAAATACAAAATAAGTTTTAAATAAATCCGGTGCTTAAAAAACAGGCCTAATAATATAAAGAAAGTGTCCCAAAGTGAAACTTCAGATATTCACAATTTATATTTGAAAATGTAAAAACATTTCATAGATCTAATGCAAAAATTCATTGATAACATGCAGAGAACTCTCTCACTGTATGCCATCAAATGTAAAGCGATTTGAATTTGATCATAAATTTTAATTCGTTAATGGAAGTTAACATTGTTAAAGAATTTCCGAATTTTTAAAAAGAATTTAAGATTTAAAAATTGTGCTACTGAAATGTTATTCACAGAATCATGTAGAAATGATTAACAGTGTAAGTGGTAAAGTGCCATCGTTTTAAAATATCATGATTTTTGTAATTAACAATCTCGGTTCAGCCAGGATTGATTTAAAAATGCAACAAAACAGTATCCCGAGGAGGAGTAGTTTTTGATGTATGAAGTTTCTTTGAGTGGGATAATTAAGTGCTATTCTATCTAATAGAGCAACTGCAATAGGATTGTTGTTATGTTTGGTTGTGTTTTTGTGTTTGTTCTAAACTTGCGAGGCTAAAATTAAACTTTTAAGCAAATAAAAAAAAAAAAAAAAAAAATCAATTCTAAATTCTGGTATTTGTGAGATACATGGTTTTATTGTACTAACCATTGCGGTAATATAAACAGTCAGTTCTTTGAAAAAATTCAACCGTCCTTTTCTTGTACGCCGCTAGTGTGATTAAGTGATGCCTAGTTTGAACATTAAAAAGTTCACAGCAAACTGCTACTTCCAATGTCAAAATCACTCCGAATGTCACCGGCAACCGATGATTAGCCTACCAAATATTCTCACGAAGTTAACTTTGTGGCTTTAAAAGGAAGTTTCATTCCTTTCCTGTTTAAATGTTGTCAAATGAACAAGTTCTGCAAATTAAGCAATCATTTTTTTTTTTTGTAAATTTTCTTCATTTCCGGATACTTATTAAAGGTAGCTTTGGTATTAATTATATCCATAATATTTTTTTCCATTCATCTAAATGTATTTTAAATCCAACCTTGTAGATTGTATCTCAAGAAAAATTTGCAAAAATTTATAACCGCAATTCGTTGCCTTAAAAATCTATATCACGGTTGTATCACAGTAAGTAGTTTTTTTATTAATAATTCTAACTGGTTTTGTTAGTAATAATTGCACATTGATCTGACAGTTTTTTTCGGTGACGGGGTCTCTCAAAAATTGTGGAATTTTCAGATTTCAAAATCCACCAGAGTCTCAACAAAAAAAAAAGATTACAATTACCTCAAAAGCCTACACGATGGTTGGGGCTAAAATCGAATACATAAGATCTGAAGGAAGATTTGATTTTTTATTTTATCAAAACTTTTTGGAAGAAAAACACAAAAATCCTCGTTGCAGGTTTAAGGGTTAACAATGCATTAAATTTATATCAGTTTTGCTAAATCTTAGATACAAAGGGAGAAAAGGTAATTAAACTAATACTCTTTAATTGTATTCTTTAAGAAAGGAAAACAACAAAACCTAATTTAATTTATTATCAGATTCCCCTGACAAAAGGCCTCTCTTTGGTGAAGGAAGTCAATTAGAGCATAAGGTGAAAATCTGGTATGGTCAATTATAAATTGATGTTACTCGGCATAGCATAGTAGTCAAAAAGAAGAAACAAAACAACTTTTTAATTGACGAATGTCGGAGATCGGGAAAAGTTCAAATTTAAGTGTTAAAAATTAAAAATCATATAAAAGAAAAATATAAATAGAAAACGAAGGGAAATATTTTTAGTAAAATTTAAAAGTTTTTGGTACGTAAATATAATCAAATTGTTAAAACGGGAAAGAATTGTTAAAAGAATAAGTTAAAATCTAAAAAAAAAAAAAATAATAAGTAAAATATTAAAATTTAAGTGTAAGAAAAAAGAAGAAAATAGCTAAAGAAAAAAAAAAACCAAATTCTGCATATGAAAAAAAAAATAAAAATTTCTTAAAGGCTAATATTGCACAGTGTCGCGTCGGAATAACGGAAAAGATTATAATTACACCAGCGAAAAAAAGTGTGTTTTAGATCATTTTTATTAACAATTACAAATTAAAATCAAGCTGTCAGTGAAATAGTGTGGTGATTACAGTGGTTTAGAAAATAAAGAGTTAAAATACAAAAGAAAAATAATTGTTTTAAAGAAAAAAAATTGGCAAAAAGGAATGCCTTTAACTTGAAAGGAAAATAAAAATTAAAAAAAAAAAAAATTTTTAAAATTAAATTAAAATAAAGATAATTGAAAAATGAAAATAAGGTAAAACAAAATATTTTAGAAAAAAAATATTAGCCTATTGTCTTTAAACTAAACCACTGTGCGCATGAAAGTAACAAAAAAAAAAACGCAATTTGGCATAGAAAAAAAAACTAACGGCCGCTTGTAAATCATCATCGACAACAACAAAGAAGAAAAGACAAGACAAATCTTTCACCCCCGCAGCTCCTTGGAAGGCCTTTCATCGTGTTGTGGTAAGTTATAAGTTTTTGTTTTTTTTTGATTTACACTGAAAAGAAAAAGTAAGAAAACCAGAAAAAAATAAGATATTGAAATTGAAAAAAAAACTAAAAGAAAACACATTTAAGAAAAAAAACATAATTTAGATAATGATAATTAAATGAAGAAAAAAATATAGTATCAATATTATTAACATAATGTTTGAAGGAGAATAAGAAATTACAATAATAAAATTCGTGTTCTCTTCTTCTTCTCCATTTTTTTTTCTCTAACTCAAAAGAAAAAGAAAACCTTTAGAATTGTGTTAAAAAAAAAAAAAAATAAAAAAAAATTACAACAAATTATAATCGGGATAAGTAGTTATTTTTACTCGTTGCTCAGCAAATCCAATCCAATTATGAAATAACTAATGAATTACTTAAACCAAAATTTGTATAGAAAAAAAAAATCAATTATAAAAAACTAATTAAAAACTATTCAAAACCACTAAAATTTTTATCAGATCTAAAGGATTCTTTTTTTTTTTTGAACTCAAATTGCATGATTTTTAATCGAGGTACTTTAAAGGGAATGTTTGATGAAAGCATTCCTTTAATTCTCCTCCTAAGACAAAGTACAAAGACAGTATGTAAATCTCTACACTATTTCCATCCCGGAAGTGAGAATGAGACAACTAATTAAAGTAGAAGAAAATAAAACGTAAACAAAACGTTAATTGGTGTAATTATATCCTTTACCCTACGGTCGTGTTATAGAAATAGTCGTTCATTATCGCGTTTGTAAATACAAAAATTTTAGTCCCGGTTCGTCTAATGTTGCTTCAATATCGTTTTAAATTAAAATTGTGGCACTACGGTATTAGGTGCCAGAAATAAACGTAGTGATATTTTGTGGAGTTATATTGTTTATTTTTCATATGCCAGATTTACCATTTATATAAATTACAGGAGAGAAATATATAGAATTGAATTTTTATAACTAATTAAATTTTTATTATTTTTGCGTATTTCTTAGATATTTTTTAAATAACTTAGTTAAAGCCTGTGAAATACACCCACAAGAACTTTTCCATAAAAAAATCAACAGTTATATAAATGTTTAATCGGTAAAGTTGTTTCAAGGGAATATACAGATAAATTACCAAAGAAATATATTTTTTAACGTTCTCTCTGTTATTCAACAAAAAAAAATATAAAATAAAAAAAAAAAAAAACGGACTGGCCGTAATAGTTAAAATATTCAGTTAAAATTTTCGTTTTAAAAACAAAAAAAAAAAGTTGTTATATTATATTGAGTATTGACATAAACGAAAACAATCTATTGTTTTTATGGATTTTGTCAATTAATATTCAGCAGCTGAAAGTAAACTAACAAATACAATCGTTTTAAACGAAAAGAAGTAGTCCTGTTTTTAACTGATTTTCAGTTAATTTCATGTGTATATTCAGTAGTCTTTATGGAAAAATATTGTGAGTGTATGGTTGATCCTAGTTGGTAATTACATTTATATAAAGGGTGGTTAAATTGTAAGGGCCGATGTTGAATGTGAACCACACCTAAACGACAAGTTTTTTTCCGAATTTTATTTGACATTTCTCTATTTCAGACTTACTCAATTTGAACCATGAACAATCCAACAACGTGTTAAAGTTATCCAGACTTATTATGAAAATGGGCGTTCAAATCAAAATGCATATCGTGCACTTCTTGATTTTTTTGGTCAATTTGATCGTCCAAATGTGCGTACAATCGCAAAAATCGTGGAAAAATTCGAGCAAACCGGGTCTGTAGAAGATGTGAGAACACCAGTGCATGCTCGTACAGCTCGTACTGCAGAAAATATTGCTGCTGTTCGCGATAGTGTGGCTGAAGAGCCGTCCACCTCAACTCGTCGTCGTGCCCAACAATTGCACCTCTCACGCTCGTCGTTGATGAACATTATGCATAAAGACTTGCATTTACACGCTTACAAGGTGCAATTGGCTCAAGAACTAAAGCCTCTTGACCATTCCAAACGTCGTGAATGGGCAGAATGGTGTCAAGAAATGGCAACAGTGGATGATCAATTTTCGAAGAAAATCATCTTCAGTGATGAGGCACATTTTCACCTCAGTGGATTCGTCAATAAACAGAATTGCCGCATTTGGGCGAATGAGAATCCAAGAGTGATTGTCGAAAAACCAATGCACCCACAAAGAGTGACTGTTTGGTGCGGTTTATGGGCTGGCGGCATCATCGGGCCGTATTTTTTCCAAAATGAGGCCGGTCAGGCAGTTACTGTGAATGGTGTTCGCTATCGTGAGATGATAACGAACTTTTTATGGCCCGAATTGGAAGATATGGATGTGGACGATATGTGGTTTCAGCAGTACGGTGCCACTTGCCACACAGCTAACGAAACAATGGCTCTTTTGCGCAACAAATTCAATGGCCGTGTTATCTCACGTAATGGCGATGTCAATTGGCCGCCAAGATCATGTGATTTGACACCGTTGGACTTTTTTCTTTGGGGTTATTTGAAAGAAAAGGTGTACGTCGATAAGCCAGCAACAATTCAAGAGCTAAAGGATGAGATAATTCGGCACATTAACGGCATAGAACCTCCATTATGCCTCAGCGTCATCGAAAATTTGGACCATCGGATGGAGGTGTGCCGCCGTGGTCGCGGCGCCCATTTGGTCGATATTTTGTTCCATACATAATTGAGTAATACCAATATATCATAATAAAATAAAATTACAATAATTTCCTAAATAGTTTGTGTTTTAATCAAAATCAACATCGGCCCTTGAAATTTAACCACCCTTTAGTTTAAAGATAAGAATGATTTTTGGTTTGAATTTTAAATGAATAATCATCTAAATATGACAGTAAATAAACAGAGTAAATTTCATTAAGGTTGGGAAAATCTGATGCGAGTTAGGGTTCTTCGTAAAACTAGGTCAATGGAGGACACGGTAGGGAGGGTTAAGAGAAAGGGGTATCTTCATCAATAACCCCTTAATTTACATTAAATACCAATTAGTAGAGTTTCACTTCTGTTTTTTTTTGTCATTTTTTTTTATTTATGGGAGACAATAGTATAGTTTTCAAGTTCATTTCCATATTTTGTTTTGCTTCAATATAAGGGACTCTTCAATAAGATTGTAAATGGTGGTGTTTAAGTTGACAGGGGTCAAAAACCTCCCCAACCACTGAAGCTGGCGGTAAAAACGGGTCCCGCCGACCTTTTGTCAACTGAACATTAGCTAGAGGAGTTTTGTTTAGATAGTAGTTAGCTGTCTGTAGTATTACTGCCCGCTAGTTAAATAACGATCCCTGTTCTTGTTTCTGCGGAGTACAATACGCAAGTTGTGCGGAAGGTCGATACCATTTTCTTGTAATTGCACGGAATAGTTGACCCGTCAGAAAAGGGACTCGGTATCACAATTTATCACACCCATTTCACCATTACATTTTCGAAGTTTAAAACATAGAAAAGTGTCTTAAATCGTTTTATATTACAACGATAGCATAATAGTACTTGCAATGTGAATTACACTATTGTCTTTTATATTTTTATTAAAACTTTATTCCACTTATAAAAAATATTTTTTATTTTGACGACATTTTGAAATATGATGACGATTTTGACGATTTTTTCTGGAAAATTTAACGATTTTATGCTCAATAAACCTGTCAACACTGTTTATAAGTTCTTTTTAAGAGCAGTTTCCTTAAATTTTATTAATATTTGTTAAAATGTAAGCAACATTTTAAGTCTCTCAATCGCTGGTTCAAAAATTATTATTATTCAAAAATTATCCGATCCCAAAATCGCCGAAATGTCTTCCTAATAATAAAAAATATAATTTAAAATTTTTTAAGAAAATGCCATGCGGTATTGATCTTTTCTTTCAAATGGAATATATTTATATTGCTTAATATCGTCTTGTGAGTTATACATGTCTTCAGAATGTTTGCGGGGATACTAAATGCAATATTACAATACAATAACAACAAAATTCGAATGTATGTTGTTCTGACAGTTTTGTTACCAAAACCGCAGTAAAATTACTGAGCATTAGAGCGGCATTTTTTTGCAACTCTCGATTTTGATCAATTTGTTGATTATTGTATTCCTTGGAAAAAATATGAGAAAATTCGTAAAACTTTAACCCGCTACGAACTCAGAAAAAATTTTAGATTTTTTAAATTTTTCTTAAATATCTTTAGTAAAAATATATTGATTTTGACCTTCTGAACACGAACATTTAAAATTTTTTTTAATCGGGTTTGATTTTTTTTTTTTTACAAAAATTGCGTTTTTTGTACATTCTAGAATTTTTTTTTAAAATTATCCTAAATTTGTTTTGTGTTGATAATGCTAAAATTAATACATATTAAGAAACATTTTCAAAAAAAAACTAGGTCACTGGGCGATACGTGTTAAAGCCTACAATAATCTAAACAATAAAATGAAATTAAAAAAAAAAAAATTTTCTTCATACAAAAAACAAAAATGCCGCTCTACTGACAAGGGGAGTTTCCCGATGGGTTCTCTCCAAACTTAATGTAATTTTGATATGTGATAAAGAAAAAAAAAATAAAAGACACTTATTTTTTTAGCGGCCCAATCTCACGTTTAAGGTTTAAAACGTGTGGCCATGTCTGAAACTAATAAAATTCAGATTTTTTTGAATGCATTTTTTGATGAACTCGAAAAAACAAAAATTTGTATACCAATATTGCCTATATAGTGTGTAAGGGTTACAACTTATTTAAAATATTTAAAACGTAGGTTAAAAAACGCTCCGGAAAAAGTCGCATAAAACCGTACAATTACGAATGTCGGAAAAAGCTCAAACATCCCTTGGATTAAATTTAATTGGCATTAATACACATATTTTTTTTAGCTTAATCCAACTACAATTCTTTAACAAAACGCCAGTTTAAATATCACTTTAAATACATTTTTATGAATAAAAAAATGCCTGAAAGTTATCGGACATGTTTCGTATACCAGTTAATGCTTGTCCAATAGCGCTTTCATTTGATACCTCATTTGTCTAACATTTCACTAAAACAATTTGAAATAAGCCGAAAAAACGGGGAACATTTTTGACCTCACTTTTTAACGCCTAAACATGAGATTGGGCAGCTAAAGAAAAAATACGAGTCCCTTATTTTTGTCACTTTTAAAAATTTCATTAATATCGGACTGAACCCATTGGGAGACTTCCCTTGTGCGCAGTGTAGTAATTTGTGTGAGCCAGAATACGTTGTTTCCACAAATGAGGGCAAATCAACATTATTTCTGGCTGGTTCGATTTACAATTTCTATTAATTTTACCTTTGTTACAAAATGCACTCAACGTAAAAAACTAAAATCAAAATAAATCAGAAGAAAAATTATTTCAACATTATTTCTATAACTTACATGGTAAACATTTAATAGCAATACACTGCGTTCCAAAACTATAATTACACATTAATTTCACTAAATTTCTTAAGTTAAAAAAAGTGGAAGAGTTTAACCGCCATAAATGTAAAACCATACTCACGAAAAAGTTTCGTAATATTGATGAAACTGTTTTATAAATAGTTTGTCATCAATTATTCATCATATTTATGAAGTTTTCGTAGGTATGATGAAGAGTTTCATAAAAATGTATGCCAAATGTTTCATAAATCATCATCATTTCATAAAAAAGTTTCATTAACCGAGTGAACATATTTTTGTTTGTTTTCCTGTCATTTGAAATTAAGAATTTCCATTTAAAATTTAGAAGTCATAAATAGAATTCAAGATTTTCTATTTGAAACTAAAAAAAGTTAATTTTTAATTTAGATTTTTTATTTAAAATTCAGAATTTATCATAACATCACTTGAAAGTCAGAAATTTTAATCAGTTAATGTGTTCTAAATTTTGCATTAAATTTCGTGAACATAAATATAATTTTTATAAATTTTAGTGGAAATTCTTAATCCAAATAATGTTTTTAAATTCAAAATTAAAATTCATAACTTAATATTATTTCTTCTGAATTTTAATAAAAAATTAATATCAATTGATATTTTATAAATATCAATTTGAAATTCTGAGTTTTAATTTATATATTTTGAATCACACTTGCAAGAATATTGGGTTTTAAAAATAATTTATTAAAACTACATTGTTTCCATTGGCTGTAGCCTTTATCGTATTTGTACGCTAGCAAAGAAAATGATTCATTTCACAAAAATTTATGAATTAGCTTAAATCGTCATATAACATTTATGAAACATTTCATGAAAAGCTATAAAACTTCTTCATATTTATGAAACATTAAATAAATATGAAGAATCATGTCATCAATTCGCTCTTTTATGACACAACTTCATCATATTTGTGTGTTACATTGGACGAAAATCAAAGAGGTTTTCCTTCACATTTATGAAGTTTTTCATAAATATGATGAATATTTTTCCCTGAGTGCAATGAAAAATTAATAATAGCAGCAGTTTTAATAATGCATGAGGCATCTTTTATTTTAATCAATTCGAACAGACATACTATATATCATATTTAATCGAACTTCTTCTGATATAGATATCAACGCATCAATAACTCGTATTTTAGACGAAAATGCTTTCATATTAACGGTTTTCTGTGTAAACTCGACGGGTTAATACTCCCCAAATATTATCAATGGGCTTTCTATCGGGAGAACAGGCGGGTATTGGAAATACTCTTATATTTTTAGATGATAGCCATTCCATCGTCTGACGACTGTACATGACTGAGTCCAGTGACCATTTATTCATTGTTTTATTCTTGTACAGTTGTTTGTAAATACTTTTTTTACACGATATTCAAAACATTTAACAGAACCCCTGTAGTCCAGCATTAACAGACACATACAATAAAAAACGTATACAACGTATAGTATTCTAAACTGCGTAATGTACATCAACATTGTTGTTATTAATTCTGCATGGAGGCCTACTACGATGCATTACTTTACCCATTATTTGGTAATGTGTGGTTTTGCTAGGCCCCATTTATAGGTCTGAAAATTTGATTCAAGTAGTATTTTAATTGTCACATTGCCTGAAAATTTAAAAAAAAAATAAATTTTTAAATTCTATAAGAACTAAAACGGAAAAATATTGATTCCCAGTATGCGTATAAAGCATTGCTTTAAGTCTGAAATGGAGCAAAATTGATTATTAATAGGTTTTTTGTTAAAGTTCTGCCTATTATATAGGCTCTAACTTTTCTAAAACTTCGGGTTCTGATGAGATCTTTAGCCAGATCGAAATACTAGTATCAACCTAGCTAATATGTTTGATTTGCTTTATTTTTGTAAATATACGGAGGTTGAAAGCTCGTTATAAATGGAAAATAACATAAAAATAATCTCGATGTATATAAAAACAAAAAACTAATATAACTGTAAAAAAATATTACTTGAGCCAGAGTACACACTAAAATTTTTTTATATAAATAGAATATTTTTGGTCTTCAAAGTTTAGTAACGTCATGATGCTTGTTAGGAAAAGACCTAACCACGTGGTTGATTACTAAGAAGACAAGAATGGAGCAAAATTGATTATTAATAGGTTTTTTGTTAAAGTTCTGCCTATTATATAGGCTCTAGCTTTTCTAAAACTTCGGGTTCTGATGAGATTTTTAGCCAGATCGAAATACTAGTACCAACCTAGCTAATATGTTTGATTTGCTTTATTTTTGTAAATGCAAACCCTGTTTGTAGATAACGTTTTTTTTCACACGAACGAAAAAAAAAAATAATAAGAAAATACTTGCAATACAAAAACAAAATACATGTAGTCACTCATTCGTGGAGCGACGAACGTCTTGTAAAAGCCAGTGCTTTTAAACGTGCTTGCCATTACCCTAGTGAATTTATCCTAGGTTCACAAAAACCATGGCAACGCTGGACAAAGCAAATTTTATGACAGATCTCATTTTTATAAGTGTTATCATTCCTAAGTGAATGAAATTATTAATATGAAGAATGTAATGTATTTAAAATATATTTATTTTCGCCGCGTACCAAAAATGTCTTTATGTTCAATGAATGTTTAGGACACAATGAATACAACACTGCGCTGCATTCATACAACGGTGCTACCACCTCTATTTTCCACAAGCCTCATTTAATCTATTACAAAACTACTATTTTTATGCAACTGATAACATACATGAATGTGCCTTTGAATATTATCCTAATAAAACGTGCAAAAGCCGCCGTTCGATGTAAAGTTAGCAAAACCTAATAATTTCCAGCAAAATTCTTCTTCTAGCTACAGCAAAATTCTTGTTACAGCCAAATATATTTTTTTACAAAAAGAGAAACAATTTATTTTTACTATTAAACTAGCTGACCAGGCAAACTTTGTTTTGCCTTCAAATTTTAATTATAATTAATTCTTTAAATCAAGAAATTTCTTTTACGCAAATAAATAATTAAAAAAATAAATTCACATTAGTAAATCATTTTAAAATTAGTAATTTCATGGGAAGCCCAACGCCTCTTTGTCCTTCTATCGCCTTTATTTGCTGAAGTATATAAAATGAATAGCTGAAAACAACTGCCATAACAACTAAGACGTCACCTATTACCGGTGCATTAAAGCGCCGCTCATGCTCACCAGCCGCTGTCTGGTCAGCTCTTATCACAACCGTAAATTCATCTGTCGGCATCTGGTCTAGGGCTGTTTTGAATAGACGGATGAGGCTGTTGTGTTCGTGTAACATAGCTTGAAGATTACCATAGGTTTTTTGTAAATATCTTCGGAACTACATAACCGATTTAAGAGTTTGATATCTCGTTTTAAAAAACATGCCAACGGCTTTCAAAAAAAATAAAATAAGCAAAAAAATAAATACATGTATATGTCATTGGTGGTACAATATGAAAATTGGATTTTGCCACGCCCCTCCACCCACAGACAGAAAATCAAAAATCAGACTTCACAGTGTCACCCGCCTGAATATTCTGAAGATTCCTTAAAAATTTCATCAAAATCGGCCCAGCCGTTTTGGAGTCCATACGTTACATACATACACACATCCTGTTTTAGCGGTACCACGGCCATTTATCCCATTCCGCCCATTTTCAGTTCGACTACTAATATTTGTAATTGATGGACTCGTACAAAATTTGAAGGCTATATAGCTAATATAGAACCCTAGATATTTAATATTAATATTAATTTTGTATATGAGCCAAATAATCTCTTTGTATGGGAGCTGCCACGCCCACTGGTATGATCCCGCCCAATTTTCCCATGACTATTCATAATATAATCAATGTGCACAAATTTCTAAGACTCTGGCTATTATAGAACTGTAGATATATGATATTAAATATTTACTTTGTATGGGAGCTGACACGCCCACTGGTCCGATCACACCCATTTTTCCCATGACTATCCACGTTAACAAATAATCAACGTGCACAAATTTCTAAGACTCTGGCTATTACAGAACTGTAGATATATGATATTAAATATTTACTTTGTATGGGAGCTGCCACTCCCACTGGTCCGATCCCGCCCATTTTTTTCCTGATTATTCAAATCAGTAATATATGGGATTCTGCAATGTTTCAAAATTCTTGCTATCACAATAGTCAAGATATATGATGTTATTCAATTTATGTGGGAGGGGCCACGCCCACTTGAAATATATATATCCGAAAACCTAATTTGGACTATAACCTTTCAAATGAAACCGGTTTGGGCCAAATCGGTTGGATAGTTTTAGAGTATATAGAGGACAAACATACAAACATTGTATTTTATATATATAGATTATTTTTATGTTTCCGCTCATAACTTTAAAAAAAAAAAAAAAATTTTTCGGAACGATATATAGCCTATGTCCATCCTGGAGGACCACATTAAATATTGGTAAAAAAAATTTAGAAATCGTATGATTAGTTACGGAGATTACTTTCTACAAACAAACAAACATACAAACATTACCTCTTTATAATATTATGTATATTGTTAGTATATATATAGATTATCAAGTTAATTACTAAATATTAAATAGAAATATATTCAAATAAAATAATTAAAAGAAAATTAGTTATTTCTTACAAGGGTTGCTAGTGAAAGTTGTGTGAAGAGATTTTTCATTTTTTGTGGTCAACACCTTGTAGACATTAGACAACATTTGCGGTGTTTGTTAAGAAAATGTTTGAAGGAGTCGATAGACTGAAGGTAGGAGAACATTTCGCATTTAGTGAATGTTTCTTTATTGCTTATTTAAAAGTTTCCCAACCAAACCCCATTTTCATGTTGTAAGGACATCAATCCATGTTGGGCAACAATACTTCTAGATCACTTTTTTATTCTATTACCACTTAAGGTAATATAATAAAGTACAAAAATTAACAATAATAATGAAAGCGTGTTCGTCACTTATGCGTTCTTGGCTAACGATTTCTTGTTTACGAAATGACGATTTTTCAACAAAATAGTCTTACATTAGTGAATGCCCCAGTTGCAATTAAAGGTATGTTCAGTGAATGTTTTTGCGCATAGCTTTTGTGAGTTGGTGCAACTCTGCATGTTAAAATTATTTAAAGAGTTTTGAAAACCAGTTAGAGAAAGATAAGAAATTTTTTTTGTAAGAAATAAAATGAAAAATATAAATCAAAAGTAAGTTTAATTGTTATTTGTAATGCTCTTAAAAAAACGAACTGATTCGAAACGATTTCTTCGAAAATAATGTGTTCGTAAATAGTTTATGTTTAAACAATTTATTAATTTACAGAGTTTTAGCTAAATTTATCAGTGAAGCATGGGAGCAAGGTTTGATTGGTCCAGACAATTTGAAACATCCATACAAGCCCCATGTGGATTTTGTTGTTATAATATTGAAATGGAATCCACAATCTGCTACATGCGTTAAGATCGCAGACTGTAAACAAACGCGGAGTAGAATTTGTGCAAGCTTTAAACGGGTATGTAATACTTAATTAATCATAGCTTCATATCTAATTACATTTTGTAGTTTTTAAGCATACTATATCCCGCCGCTGATGATAAAGCTGAAAACGAAGAAAATATAGGAAACGAGTTAGAAGTGGAAAATTGTTACATTCAACCAGATGATGGAAATGGCTTAGAAGATGAAAATGAATCTGGTTTAGATGACGTTAAGGTTAGCTAATATATTTTTATTAATTAAACTAGCAATGATTAATATTCTAACAAAATTTTGACAGTTTTTAAGCACACTATTTCCGGCCGCTAAAAATGTATCTGCAAACGTAGCAAATGTCATTCCACCATATGAAGGAAACGACTTAGAAGTGGAAAATGAGGACACTCAACCAGATAAAGAAAATTGCTTAGAAGGGGATAATGGATGTAGTTTAAATGGCTCTAAGGTTAGTCGATACATTTTGATTAATTTTAACAGCTCGTTTATTTAATTGTTACAAATATAATCGGCCTTCATTACGGTTTTCGAATTTGTAGTCGAATTTTTTGACTCTATACAAAATGGTTTTGCTTAAATTGAAAACTATAAAGAAATTAAACCCTTCTTTAATATTTTCTACAACCGAATTCTTATTTATGATAATTTCAAGACAGATTAGACTTTGTTCCTTTCTCTTTTGTGCTTAAATATTTTTTGTATAATTCTATTATACCAAGGATTGTGAATATACCTTACTAGAAAATCTTTACAAATTACACTAAGTAACAAACTTTAAAAACTTTTTGAGTGTTATATGCTACAATTTTTTATTATGTAAAAAATATAAAAATCGAAAATCGCTTTAAAACTTTTTTATGGATTTTAGTTTTTTACTTTTTATACATACAGTCAAAGCCCGGTATAATGAAAAATGAAATATAGTGAACGAATAAATTGTTTGCATTGACTACCTTATATAACGAATTTTTCTGAAAATTTGTACTTAATAGAACGAACATCTGGTAAAACACATGTAAACATTTTAAAAAGGTAGAAAAACTCGTAATAAGAAAAATATTTTTTGTTGGAAATCCTTTAAATTTATAGAAATAGAATATTATATCGAGTTCTGAAAAATTTTCATTTAGTTTATATTTGTTTTTATGGATATGTTCCAATTTTGTTAAAAAGCTGAAACCCGTATTTACTTAAATCGACTAAAGATTAAAATATGCCAATTTGATCCTCGGGATCCCGATTTCCAAAAGACCCAAACAAGTTTATTTCATACTACATTTAACCCCAACTTCTCAGGAAAAAATATCTAGTTTTTATAAGATTGTTGAATGGAAATATTATTTTCAAAGCTTCAATTATAAATAAAAAACCAAACTAACAGATTGCAAACATAAAAATAATTTGGACGCATCATAAAAATAATTTGGACACATCATAGAAATTTAAATAAAAATAATACTGTATTTTTATATAATCAGGTATGTGATGAGTTTCGATAGATTCCACAAGTACATCGAGTTTACAAATCGATAAAGGTGTGACGAATTTCTACCGAATTCATTTTCCAATATTACCATACCATTTCTTAAAAAAAAAAACAACTCTGAACTTAAACTCTGAATGCAAACACAACTATGAAAAGTTAGACATATGACAAGTGAAATTTATTTAAAAAAATTAAATTAATTTATTTAAAAAAATTAATTATTTGATAATTAAAAACAAAAATTCTTAGAATATGGCGTTTGTTATAACAACCTCGTTAATTTTATTGGAAGATAAACACAAAACGGAAAATTTAAAATGAAAACATTTAAGAGACATATCGGATCCATTAGATTTGCCGGAAGACACGTAAGTTTCCTGATATTTAAATGAAAGATGTTTATTTTTATATATTAATTTTTTAGATTTATTGAAAATTATCGATTTAATCAACAAGGCTTTATAAACATGATTGGTAACGATTGGAAGAATACGGCAATTCCTCTTATTTTGCAATTAGCAGCAGCACTAAGATTCTTAGCAGGGGGTAGTTTCCAAAGGTCTGTTGGAAACGATGTAAACATTTCAATGCATCGTACTACATTTTCAAAATCTTTAACAAAAATGTTGAACTGCCTGGAGAGAAAAATTTATCCCGAGCTAATAAAATTGGAATCAAGCGAAGAAGATTTAAGAAAATCAAAACAGTGTTTTTTCGAAAAATATGGTATACCTGGCGTTGTAGGGTGTATTGATGGTACACACATCGCGATAAAAGATGCAACAGGCCAAGAACACATTTATTTCAACAGAAAAGGATACTACAGTATTAATGCTATGATCGTAAGTTCATGTGCATTTTCAATTAACATAGGTTTTCTTCAAATGCTTTTTTATTTAATTACAGATTTGCGCCTACAAAATGAATATTAAAACAGTCGATGGATCCAGTCACGATTCATTTATATTGAACATGAGCAGTGCTCGAAATGTTTTTATGGCAAAGTACCAAAATGGTGACCGCGGTTCATGGCTACTAGCCGATTCAGGATATTCTCTTGAACCATTTGTTATGACACCGTACAGAACCCCAAGAAGTGTTACTCAACAAAAGTTTAACAAGAAGCATGCCTCGGGCAGAAATATTGTGGAGAGGACAATTGGCGTGCTTAAATATCGGTTTAGATGTTTAACCCGAACCCTTTGGTATACACCGCTAAAAGCAGTTCAAATTATCAATATATGTTGCGCTTTGCATAATCTATGTAATTCCTTAAACATTGAACATAGATTTGAATTTGTTAGAGAAGAAGATGGTGATGAAAGTGATGAAGAAGAAGTCTATACCGAACCTAATCTTCTAAACGTTGCCACTGATATAAGAAACATTGCTGAAAGTTTAAATTCAATTTTTTAAAATTGTCAGTAATAAAAAACAATGCTTACATTTCACTTTAATAAATTTTTATAGATAAAAAACGTATGCAACAACAATTAAATTATTTATTTGAATTCTGCAATTGTTCTAATTCTAACAATTTTTGTTTTATTTCGAGGTCTCTCTTCTTCAGCTTATTTTTTTCAAATGCTGCTTTTTCCATTTCTTCATGGTGTCTTTTGAGCTCATGTGTAAGAGTGCTTGATAAATTTTCTATGGCTTTGTAGACACGTCTTATATTACTGCCAATTATGTCAAGTTGCTCTGAGTTTTCTGACATATATCGCCTAATAATTTTAACGATTCCGACAACTCCTTACTATTCTGTATGTCACTACCAATATACTGTTTTAAATTGTCCTTTAAGTTATCTTCGTTTTTAAAACTTAAAGTCGACCGCTTAGACGTGCTTGGAGTCTCATCTAAAGTTTCGTTTTCAGCTCTCTTTCTCTTGTTAGTAACAGGTGTGCTTCTTGATTTACTTGACTGGCAATTTGATGTATCCTCTTCATCAGAAGATGAAGATTCACTACTGCTTTTTTCTGTACCAAAAGAATGGGAATTTTGTATTCCCTCCACAATAACATACAGTCCACACAGCCGTCCAATTACCTCTTCTTTTTGGGAAACGTAGAGTTGATTATATGGACCACCGCCTGTTGCCTAAGCTTCTTTTTCGTTTGTTTTTTTTTTTTTTTTTTTGCTTTTTTATTTGGTTTATTGGATCTTTTCTTTGAGAAAAATAACAATAATTATTAAAATCTTAAACTAAACGTATATTGTGGCCCTGATGCCAGCGCATAAGTGACCAATGAGTGTTAACAGGTTTTGCGTTTCGCTACTGGTGAGCTATAGCCAATGTATCTACTCTATTTAAGCGACTATGTCCTCTAAATAGGAGTAGGGTATGTGCTAAGGGATTTGGGTGTGTTGACAATTTACGCACGTATTTGGAACAATATTTCTGTATTTCTTCACGGATGTATGGTATGCTAAGATCTTTGTGTATGTTTTCGTTGCGGATAAACCACGGGCTGCCAGTTATAAGGCGTAGTATTTTGGATTGCCTTCTTTGCAATTTTTCAACATTGGATACTGATGCAGTTCCCCATAGTTGTATTCCATAAGTCCAGATTGGCTTGAGAATGGCTTTGTATAATAGGACCTTAAATTCAAGATTGAGGGTGGAGTGAGAGTTTAGGAGCCAGAGCAACTGAGAAGTTTTAAGTTTTAGTTGTGTACATTTTGAGTCAATATGTTGAGACCAAGTGAGACGTCGGTCGAGGTGAATTCCCAGATATTTTATATGCGACTTCTCAGGGACATTGATATTGTTTATTGTTATATTAGGGCAGTTTTCCCTTCTTAAGGTAAATGTAACCTGGGCACATTTCGAAGGATTTACCATTATTTTCCATTTAGTAAGCCATTTTTCAACTTCATAAATGTGAGCTTGCAAGTTGTGAGAAGCAATATTAGGATTTTTATCTATGCAAAGAAATGCGGTGTCGTCTGCGAAGGTTGCAGTATGTGTAAGGGCACTTGTGGGCATATCTGCAGTGTATAGAATGTACATAAGGGGACCAAGAATACTGCCTTGGGGAACACCAGCCGAAATTTGTCTGGGGCTTGAGATTATGTCTTTGACCTTGACCACGAATGTTCTGTCGGTTAAGTAACTTTTTAGAAGTTTGTGTGTATTTTGGGGTAACAGCGAAACTATTTTATATATTAACCCTTTGTGCCAGACTTTGTCAAAGGCTTGAGAAATATCAATAAATAATGAAGTGCAATATAGCTTTTCCTCAAATGTTCTTCTGATAAGAGTCACTATTCGATGAATTTGTTCTACCGTACTGTGGTCCTTTCGGAACCCAAATTGGTGAGCGGGGATGATTTGGTGATCGTTAAGGAATGGAGTTAGTGCATTTAGAAATAATTTTTCAAAAAGCTTTGATAAAATAGAGAGAAGACTTATTGGCCTGTATGAGCTTACTTGACTGGGACCTTTTCCTGGCTTTGGAATCATTATAATCTCGGATATTTTCCAAGAAGAAGGGTAAAAGCCTGTACGCAGGATTGCGTTAAATATATAAAGCATAAGTCTTAGGGCATTGCTAGGTAGTTCATATAACATTTTTGCTGTAATTTTGTCTTGACCAGGAGATTTCTTTGTGTTTAGATTTCGAACAGCTGTTATTATGTTAGTAAATCGAAGTTTCATGGGGGAAACTACTTTCTCATTTATCTGTGGGACAATTATGTCGGAGTTGGTGTTGTTGGGTTTGAACACTTGTTCTAGGTGGTCCGCAAAGGCTTTAGATTTGTCATTTGGACTTCTGGCCCAACTGCCGTCAATAAGGCGAACTGGAGACTCGTAACTTATAGGACAGTTTAGGTTTTTAGTGGCTTTCCATAGGCTGTAGTTAGTTCTTTCTGTTGGATCAAGATTTTGTAGATATCTTTGGAGGGACGATACTTTGTTTTCCTGGAGAACTTTGCGGAGTGCTCTTTGACATTGGTTAAGTTGGAGTTTTAAAGCTGGAGATCTATGTTGCTGCCATAATCTTCTAAGGTTTCTTTTTTCTCTGATCAGAGTTTGAACATTTTGTGGGCATTGTGCTTTTTTCGTAGTCTGATTTATAGTCGGTGAAGAAACATTTGCTGCGATATAAATTGTATCTGTAAACATGCTTATTGCTTCTTGCACTTCTTCTTCATTTTTCAATGATATATTAGAGGGTAAGTGTGAGCTTATATACTTTTTATATTTAAGCCAATTAGTCATTCTGTTTGGGAAATACCGGTGCTTGGGGATCGGGTGTTCCTGAAAGACCGTCAATATTGAAGGCGAATGGTCAGACGAGAGATCTAGAGATGTGACTATAGAAATGTGTTCACGTTTAATGTTCTTTAATACCGCAAAGTCGAGAAAGTTGTTTGTGGCAATTTTCTTTAAAAAAAAAAAAACAAAGAATTAATGTATTTGAAATAAAAAAATATTTTTCCAAAAGCTTACTTTTTTCCAACTAGACATGTCAAATTCAATTCTTTGGTCAATTCTATCCATAGGTTTTCCACATCTACCCTGTCACCTTTAGTAAAGCCTATGGCTATATCTGGATGGTCTTCCATGAACTGGATAAAAGCATCCTCTTGGCGCAAATTCTTGTGTTTTCCCCTTAAAGGTTAAAAATATTTGTATAATTAATTATTTGTTATGCAAACAAAAAATTTACTTACATTTTCTTATAATTTTTTTTATACGAAACAAAACCACAATGCAATGTTAACGTGATTTGAAAATGAATTCAAACCGTTTTTATCGATTTCCATCACATAGAAAATCGGTTGCTTTTTTCATAGAACAAAATGGAATTTGAAATCGATAACATAAAAATGAAAAATAAAACACATCACACCATTTACCGATTTCAAATCCATTTTCTATCAAAATCGAAATTCATCACATAGCTACATAGAATATAGTATTTGGTTTTTGTAATGTTTTTTATTTATAAAATTATAATAAAGATTTTTTCATTTCGTTACTTTTGCATTTTCTTTTAATACATGAAAAACAAAAAAAAAATTGGGGGTCCGTGAACCACTAGAAGTGTCTGAAGGTGTCCGGAAAGCAAAAGTTAGTGGGATCCCATGGTTGTCCCGTAAAATTTTAGTAGACAAAAAAGTTAAATTTTCAAAGTTTTTTTTTACATTTTATTATGAGAATAAAATTCTGTCCTTCTGAAATCAGCAAAATTTGCTTAAGAAAAAATTGTAAATGTTTTGTTGAGCTTAGCAGATTAACTTGTCAATTTTAATTAACGACAATTTAGCTGATATATAATTTAAAAGGTATATATTACGATATCCCTTAAAATAATGACTTGTTGACTTTCTTTCTTTTATTTATTGATTTTATTTATTTGCAACGCAATAAGCTACTTAGGCCAAAGTGATTTTTATCAATTACATTTGGTATTTTTTGTATAACATTTGGTATTTTTGGAATTTCATTTAGTATTTTATGAATTACATTTGATATTTTTTAATAACACTTTTTTGAATATCATTTGGTGTTTTTTTTTTAAATAATGTGTGGTATTTTTTGATTTTATTTTCGTTTTTTTTTGTTTGTTTTTTTAATAACATTTGGTAATTTTTTGAATTACATTTGGAATTTGTGAATTAAATTTGGTATTTTTTGAATTACATTGGTAATTTCTGAATTAAATTTGGAATTTTTTGAATTGCATTTGGTATTTTCTGAATTAGATTTGGGATTTTATGAAAAACAAATGTTATTTTTTTAATTTGAAATTAGGGGTTTGAAATGCAAATGAAATTTTTGAATTTCAATTGCTATTTTCTGAATTTTAAATAGAATTTTCTGAATTTGATTTGCCAATTTAAAATTACATTTGTAATTTTTTAAAAATCAAATGCAATTTTGAAACTCATTTGCTATTTTTTGAATACCAAGTGGAAACTGCAAAACTTTGCAAATAATAAAATCAGCTCAGTTAAGGTTATTAACGAAAACAAAAAACTGGGTACACGCATAACAAATAAAAAGAGGTTATAAAAGAAAATAACCTAAATGATAGCGCAGAAATAAGAAATGAAAGTACAAGTAACGCAAGCTATATATCCATTGCACATTTTTAAATGAGAGTAATGTAAATGCATCAAAAGAAGGATCGCCAAATCATAGCTTTAAAGCCACTTTTCTTAAACATATTCGTATCCAGCTCCAAAGCACCTCAAAAGAGAGGTTAATATGATGGAAACAACAGGTTCTGAAAACAAAAAGCACACGGATGATTATGCCATGTGTCTTATTCTTGGCTCATCAATGCATATACCAGAGTTGGAAGAAATTATACAAAATACAATTAAAATTAAGGACTGTTCCCGAAAAAATATTTTGCAAGACATTTTACGTGTGGTGTATGCTACAGAGAATAACGCATGTGATATAAACTTTAAGGGTTCACCTATATATAAACACTGATTTACAGCATATGCTTATTGCACTCATACTACTTGCAATAAGTATATATTTAAAGGTGATTTTTTCGGAAATATTTAAGTGTATCGATCAAAAGACCAAATTATACATACAATTAATAAAAAGAAAACTTATCAAAAACGTGCAATGCAAAGATATGAAATGTTGCCAAAGGCGTCTACAAAACCAGCTCTTATAGTTCACCAAGATGAAATTAACGCCCAATCGACTGAGCTTGATTTGATTGGCCGATGCCAAGTAATATAAGAAAAATTAGAGCTTCAGCCACTGCGATACAAGATAAAGATCACGATCCATTTGTAGATAAATACTTAATGTTTTCACAGAATTATAAACATTATATACAAAAATTATCTGTTGGATCAAGCGACTTGGGAATTTTTTTATGGTCAAAGCACCAAATTGAAGTCCTATGAAGTAATAATGACTTCCTCTTAAATAAAATAAATAACAATAAATGCCACAGGTAAAGTTGTACAACAGATTGGTTGGGTTCAAAAAAGAACATTCCTGTATTCTTTAGTTGGATATGATGCGGCAAACAATTACGTATTTTCCATTGCTGATGGACTATTATCTGCGCATTCAATGAATGATATTGGACAGTTTTTAAATTCAATACAAAAGTATTGCGTAAAAATAAAATAAACTGGCCAATATGCAAAAGAGTAGTGACAGATGTAAGTTTTGCTATCATTGGAGCAATTTTAAAAGAGTTTACCCACCCAACATTTTTGAAAATTTTAATCATATTCGAGTCTTTTATGAGGGTCTATGAAATAACTCCCACGAAATAAGTCCCACTTTTAAAAACGAAATAAGTCCCACCAAAAATTGCTATTTTGAAAGTGGGAGTTATTTCGTTTTTAAAAGTGGGACTTATTTCATCAATTGGTGGAACTTATTTCGTTACGCGTTTTTATTTTAAGTGGGACTTATTTCGTTTTGAGTGGGAATAAATTCGTTTTGTAAAGTGGGAGTTATTTCATACCCCTAAATTTATATTTTGGTGGGTTCCATTATTGCCAGGCATTGCGTCGATTCATAACCATGAAGGACAAAAGGCTCGCTCAATATATTCGGCAAAATAAAGAAGCGTCTAGAATTTATCACAAATTTCTATCTCTTCCATTATTACCTGGAATGCACATTTCGGATAGCTTCCAACTACTAACCGAAGATTTAGGAAAATTGAACGCTTTAGATAGATTCGAATCATTTATAAAATATTTTGAGAATCAATGGATGCAAAAGGTACAATATTCCCTTTTACATAATATTTACAAAAAGGTGTTATGATTTCATTATTACAGATCGGTCCACATAACTTTTCAGTTTTCGATTCTGAAATCCGCACTACGTCTGCAATAGAAGCTTATTATTCGACGTGTGTTTTTTCGAAGAGCCAAATACTTCTTATTTGAAATCGCATTAAACAGTGAAAAAGTGGGACTTATTTCGTTTATGAAAGTGGGACTTAATTCATTTAAGAAATATATTATTCAAGGGGGAGTTACTTCATTTTGAGTGGGAGTTATTTCATTTCAAGTAAATTTTTAAATCATTTCATTTTGGTGGGACTTATTTCGTTTTCAAAAGTGGGACTTATTTCGTGGGAGTTATTTCATTTTTTAAGCAATTTTTGGTGGGACTTATTTCGTTTTTAAAAGTGGGACTTATTTCGTGGGAGTAATTTCATAGACCCTTTTATGATACTTCTGCGCGACTAAAAAGCTGGAATATGCTCTCATTTTCTGATCATAAATGATACATTTGTCGGTAGAAAATGGTACCCTAGCCGCGACTCTTCTTGATGACTCATTTATGATACTGTTTTTTTGTTAGTTTTGGGTCATTTTATAGTCTTTTTCGAATCGTTTTATGGTCATTTATGAGTCTTCTTCGAATAAGCTACGAGTCTTTTTTGAGTCACTTATCATTATGTTAAGGAGTCTTTTAGAGCCACTTATCAGTTTGTTTGGGAGTCTTTTTTGAGTCCCTTATCAGTCTGTTTCGGAGTCTTTTTCTAGTCATTTGAAAATATACAGTGACTCACAGCTTATTTCGTGTGTTAAACTTTAGAGAACATATTTGTTTATATTTTTAACATTAACTTAAATATTTATTCAAAATGGGCATTTTTTTAAAGATTTGATTTTTTTTAAGTTGTTTCTTGTAAATATAATAAAAAATAATATATCTTTAAAAAAAATACCCATTTGGACTTAATATTTAAGTTAATGTTAAAAATATTAACAAATATGTTCTTAACAGTTTAACACACGAAATAAGCTGTGAGTCACTTTTTATTTTCTTAAAAGAAATAAAAGAATAATATTCAATTTAAATTAAGATTTATTTTAATAAAAAACTAATACATAAAGTAAGTATTTTTTTAAATTAACACAAATATAAGACTACACCTAACATAACACAAAAACTATTGTCATTTCGACAGGAAACAAAAACTTAAAAATAAAATTTGTACATTTTTATTTGTGCATTTAATGATTTAATAAAAAAAAAAAGATTTACTACACTTTTTCTATTGTAGTTGAGAAAATATGAATAAAATCCAGAATTTTTATTAGAAATTCAGAAAAAATCACAATTAATTTAAAGGATGCTTACACTTCAATGAAACTTTTATAACTAGACAAATATCCAACTTGTTGACATTTACTCAAGAATACGCAAAAATTATACGCAAAACAACAAACAAGCAGTGTTTAATCATCTCTCTGCTCCAAATACGATAGCAAAACAAACAAAACTAATCACATTTAAAACACCTGCATTATCTATTTGCGATCAAGCAGTTTTCAATCTTCTAGATGAGCAAATTGTGATCTTATACCTATAACGAAAAAAACAATTACATTTTAAACACCTAGAAGATTGATTTGCGAGTGCTATATAATTTGTTGTTGCGCTTCAAAACAAGCACTTTTTACTCATAAGCGCGAAACATTTTCGAGTCCCTTTTTAACCGTGTAAGTGAATAATCAGTTATTGATCACCAAAAGTACTCGAAAAAGACTCGTTTTGGTGATTTATCAAAAAACAATCTTCCAATTGCTAGGCGGGTAATCAGCAAACTTTGCAACAATATTAGGTAGCTTGTTATAAACTTTTTGACAAGTGGTCAACAAAAACACCCCCCCCCCCCCCCATCCATTTGTAACAGTTCAATTTTGTGCTAGCCATTACACCAAAATAATGTGTAAAGATATTGATGAAAACGTTGGCCTAGAAAATGTAACATTGAGAAAGTTTATGCGAGATGCATTAGGTGTTGCATATAATTTCATAACGTTAGAAGAATGCAAACAGTGGTTTAAAAATTAATATTATGCTCAAAATACAACACAGAAGAACTTAAAGAAGCCTTTAACTGCACACAGAGAAATAAAGTGCCAACCGAATTGAAAAGTGTATATTAATGGTAACAACTTATAAATTCAGTTAGTACAAACGATATTTACATTAGATTTCTGAATATTTTGGGTGTTACAAATAAAATTCCGTTGAAATAACCGAACTTTAATGTGAAAACTAAAGTTAAGTTGTGCCAACCGTCTGAAATTCGTAATAACCGAATTTGAGTCGTAGTAACTGAATTTCAGTTGGCAAATAGCTAAATTTTTCTCCGTTTTTATTTTATTATCTTAACTAAAACAGAAAATTTCATAATTAAAGATGAAAATTATGAAATTAATGAAAAATTCGATGAATACAAAACAAGTAACAAAAACTTGCTGAACAAAGTCCATTCCGTAAAGAATTTTTACCTTTAATGCCACAAAACTACAATACAGAGGACAAAGATGAGGAACAAAATATTTATTATTGTCCGAAAATGGCAGATTTTTGCGTAAACAAATATATACCATTTCTTGTTATGTGGACTAATATAATTGGTATCTATGCTAATGCTTCCTATAAAAATATTAGAGTGAGCAATGCTCCTGTCGAAACATATTTCAAAGACGTCAAAATGTTTTTGCTGCAAAGGCAAAGCATTAGAATCAATAGATTTGTTAGAAAAATTGAACAATTCAACAAATCAAAGGCAACAAAAATAAAAATGCTGTACAGCAAAGAGTTTAATAAACCAATTAAACCTGGAACAATCATTAAACCAAGAAAACAGTATGCTACCCCCAAAAGTGGAATCAAGAAACTAAGAAAAGTGGGATCAGGAATAGTCAAGACACTGTTTTATGCGGTTCTTCTAACAAAAAGCCTGAAGAGGTAAATGAGTCACGGCGAAAGCCATTTGATGTTAAAATACAACAAAGTATGTTTAAAGGCAACTTTAAAGAAGTAAAATAATCGTTAAAATTCTTTGACGATCCAACACTTGAAAGTAGTACCCCGGGACTTCACAAGCGGACTTGACAAGCGTTAACTACTTCGCATATCAAAGAAGTATCTTCATTAATGATTTTGGATAATTCAGATATAGCGATGTTGAATGATTCAGATATTGAGATATTAAACAATATAAGTAATGTTTTAACTACTTCACACGACCGACCATAGTTATACCCGAGATTGTAATATAAATCCCACTTATGAGCACATCATTAATGCAGAAGTTAAATTTACAATGGAAGAAAAATTTAAATATAATTTAAAAGAGGGATTAACAGAAAATGCTCTAATACGTGTTTTAAAAATGGAAACTTTATTTTAAACTGTCCACAAAGATTTAGGCTTTTTGGAGTATTACCCGGAACTTAAAGACTGGGCTTACCCGGAACTTAAAGACTGGGCTGTTATGACACTGTATAGTTTTTGTATAGTTTCAAGATGTATTGGGAGAAAGAAACAACATTAATGTGCGAATGAAACATATATACAATTTGTAAAGAAACAGTTTTGTTTTTTTTTTTAACTGACAGTTCCAAAAACAAACTGACAACAAACTTATTTGCCTGTGAGAAATGTCAAGATAAAGTTCAAAATTTTCGTTTGCACTTTTGACAGATATCCCAATTTTTCGCTGATTTATCGATAACAAAAGTATTTGTTTTGACATTTACTACAATTTGGCACTATGTGTTCGTACTCTTTACACTAGTTAAAAAATTAAGTAACAATATATTTGTACTGCTTTAATTTAGATTGTCAATACAAAAACTATACAGTGTCATACGGGCTTAAGTCAAGAAAGACCTCAAGATATGTGACTTACTGGTACAATAGTTAATGCAGGAATAACAATTGCATTGTTTGAAGCAAAATGTAAAGAAATATTATATATTCCGTCACAAGGTGACTTAAATTGCTTTAATAATGAAGAAACATTAAAACATTCTTTATCTAAAAACCCCTTGTATACGATAGTTCCACAATGTCTGAATCACAACTATTCTATAGTATTGATTGATTTTACGGAACATACACTTAGGAAATTATGTTGGTACAGACGACAGCAATTGTAGTCAAAAACAAATCAAATTTCATTTAAAAAAAGGACGACTTACATTTCATTAAATTCAACTAACATTGTCATTTGTTTTTTAATGTTCAAAAAATTACTTACAATTGTAGTAAAAATAAACCACATGGTAGTAAAAAATAAACCAAAATTTTTTTTTTATTTTTTTAAATAACAAAAAAAAAAAACTGTAAAAATTAATGTAAAATTATAAAACAGTCATTTGATGTGAGTTGTTTTTTTAAATGAGCTAAAAGGTTAGTAAAAAAATTTATTTGTTCTACAAATGACTTACAACATTTACATTAAAAATAATGAAACTGTATTACAACCCAAACACCTACATAATTTTAAAGCAGAAGTTCCCTGAGTGTACTATTATCAGTTTAGATCCATTTGGAGACACTGAAAGATGTTCAAGATTTGCATTATACTATAAAACTATGTTGACACGTCTAGTTTCAAGAGCTGAATGGACAATTAAGAAAGTACAACAAAATATACAAAATGATGTTTATAACTGTGGAATATACATAATTCAATATGCGGAAAGATTTATTAGTTCGCAACCATTTACCAATCTTCCTAATCCAAACGAGTACAGAAAAGTACTAAAAAATAAGTTGCTTAAATATGCAGACTCACTTTCACGCATTTGTTTGCATTGTGCTTAAATTTTGAGAAAAGTGAGGGAAGCATTTCAATGCGACTCTTGTGAAAGATACATATGCGATGGATGTTATGGACGTTATAAACTTACAAAGCAAACCGTTGCTATTTTGAAAAATACATATCAAATGTTTACGTGTCAATGTTGTCCTAAATAGTCTTAAATTGTTAATTTTTATTTTTTTTTACTTCTTTTTAACACAAATTTTAGATAGTCTTCAAATAGTCTTTTAATTAAACATAGTAAAAGTAAAAAAAAGTATAATACATACCAACAAATTTTTTAACCCAGAGACCGGAGTGTAATTTTCTAAAGGTTTATGTTGCGTTGAGTCCGAATCTGGTATCGGTATTTCTCCATCGCAACAGGTTTTCTTTGAAAAAATCGTCCGCTCAAATTTACTGGCAAGATATTTTTGCTATTAAAGGAGAAAATTTAATTTTTTGCTTAATTTTTCCTTTATTGTGCGGGAATTCATCAGAATATTAAAGCATTGTTCTCTCTTAAACATTATTTTAGAATTTTTAAATATAAATTTTTGCTATTATTTTACAACGAATTCATTAAAGTCTTACATGTTTTCCTTAAAAATGCTTTTTTAATTTTTTATTTATTTATATTTATTTCTCAGAGAAGGCGCGTATTACTTTGCTACCGCAATCATAAAAATCAAATAATCTTTTGTATATTATTTTTTTAATTCTGAGAATCATAAAAAAAGTCATCAATGTTTTTTCCAAAGAATTTTGTGCATATCTCGAGCAAATTTTTTAAATTCATACCTTCACTTAATTGTGAATAAAAGCGAAACGCCTTCATCGATTTATGTATCATTTTGTTCATAGTTTATGTGACTTTACGTGAAAATAATAGGACTTGACACTTTTTACCGTTTTAGATTTTTTATGAATTAAAAAAATATTTTTTTTTTCTTTATACATTTATTTATAACTGCGGAACGGTTGCTTATGCGAAACGTTATATGAACAGATGGAAGTAATTGTAATTCTTGATTTTTCTAAATTTGTTTCAGCAAAATCCGACTAGTGGTTCTCGAGTTATGTGAAACAAAAGAGCCTAAAACGTGACAAATTCCCCTATACGATACTTACTAACTTCAAAAAAATTATTAAAATTTTATTTGATGTAACTTGACCAAACGAATGATGCAGAAGTTCTTATTTTTGGGGATACTTTCATAAAAAATTATGAGAATTGAGTACTGAATCAATCAGCTGAAAAATGTTGTACTGTGTTATACACATACACACACAACTAGCTGCGCAGTTACTAATAGTCGCATATTTTTACATATAATATTTGTTTTTAGTTAATCGAATCAAACAGCAGCGGTATAAGACTCATATCAATACCATTCGCATTTGGAATCAGCTACCCGTGCATTTGCAAAGAATCAGCAATGCAACGTAATTCAAAACTTTAATCTTTGAATATTTTAAACAAACATAACAGTTTTTCACATTTCTATCGATAATGTATACTTGTTATAATTAAGTTATTATTATTGTAATTATTTTTCATAAGATTTGAATGCCAACTCTTATAATAAAGTACTTTAATATAAGATTTACAATACGTGTATAATTTCAGACGAACGTGTGGCACTCGAACGAATACGTAAGGAAATGAGTTTTTACAATGCGTTCGTGTAACTTACGTTTGAGTACGTTAAGCTTCAGTTATGCGAACGTTGCTGTATCCGTAACGGACCGTATCGTAATGTAAGCACGTTGGTGCACTTATAGAACAATTAAAAACGTGCCATATGTTTTTGATATACGTAACCAACATAACATTCATATACATTAGGGTCGTCCTTATATTGCACTTTGTCGATTTATGCTGCTCCCAACCCCTAAAAACGTGAAACGATGTCTAAAAAGTAAATTCTGAATATTTGTGCAAAATCTATTAACCCTACGATGCTGCTCAAATTGGTCAAAGTTTGTGCTCCTGGCCCAAAATTGGAAAAAAATTTATAAATTGAAATTTAATGAATATATCAAAACCTAAATACTTTTTGATTTACATTTGCCCAGAGATACTCTGATCAAAATATAAAGTTTTTGGGATATCGTTAACCCTTGTTATTCCGGTACCAAAAAAAAAGGTAAAAAATAGCATATTTTTCAAACCTCTAAATTGACTTTTTTTTAAAAATTTTGTTAAACAATATTTCGAAAAATGTTAATTTTCTTTATTAGTTTCATTTACACGAATTTTTTGAGTGACACGTCTTACAAAAACAGACCGTTAATCCTTGTATTGGGTTGTGATCAATAAATAAATTTAAATTGAAAGTTCTAGTTATTCACGAGTTCAAGAGCAACTTCATTGCTGTTATCCAAAAATTCATTAATAATATGCAAATAATTCTCTCGGTGTAGTCAGCAGGTGGCAGTGGCATACATACAATATTTTTCTTTCCAATTTAATGATCATTAACAAGAATCTAACTATAAAATATATAGTACAAATATGTTATTCCTTTTTTTTTACTTAAAATAGTACAATTATTTTCCAAATATAATTTTAAAAAAAATATACCTATTAAATTTTATTTTTGTTTATGTTAAATAACTTTTTGGTTTAAATTTATTGATCTAAAAAACAAATTATATTTTTTTTTTATTAAAACAAAAAGTTCGGCTTCGGCCGAACATTGATATTATGATTGATATTGATATTAACTTTAATATTATTCTGTCATCAAACTTCAAATTCAATCGCAGCGAAAATTATATTACGTGTGGGTCACACATTACTGTTACTGTTTGGTATTATTAAGTATATCTGGTATCAAATTAGTGTTTGTTATGGTAAATCTCGAAACAATAATATCATGATATGAGCTGTCAAAATACACAAACACATACATAAAAGATTGTAAACAAAAAAATAAATAAAAGTTAAACTAATAAAATTAAAAAAATACAAGAAGAATAAGTGTACTAAAAATTGTTTTAACTGTTATAAATGAATTTAAAGAAAGAAAGAATAAACGGACGGCTTTTCTCAACTCAAACTATAAATTGTGAGAAGACATGATATAAATATGAATTCGTATTCTCCACTCTAAACATTAATATGACCATAAATGATTTAATTCTGTTATTTTATTGGCGTTCTCGCTCATATTATATGCAACTTAATATCAAATGTGGACTCCGTGTAAAGTCAAGATAGAAATATATTCACAAACAAAAAGTCGTTGGTAAAGAGCTTAAATACAATAGCGGTATTCACTCTTGATAGCATTTATGCAAGGGTTGCATTAATACTATGATTTTATGCTACAAAACGTGAGCGTCTTTTTTTTTGTGTGTATTGTATGTTTACAACCCAAGCATTTCAATGTTGACAAAACAGCTAATTTCTAACGAAAATGTATTTTCTAGCGATTTTTAAGTAGACTTTAGCGATTTTTTCAAATAAAAAAGGTTGGCATTATTCTTCGTTCTTAGTGGATTTTAAACTCTGTTGTTATTTTGTGTGAATATCAACTTTAGGGAAGAAGATCCATTTTTATATTAATATCGTATTTTTCTTTTATTTAAGTTTGTTTTTTGATAAAAAATTTGTGTTGAAATCAGTTGTTTTTTTAATTTTACACGAAAATTAAATGTTTTTTTTTGTAAATATTTCTGTTCTTTTTTTGTTTTCCGGCAAAACTAAAAGATGTTAAGTATTGTAAGTTTGAAAGGTTTGAAAGACCCAGAATATGCAATAGGTTTTCGTCTTGCATATCAATAAAAGTCTTGCATATTTTTATTTCATGTATTTTGTTGTTGTGGTCTTGCAAACTCTTGTATTTATACAAGATCTGCAAGCTTTGAAAGGTCTGCAAGGGTAGTTTGCTACCAAGAGCGAATACCGCTAATAATGTTAACAATTCGACTTAGGCCCGATTACTGAATGAAATTTAACAAACACTTAAATTGAAAATTTATATGGGAACTAACAACAAGAGTGTCAGTTTAAGTTCCAGTTAGTAGCTAACGTGACATTGTGAAAATGAGGCTTAAATAATAAATGAATGAAAATAAAAAAATAAAAGAATTGGTTTTTTAAAGGTAACGCTATTAAAAATTATAAAGAAGACGGATTTTTAGGGACAACGATATTTCAATAATTTCGATAACAGTATTTTAATTATTTTGGTAGCGGTATTTTACGGATAACGCTAATCAGTTAAAGGGTTTTTTTTTTAAATGTATGTATTGTATTACTATTGTCTCAATTGCATTTCTGTTGTAACAACAGATTCATTCGATTGCCTACAAATTTGGTTGTCGGCATACATTTATTTTACCCGTATTTTGTGTTGTAATTATCAATATTGTTACAATATTTTGGCTTTCAATTTTCTCTCTTCGATGACTTTTTAAGTGAGTTCTGTTTTCAAGTACTCGAAAATAGTTTGAACAAAACCAACAAAACAATAGCAGTATGTACCATAATTCTCCAACTTCATATTATGTCTTAACAGGGCCGTAGCCAGAATTTTTCAAAATTGTACACCCAGAATTTTTTTGTTGTAGGCATTGGGCTAAAGAAATTCAACTTAAGTCAAGACTTAAATTGAGTCAAAGCTTTTCTGCTACAACAATAGAACATTATTGATAAATCCTAAATAGTTATTATTAGTTATAAAAGGGGAAGCAGAAATATGCAATAAATGACCATAAAAAATGCCCTAAAAACATAAAATATGCCTTTTAAAATTAAAGACAAATTTTTCTGAAAAATATACAAGTAACTTAATCTGCCTGTACAGTCTTCAACCATTAAACTCAAATTTGTAAAAATTACTTAAAGTTGCGATTTTTTTGAAATTTTTTTATTAAAACAAAATTTTCTATAACGAAAAATGTAAAAAAAACCAAAAATATGTCCATGGTTTTCTTCTAAAAAGAATACAAGTATGCTCTAAAAATACTTTTTATCAAATTACAAATATAATATCAAACAAATGCTATTAAGGGCAAAAATATGCTCGATGCCAAATCTATATTTTTACATTATGTTTTAAATTTGTTTATAGCCACCAAAAATTGTTTCTCTTCTAATTTGGCATTTTCATCGACGAATTTAACATTGACTTGTCATAGAAATGAAGCATTACAAATATGATTCTTTGGAAGCTTTTCTGCCTAACCAACTTCTTGGAAGTTGTTTATAAAAGGAAAAGTCACCCCTTGGCGGCCTGGCCAAGCCCCTTGTAATAGAAACCGGAAATTTTCAATAAGTGTTCTTTCTTTATGACCCAAGTTCGTGGTATGGAACTTTTTTTAATATTGCCCAGAAACGTTTTAAATAGAGGGTAATAGGAAGAAAAAGTTTCTCCTTGGCCAAACCGATGAAGCCATGAACTTTGGTATGTGTGTTCCTAATCAGGAGTAGACATTTGTATAGACCCGAATTTTGGAAAATCCTACGAAGTGTCCTGGCGAAACCACTTGAAATTTGATATGTGTGTATATGGGATTTTTGGAAATTTCCTCGGGTAGAAACAAATATGGGAAACTTGAAATTAGGTACGTGAGTTCCTAAACTGGAGTAGACATCTGTATAGAGCTAAGCGGAATAGACATCAGTATAGAGCGATTTTTTTTAAATTTCTATGTGGAGGTTCTAAAAGGGGAAAAGTTTTATCCTTGGCGAAGTGGCCACACCACTTAAGCGAAGAACTTGAAGTTAGACACGGTGTAAAAAGTGGAAAAATATCCCTCTTGGTTGTCTGGACAAACCGTTGACGCTAGGAACTTTAAATTGGGTACATTAGTTTCTAATCAGAAGTAGACATCTGCTTAGAGCGGATTTAGAAATTCCATCGGGGAGTGGCATAAAGCGTGAAAGTCTCCCTCTAGTTCACATCCCTTTCGTCAGAAATTTGAAAATTAAAATATGTTTCTTCGAATATGAACTAGTTCACTTATATAATACTTTTTGAATTTCTGGACAGTAACGTGGTAAAAATAGGGGTTAATTTATGGAAAGCTCTCCACTTGGCAGCCAGGAAAAATCACTAAAACGAGGAACATAGAATTTGGTATATGGATTCTTTATCACAGGAAGTGGGGGTAAAAGGTATAAAAAGTTTCCCGACGAAGCTTGGAACTTGGAACTTAGAATTAAGTATGTGGGTTCCTTATGAGTAGTACACATCTCTATTGAGCGGACATCTGTATTGACGGAATTTTTTAAAGTTTCCACGAGGAGGGGTAGAATGAAATTTTGAAAATTCCGTTCTATATACATTAGGGTCGTCTTTCGTTGTATGGGCGAAAAATAAAAAGAGATTTTGACTGTACCCCCTCTTAAAATCTTTGTTAGGGTGTCAAAACACGCCACGCAAAAAATTAGAGTTCTAGCATAACGGGAAGATGTCCCGCATCGCCCTTGAAAATCGGGCCACTTGGAATAATGGCCATAATTTAAAAAAAAGAATTAAAAATTTTTTTTCTTCAAAATTAAAAAAATATAAAATAACTTTTGTGTTGGGTTTAATCATAACTACGCAGATAAAAAATATTACTTTCCCAGAAAATCGCTAACTTAACCTAACTTTGTGTCAAAAGAATTAACAAATATTTTGGTTGTACCTCAAAGTGACTTTTTTGCATTTTTGAAAATTTTATTCAACAAAAATCAAAAACCTACTGTTTGCTGTCAAGTATTTTATTAAACACATCTTAAGTATTAAATAAGCCAAGTACTGTGGATATCCGTTGGCAAATTTTTTTTAGAGCATTTTGATTCTCGGGGATTTCAAGGTTTTTTTATTTTAATACATTTTTACTTTAAAACAAGGTTTTAATAATATTTCATCAATATTATTGTATATGCTCTTTTATATGATTGTAATAACTTTATTATAAAATACTATTTTTTTCTGTTGATAGTTAACCCATGTTAACCTGGGGTCAAATATGACCCACGTAAGAAAAATGCAGCTTTGTGTCAAAATTTATCAATAAAATAAAAAAAGGAATAATTCAATTTATATTTATTCTAAAAAATTTTCGTTAACCGTTTCTAGTCTTCGAGTAGGTCAAGTTAGTAAAAATTAGAACTTAAAACTTTTCCACAATAATAACACACTGCTACAAAAAAAAACTTTTTGTCAGAACTTGAAAACCGACCTAGTGGGATATGTAGGCCTAGGTGAGGACATACAAAAACCGTTTTCAAAAATCTTGAAACACCCTCAAATTTTGAGTTATTTTCAAAAAACTGTTTTAGGGTAGGTCCGTAGCACTTTAGTACCTCTAACTCACACATTTTTTGGCCGATTTCAAAATTTTAAACAGTTTGGAAAGACAAAGAATTAGGCTTTCATGAAATGTATTCATTAAATATATATTCCAAGACATTAGGTAAGTGTTTAGCAAAAGTTTCTCTTTTTTTATTTTTTTTTTCCAAATTTTTCAATTTCAACAAGAGTTATTTTAATTTTTTTTTATGAAAACCTATCTTTTTTTGCACTGTATTTTAAAGACAATTTTATATAGAAAAAAAACGAGATATTATTTGTTAAAATCGGTTTCTATTTGCAAAAGTTACTAAACTTTTTCTAAAGTAAAATGTTAAGATTGCAGACTTTTCTTCTGGTAAACCACTTGACTTACAAAAACGCTTGTTTAATTTTTTTTTTTTTTATTCATATGGTTTGCGCTGGGGGGAGAAAATGCTAAAAACAGGTGTTAATGAAAAGTTGAATAACTTTTACAATTTCATCCGATTTGAAAAATTGAAACCATGTTTTGTTAAGAACTAAATTTTCTTTATACATTGGTATAAATTTTTATAAGCTTTCATATTAAAATAAGCAATGAAAAGCTACTAAAATCAAAAAAGTTTATAATTTTCGTTTTTTTTTGTAGATATTCTTAACAAAAACAATACTTATAACTTGCAAATGTATAAGAAATGCACGTCAAAACTGACTGAGTAACAGGTCGATAAGTTGACGAACATCACTTGAAACGGTTTTTTAGAATAACTTCTGAATTTGAGGGTGTTTCTGAAATTTTTTGACACAATTTGTAATGTACTCAACAAGACCTATAACCCACGCTAGGTCGTTTTCCAAGTTTTTTTTCATTGTAGCACCGTGTAATTTTGAGTGAAAAAAATTCACACTATTAAATTTAAAATTCCTTTTTTTTAAAAATACTCCTGAATATGTACAAAAAAATCAATTTTAATATGAATACAAATATCTGAATTTATACTAAATAATTAATTTTAATTAATTTTAAAATGTAAATAAATTACAATTAGAAACATAAACAAAAATTTATTTTGTCATCTTTGTAATTTTTGACTCTTTAAAATTAGAGGGTCAATTGTGACCCCATGAAAACACAGGTTAACTATGAACACGAAAAATTATACTTTATAATAAGTTATTACAATTATATAAAATAGCATACACAATATCATTGATGAAATATAACAAAAATCTTGTTAAAAAAAAGTCTATACAAATTTAAAAAAACGTTAAAATCCGCTAGAATCAAAATGCTCTAACAACAAATTTTGCCAGCGGATATCCGTAATACTTGGCTTATTTAATACTTGAGATGTGTTTAATAAAATACTTGACAGCAAACACCAGGTTTTTGATTTTTGTTGAATAAAATTTTCAAAAATGCAAAAAAGTCACTTTGAGGTACCCCCCAAAATATTTATTAATTTTTTTGACACAAAGTTAGGGTAAGTTAGCGATTTTCTGGGAAAGTAATATTTTTTATCTGAGTAGTTATGATTAAACCCAACACAAAAATTATTTTATATTTTTTTAATTTTGAAGAAAAAAAATTGTAATTTTTTTTTAAATTATGCCCATTTTTTCAAGGGGCCCGATTTTCAAGGGCGATGCGGGACATCTTCCCGTTATGCTAGAACTCTAATTTTTTGTATGGTGAATTTTTGTACACAAACAAATATTTTAAGAGGGGGGCAGCCCCAAAAATCGCAAGTTGAAAAATAAGGACCACCCTAATATACATATATAGAGACATACATATGTATATAGCGCCTTTTTGTAAATTTTTACGGGGAGGGGCAAAAGTGGTAAAGTCCACCCCTTGGCGGCCTGCACCAAAACCCCTTTGCCCAGAAACTTGGAACTAAAAAAGTATGTCCAGGATCGTCGTGAAAATCCCCTACAAGTATGTAAATCTGTCCCTTCTTTAACCAATTAAGGGAGGATTTTGAAAATATTGTTTGTGGTTTCCTGATCTCCTTAGAAGAGATGTATGGAAATTCTTAGGGGGAGGGCCAAAAGGGGTATAGTCTGCCCTTTGACGTATTTGACATTTTGTTCCTTGGAATATGTTCTAAATTACTATTAAGGTTCTTTTAGAAGGAGGAACGCAATAAAAATGTTGGTACAACATTCCTTTAGACGGGATTTTTGGAAATTCCTGCTAAGAAGTGGTGTAAAGTATCCCCACTGTCAGAATGTCTATACTCTTTCGAAATATTTGTTCACTGTTGTGTGGACTAATTCACTAATAAGTTATATATTGGAACTTTAAAAAGAAAGGCGTAAAGTGGGGGGTATGTCTGCTCCTAAAAGCCGCTAAAGTAATGATCTTAAAATTTGGTCTGGCAATGTACACAGAATGAACCGTTGGCTCTAGGAACTTATAATTTGTTGCATATTAATTTGTTGGGTATTAAGAAATGTTTAAGGGGAGGGACAAAAAGATGAAGTTTTCCCTTTAACGTACTTCACAAGCGATTTGGACAAAAAGCATGCGATTTTAATTTTTTTTTTGTTTTTGAGGTATCGGTATCAAAATCAAAAATCATGGAATCAAAAACATCTACTTAAAAAGAAAAAACTAATTTATTGAAACACATTCCTTAAAAGATATTTAATTTTTCATCCTAATATATTTCGATATATAAAACTACCGGTAACGAAGTATCGGGCTTTTAAGCTCGTGTACTGTAATTACAATCAGAAAAAAAATGTCATAAAATTATTATATTAAAATTTGTTGTGCTTTTAACCTCTCTGCTGCGTAAGACTATATTCTTATCAAAACTATATTCTGTTGCTTAAGGCGTATATATATTTTTTATTTCGACGCAACAGGCGAAGTTTTTTTTTTATTTTGACTACGCATTTAACTAGTTAAATTAGATTTTTTAGTGTGTTTTGAACTATTATCTTAAAAAATTTTTAGCGGGTCCAAGATACATCACACATTTTTGCCATTATTTTTGTCATCATAATTCATACAAAATTAGAATGCTTTCTTGCTATCAATGGCTTAAAGTCTTGTCCTATGTAAATTTTTGCAAAACTTAAAACCGGAATAAAAAAACAGGTGCACACCTTTCTGTCTACGGCCCTGTATCTTAGCATCAGAAGCATTCGCAAACAGTGGCAGGCAGCATCATTCATTAAAGCATTGCTGCAATTGGGTGTGACGTTCCAACATTTTTTTTTTTATTTTTATTTTGTTGTTTTATTTTCTGGATCATTTGATGCCATGTAGTATTTCAAATACATTTTTCAAAATTATGACAAAGTACATGTTTAAATTGCTTTACTTAAACTGTTGGTGACATATTTGGAATTATTGTTTACTCTTAAAATAGTTTGCTTTTATTACATACCCACATACCCACATCCTCACATACCCACATATACTACATTAGAGTTGTCCAAAATGTTTCTAATACTTTTTTATTTATTTATAACCAAAGCAAAGGCTTTCAAGCACCAAACAACAAATTACGGTTTCAAATATGCAGTAAAAATGCAAAATATGCGCTAAAGATTAAAAAATTAAAAATTAACTTGAAATATAAATTAAAAACAAAAAATAATGCATTTAAAATTTTTGCGATTTTTAAAGATTTTACAATGTACAAGGTGGCGCAAAAATAACCTACCGATGTTTTTTGGCTGTAATTTAAAAAAGAAATGAAAACTTTGATTCTTCTTGTGGATTATTTTTATTTGGTATTTTATTTTTTTTTACATCAAGTCGAGAATATGATGTCATGTAAATGGCCGCCGACACAGTTGATTGTCATTTGAGCCCTTTTTATGGCATTTTCCATCACTTTGGCCAAAACTTCCGGCGATAGGTCCTCACATTCTTGACGGATATTGTCTTTAAGAGCTGCAAGAGTCTGAGGCTTGTTGACATAAACCCACGACTTCAAAAAGCCCCACAAAAAGAAGTCTGGAGCGGTCAAATCAGGCGATCTTGCTGGCCAGTGTAAATCGCCAAAACGGGAGATTAGGCGCCCGGGAAATGCATCCTTCAGCATATCGGTTGTGGCACGTGCAGTGTGTGCCGTTGCACCGTCCTGTTGGAACCACATGTTTTCCAATCGCAATTCATCAAGTTGCGGCAAAAAGAACTCGTTGATCATTGCTCTGTAGCGCTCACCATTCACAGTAACCGTTTGGCCCGCGACGGTCTTCGAAGAAAAAAGGTCCGATGACTCCTCCAGCGAAAACAGCACACCATACAGTGACTTTGAGCGGGGGTAATGGCTCTTCGTGGGTTACACGCGGATTTTCAGTGCCCCAGAAGCGTAAATTTTGCTTATTTACGTACCCGCTAAGATGGAAATGGGCCTCATCACTCATGATTATTTTTGATGAAAAACATCTTCCTCTTGGTGGTGATTAAGGATGGCTTGAGCGTATTTTACACGCGATTGGCGGTCAGCAGCTAACAGCTGATGCACCGTCTGGACTTTGTACGGAAACATCTTCAAATCTTGTACCAAAATTCGCTGTAAAGACCGTCGACTGATACCCATTTGCGTGGCACGTCGTCTGGTCGATGTCGACGGCCCTTCCATGACATCCTCGGCTACAGCAGCAATATTCTCTGCAGAACGGCTACTTCCGGGGTCTGCCACGCCTGGCAGCATCTCGTGTTGTGCCAGTCTCTTCGAGGCGAGCGACTAAACGTCGCAGTGTTTCACCAGTAGGCGTTGGGCGGCCAGGAAATCTGCGACGAAATTCACGTTGTGCCAAAGTCACCGACCGATTATTGGTCAAATAAATAGTCACCAATATTCCGCGTTCTGGAGCACTGTAGCGTAACATTGTTTATTAACGTGTATTTCGCATGTGTTTACTACACAAATGTCAAAACAGAACTGACATTAGGGGCCAATCGCAAAATTTATAGGCATTTTCTGATAGGAGGATTACTTTTGCGCCACCTTGTATTTTCGAGGACTGATTGGAGTTACTTTTTAGAATTTTTCTATCAGTAGTTCAAAAAACAAACTATACAAAAATATGTGATCCGTTAGTAGGTGCTATTCTCTGTTAAATTTTTTGTTTAAAATCTAAATTTCAATAGGTCCAAAAACCTTTTTATAAATATTATTTTTATTAACACTAGAATAACCGGACAAGTCATTTTGACAGGCTTAAACATCTTTGATTAAAAACTACAAATTTTTGTTCCAACTTATTCTAGATATTATTATATGACTTTTGTAGCAACAATTCAACATAAACATTTTTTTTGAATTTCACTTAGTTAAAAAAAAAATATACCTATTATGCCCAAAACCAGTCAAGATTACTGACGTTTTTTAAAAATTGTTCATCCTATCATTGCGGTTTAAGCAGCAATGTAATCTATGTATATATCTAGCACTTCAAAACTGCATTTAAAGCATTTCGAAATGTTGTGTTGCTTAAGCGATGTTTGGAACAGAAAGTATGATATTTTTAACGAATTTTTAATTCTATCTTTTTAGTATAGCTTCTTCTTAAATGTATGATTTTTAATTACAGTTGAACCTCGATTATCCGGGTTGCACGGGACCGGACTCAGCACGGATTATCGAAAACACGGTTAATAGAAGTTATTTATTTTTCCCGAATTTTAACTCTTTGTATGTAGGTGAAAAGAAAAAACAAGCAAATAAATATGTGTGCTGCACGGATAATAGAGGTGAAGCACGGCTATTATTATTTTTTAAATAATAGCACGGATAACAGAGGTAAAAACGGTTAATAGAGGTATAAATCAAACCACCAGCATGCCGGTTAACAGATGTACCCGGTTAATAGAGGCCCGGATAATCGAGATTCAACTGTACTTGATATATTTGAAGTCTTAAATTCCAAAGCTACAAAATATTATCCTTACATTTTTATTTCTATGCAACAGTAAATAAGATATATTTGAAAGAATATCTAATTCTACAGCAATTTTTACGTATACACAATTTTTACATAAAATTTACTTTTGAACCCAAAATCTCCAAAAATATTTAATTTTTTTATAAACCCATATAACATTTAGAATTTCTGAATATGTTGATTTGTAAATGCCTCTAATCTAATTAAAAAAAAATATTAAAACTACATAAAAAATACAGCGTTGAATATGATAAAATACCAAAAAAAAAACACCGATATTTAAACATCAATGTGTGTGAAAAAATTTCAAAAAGCCAAAAGAATTTAAAAAAATTTCCAGAAATATAGCTACAAGACTTATAAGCAAATAATCAAATTTAATGCGATATAATGAAATATAAAAAAAATAAAATAAAATTCAAGTGGTAAGTAATCCTGAAAAGAGAATAACAGGTTCATCAAATTGGGATAGACATTAGAGTGGGTCGCACCCCATACAAAAAAAAAAGTTGTGCCGGTCACCCCCTAGAATTAAAGATAATTTGAAGAAGATTTGAAAAAATTTTTTTTTTTTTTGCCACGCCCCGTGACACCGCGCATTTGGTTTTTTATTTCCTGTGGCTCCATTTATAGTCCGATCGTGACGTGTGATATATCATTGTTTTTGGAATGACAACGGCTACATTTTCTACTTTGATCACTTTTGACTCCGACGTCAAATTCTAGAAGTGACTTCTGGAAACTCAATTTCTACCACCCTAAGTCACGAGTTTTTCTAAACGATAAAAAAGTTTTTTAAATTCCATGAAATTTTGTCTTTTACAGTATATATATTTATTCAGTAACAAAAAAGTTACGAAGGTTTAAAAAAAATCAATTTGAGTTTTATTAGAACAATCGTTAACAATAATCTTTGGTCTTTTTGTGGTTATTGTTTTTGTGGCCATATTTAAAGTGCTCTCTTTTTACTTATTTTTCTATCAAATATTGATGAGAGAAACTCTATTCTTAAAAGTATAAACAATGGGTTTTTTTTAATGTGGTATTCTCCTTAAATAAATTAATTTAAATTTTGGCGAGACTCCAGCTGTTTATACTGCTCTCGACTTCTTATTTTAGCAAATATATACCCCATGCGCTTTTCGTCCGTTACCTTGTTTGCATATTCACTAACATTAGTAGATTAATTAGTAGATGAAGCTTTGGTTTCTGCTCTAAATTTAGATCGCTCTCTCCGGATTTTATTTTTATCAATAATAAGGTCATCTAGGTATTTGAACATTTCCGATTAATGGTTTCATTATCCTTACAGGCTTTTGAAGCAATAGACATTTTCAAATCTTTTAAAAATGTTGTTGCAAGTAAAGATCCAAAACGATCTGACATGCCAGTTCGATCCAATGCCAAAGCATAATTTCTCAGTGATATGTCTGACACCTGCAATTGCTCCTCATTTGGCGACATGTGATTATCTTCATATTCATTTTCTTCATCTGAGTTTGGGTGCGTATGAAACAGTTATTGGAGATTGATCAAGTGTAGTAATAGACGTTGTTTGTTTCCATATCGTCTATATTATCTAACTCAATATTGTTAAGAGTTAAACGCCTTGGTCCACACTGATCAATAAAAGCATTAATTACATTTTCAGGGATTTTTTGGATTTCGGGGCATATGCATTCGCAACCCAGTTCAAAGCTGCACTTGCATTGTGAAATTCTACATATCTTATTCCAATAGCTCTCAACATATCTACACGGATTTTTTGTGACTTTATAATATGAGTTGAGTAGACGCACCTACATTTTTCTTAGTGCGGTATTACATACTATGGGGATGTTTATATTTTTAAACACCTCACATAGCACTTTAATAACCTGTTGCATATAACGCGATAAATTTAAGTTTTTTATTATCATTTTTTTTTAATATAAAAAATATTGAATAACTTCACGGTTTGTTTGTAATTTTGTTTTATCAATATCACATGATTGAAAATGCATATTGTTAAAAAACAATTTAATTATATTTTTAAAGAAAAAAAATATTTTAGTAATTTACACTAATTTTATCAAAAAGCTACAGCTGTAGACGCGAAAACTTGAAGAGGAATAATAATATGTAGGGCCCGGAAGTTAATGCATTTATATTTAATGCATATATATATGTATTTAAAATCGTAAAATATGTACTTAGAATTTAAAAATATGCATTTATTATTGATTTTTTTCATTTTTTTCTATATAATTTTTAAATTTTAGTAATTTCTGTTTTAAAAAGTCGTTACAAAATTGAGAATTACAATTAAAAATCTTCTTAAAGTTTGTAGTTGAATTTTCTGTCATATTACATTTCTTGATAAAAAAAATTAAATGTATAAATTTGATAAGATTTTATTTCTAAAAAAATTTAAATTGTAAAAAATTTATTTTTAGTAAAACATCAAAAAAAATTTGCAAAAATATGCAAAAATATGTAAAAATATGCAAAAACATGTAAAAATATGCAAAATATGTAACAAAAAATACAAAATATGCATAAGAATATGCATTTATAGCAAAATATGCAAAAAATATGCACTAACAAATCGATGCCATTTTGTTGCAAATTTGTTGATTCGCAAAGATATTGGTTAACATTGTTCTCTAGCTAACGACAACAGACATGTATTTACATGAAGTTCTGAGCCCTAATAATATGTTTAATAAAAGTGTTGCCAGCTGAATCGGTTTGTGATGGCGGGTTAAAAAGAGTACTATGTGGAGGAGAAAGATAATAGAAAATAGAGAAACAAGTGAGATTACGAAAAAGAGAACATTATCATAGTGCAAAAACAAATGCACACTAGCGCCACAAAAAGACCAAAGCTTATTGTTAACGATTGTTGGAATAAAACTCAAATTGATTTTTTTTAAACCTTCGTAACTTTTTTGTTACTAATAAATATATATACTGTAAAAGACAAAATTTCATGGAATTTAAAAAACTTTTTTATCGTTTAGAAAAACTCGTGACTTAGGGTGGTAGAAATCGAGTTTCCAGAAGTCACTTCTAGAATTTGACGTCGGAGTCAAAAGTGATCAAAGTAGAAAATGTAGCCGTTGTCATTCCAAAAACAATGATATATCACACGTTACGATCGGACTATAAATGGAGCCGCAGGAAACAAAAAACCAAATGCGCGGTGTCAAGGGGCGTGGCAAAAAAAAAAAATTTTTTTTTTCAAATCTTCTTCAAATTATCTTCAATTCTAGGGGGTGACCGGCACAACTTTTTTTATCGACCCGGCCTAATAGACATGATGCAGTACCAGACATAGAAGTAGCAGAACCAAACGAAAATTTTATTGAAAAAGAAACTAAAATGTTTATTACGGAGCCTTTAAGTCCCGAAATATAAATATATTTGAGTATTGGAATTCAAATCCATTTACAAATATAAAAGCTGTAGCAATAAAATATTTATCGGCCCCACCAACTAGTGTAGCTAGCGAACAGCTTTTTAGCGCTGCCGGACAGCTGTATTCTGATAGACGAAGCAAATCACATGGTGTGAATGCGGAAAAATTGCTTTTCTGTCATGACAATATCAAACTTTTTAATTTTAAATATTAAAGTTTAAGTTTTTTTTTTCTATATCAACTTAAAAATCGATCAACTATTTTTCTTTGACTATCAAATATAGTACAATACAAATATTTTATTCTTTTTTTGTACTTAAAATAGTAAAACTATTTTCCAAAAGAAAACAGGCAGCCAGAAAAAAGATTTCCGATCGGGTAAAATAATCAACTGTGCCTGCAACTCAATTAAGGGTGTTCACTTTGGTGAACAATGAAGTAATCCCAACCCTGACTTTAACAGCGCCCTCTAGTGTGCAAACCCCACGCAAATGCAACTCAGCATAAAGTCTAGCTGTCAGCATTTGCGCTCTGATCACATACTTTTTTTTCTAACACCCATATAAACAACATCACTCGTCTTGTGCGTTAACTACACAACAAATAGAACAAACAACCCTAGTGAAGAACAGCGGAACATAAAAACATATAATAAAAGAATATTAAAACATACAACAGTGAAGTTTAAAATTAATAAAAATTAAAACTTATCCTAAATATTTATTAAAAGCTTAAATATAAAATAAATTAAAATATGCCAAAATCTAAACCCTAACCTAAAATCAATTTAATATTATATATATAAAAGTGTTATATATAAAATATATAAATAAAAAACCCCTATTTTATAACGTTTACTTGAACACATTAAGAAATAATTATTTCAAAAAATTCCCCCACACCGTAAGGTACATTAACCTTAGCGCCCTATACTCTAACCCCTCTAACCCGTTTAAACAAAGGGTACATATCAATCAGATAATCGATGAATGTAAGGTAAATATGTCCAAATCAACCACAAGTAGGCTCTTAAAGGATTCCCAGAAAATTACTCGTCCAACGGTGATGTCTGTGCCAAGGTTATTACCCCCGCCACAAAACTGCTTTACTTAAGTTTGCTAAAAGGAATTTATAAACCTAATGGCTAAAGGTAAGTCAATAATCGCTGTTTGTTGGTAAGACTGCATTAACATAAATTTCTTTTAAAAGTAATTTTTTCTGATTGGAAAAAGTTCAATATTGATGGTCCAGATGGTTTTAACAGTTATTGGAGAGACCTGCGTGAGGAACCACGACATTTCTCAAAAAAACGGTATGATAGATTAAGCATTTACAAGCACCAGAATAAATTCTTCTGGGTACATTGCAGTATTTTAGAAGAAAAATTGGTGCCATTTATTGAAAATAGCAACAAAGAACAATTAATTTTCAAATAAGACATTACCTCAGTACATGTAAGTTCTCAGACGATGGAATGGCTATCATCAAAAAATATAAGAGTATTGGAATCGGATCAAAACCCCATTAAGAATATTTGTTAAGTTTTTGTAAATTTTGATATATTAAGTTAAGTGTATTTATAGTTATAAAAGAATAATTTATTTTGTTATTCCTTTTTAAATAGTAAAATAAAAATTATGTGAATTGCTTTTCTTTTTTTTGTTAAATATTATAATTTGTATTTCAAAAAAAAAAAAAATTGTAATCATCGCACGGTAGCGCTCGCCATTAACAGAAACGTTCCTGACTTCGTCGTCTTTGAAAAAGTACGGCCCAATGATAATCCACACCAAACAGTGCATTGTTCCGGATGCATTGGCAGTTCTTGCAATTACGGCAAGTTTACTTGTTCATGTATCCATTCCACCAGAAATAAGCTTCGTCGCTGAACATAATTTTCCGATAAAAAAGTTTAAATTCATACAACTTTGCCAGCCCCATTCACCAAAAGTTAACAGTTGTGGTAGGTCGTGTGGCTTCAATTATTGCATCAACTGTATTTTAAAAGGTAGTGGCCCAATTGCTGCGAACGGCACTGAATGGATAATTCACGGTCATCAGCAACACTGCACACAGTGAAATAAAATGCCAACCGAATACAAAAGTGTATTTTAATGGTAACAACTTATAAATTCAGTTAGTTCAAATATATTTACATTATATTTCTGCATATTTAGGGTGTAGCAACTAAAATACAGTTGAACTAACCGAACTTTGTTATGAAAACTTATGTTAAGTTGTACCAACCGACTGAAATTCCTAACAATCGAATGTAACAGAATTTCAGTTGGCAAATAGCTAAATTTTTCTCAGTGTGTGGCGGATACAGCTGCGATATTTTCCTTTGTCCGCACTCTATGTATGCATGGTGGTGGTTTAATATCCAATAATGTAAATTGGCTGCGAAATTTAGTCACAAAATTTCGAATAGTTGCCTCAGAAGGTCGCCCAAACTGACCATAAATTGGAAGAAGTGCACGATGAACTTTCTTAACCGAGCATGAATTTTGATAATAAAATTTAATAATCTCCAAGCGTTGTTCGTTTACAAGTCGATTCATTTTAAAATATAGACCAAACTGAACATGTTTAACAGTAAAAAAACAAAAACAGTGTTGCCAAAAAGAAAGTTTCTCAAAAATCACCATTTAGTTAAAACTTATTTTTTTTTTTAAATATAACACTTAATTACCCTTTGACTAGCAGTGTTTGGCTCTGAAAGTTAAGAAAAATAAGCGATAAACAAAACAATATTACTACATAAAGATAGATTTTACCCTGCCAACTGGATTCCAATAATTTTTTTGTTAGAAAATTTCCACTAATCATTGTGAAATATTATGATATTTTATTCAATTCCACCCCCACCATATGCAAAAATAGGAATCATATTTTTATGACTTTGTTGCAAAAATGTATTTTTTTTATTAATTGAATTTTTTTGCATTTTTATCAAACTTTAGAGCGGATTGCTGATAATCTTCCCAAATGATAATTATTTGTTCTGAATAAAAAAACATAAAACTTATATTTTTTACAGAAACAACTTGTACTTGTGCACTAGTTTTTATTGTATTAACAATTGTAAATTAATATTAGTACACTTTTGCTTTTAGTTTAATTCTTAGTTGCCAATTTTTTTTTGAGAAGTAAGTTTTTTATTAAAAAAGAAAAAAAAGTAAAGCGTTTTTCAAATTATTTTGGTTAATGATTTTTGTTAGTTATTAATAGATTTTTAAATTAATTTCGAAGAAAAAATTCAATTTTGCTTTGCAATCAGGAAAGATTATCCAGCTAAAATAATCTCAACATTTTGTTATAAAGCAAAAGGTAAAGGGGGAAAAAAACCTCACACACACACAGATTTATTAAAATGCATAAAACTAATTGTTAATCTCTAACCCAACAGAATTTCTGGCGAGGCACAGGGAAACCCTCTTCTGGCAGTCGGTTTTTTTGACATCTCGTCTAATGGGAACGGGAAACCCTCAGCACAAACCCGTCGGCAACAAATTTATCACATTATCAGGAAAAAAAAAAATAGTGAAAGTGTCAGTGATTCTTTGCTTTTGGTTAGGAAAAAAACATATAAAACCAGAGAAAACAATTATTTTTGTTAAAAATTCCCATAAAAGAAAAAAAAAAAAAAAAAACAAAGTGCTAAACACTAGCAAAGTGATTTAAATTAAACATTTTTAATTTCTGTATGTAAGAAAAAAAAAAACAATACACAAAAATAAAAGATTGAAAAAAAGAATATAATAAATTTAACACGAAAACTGGGATTAAAATTTTGCGTATTGAAACTTAAAAATACCACAAGGAAAATTGCTTAAGAAGAACAGAAAATAAAATTAACTACGAACTAAATCCCATTATATAACCGGAAAAGCAAGAAAAGTGTTAAAATCTAAACTTAAATTTTTATATTGCACTAATTTTTAAAAGAAACTAATTTTTTTCCCCTAAAAATTTAAAAAAAAATACCAAAAGCCGAAGTGCCCTAAAAGTGTTAAAAAGAGAAAAAAAACTAGCTCCTAAAAGTTATACAAACCTTACAGACTAAAATTTATAAATCAAAAGGAAAGTGACTAGAAATCCAAAAATCAAAATTAATTAAATCTAAATTTTTTCCTAAAAATATTAGAAAAATTGTATTTAAATTAATTTCAAACTCGTAAAATAATTAAATATTATTTATTTATATTTAAAATTTAATTTTTCTAATTCGTATGTAAGTGCAAAAATCATAAAAAAATGTGTGCAAAATTTAACATAAAAACATTTTTTTTTTATACAAGGAAAAATCTAAAATTAGAAAAAAAACCGTTAAAACTGTTAAAACAGAATTTCGGAAATGTTAACAAAAAAAAAAAAAAATGAAAGAAAAATTAAAATAAATTTTTTTTATATAAACAATTTTTTTTTATATAAATTGTGACCATGTTATTAACATAGTACTGTTAATAACAGAGACAAATAATTTTGAATTAATATTGCATAAATTGTACTAAAGAAAAAGTGATGAGTGTATGATATTTTAAATTGTAAAAGTGATACCGCGGAAATAATAATTTCATTCGATCGGTAATAAAATTTCGAGAAATATGAGTACAATGATGACCTATGTAGCTTAAAAATCGAAAGAGTTATACGCGATTTTATATTTATGAAAAATATTGAATGTAACAGTGCTTAATATAAATATATAGAAAATACGTTAGCTTACATACGATCAATTACACCGTGTAACATACAATTTTTTAAAAACTCCAATTACGACGGTAATTATTTAAGTGACTTTACATATCCGGTTGGCTCAGCGCTTGCATCTCTTCCCGGCAACCCGAGGGTCTTTGGTTCAACTCCCGGTAGCGCACATCGGAATTTTTTTTATTAGTAATTTTTAATTTTTCTACTCGCGATATTAAATTTCTTTTGATATTGCGACATTCAATTTATTTATAAGTTTTTCATTAATTTTTTTTATTGGAATTTTTTTTTTGTAAACTTGTTCTTAAATTTATTTTTTATTGGAAATTTTTTTTTTGTTCGGGTTAAATATTTTTTTTAAATCAATTTTATTTTAACTACTGGAAAAAAATATAAAAGAATAATAAAACAATCAACATTTAACAATAAGTATTATTTATTTATTTATTTCTTTTTAATTATAATTAAAATTATAACTAAAATTAATTAAATCACTAGCTGCTATGGCTATCGGTTTTGTTGTACAATTCATTTCACTTTGTACAATTCATTTCATTTCATTTTGTTTTTTTTTTTTTTTTTTGTTAATTTATTTTTTTTTTTATAGAGCAATTCCATATGAAAACGATCAAAATTGGCAAATTTTTGGACGACCCCTCTCCGATTTTAAAATAAATAGTCTCAATCGATTGCCCAGCAAAAAATAATGTACCTACATATTTTTTTTTTTTTTTATAGTGACTGGTTTAGTGGTGGTGTGCACCACTGTCATGTGACAAAATTGAAGAATTCTTCATAAGGGACCTCATTGAAAGTTGTTTTAAAAAAAAATGATAGCTCGTTGAAAAGGTATTGAATCAGGCTTTAATTGAAAAATAAAATTTTTCTAATTTTTCTCAGAAATTTACCTTTTTTCCCATGAAAATTAAATTTTCCCATGAAAATTAAATTTTCCGATTTTCCACTTAAATTAGGAAAATTTTATTTTTCAATTAAAGCCTGATTCAATACCTTTCCAACGAGCTATCACTCGTTGCGATCGCTTTAGTAGTTTTTCAATGAGGTCGCTTATGAAGAATTCTTCAATTTTGTCACATGACAGTGGTGCACACCACCACTAAACCAGTCACTATAAAAAAAAAAAAAAATATGTAGGTACATTATTTTTTGCTGGGCAATCGATTGAGACTATTTATTTTAAAATCGGAGAGGGGTCGTCCAAAAGGTGATCGCTTTCATATGGAATTGCTCTATATTTGATTTTTTATATTGAGGAGTGTAAAAAATTTATTTAATTATTTAATAACTCTATATTGGTTTTTGAAGGGACTTGTAAGACTTCTTTTGGACTCAATTCCCCGAAGACTAGTGACAGATAGGTTGAGAACTCCTTTCCATAAGGTAGCTGTGGGTTAAGAGTGTGTGCCCGAAACGTACTCTTGTAAACAGTTTGTTCATGGATGTGTTGCTGGTTGTTGGCAGTTGAGTTGGTGTTCCAGTGGAATTTTTTTTTTTTTTTTTTTTTTTTATTTATTAAAGTCTATGGATTACATCCTTACAGACTATACAATGTGAACATAAAAAAAATTTACATATGTAGAAAAATAAACAAATATAAGTAAGCAAACAGTTTTTTTGTTTTAGGTGTTTAAATAAATTATTATGTTACGTTTTACAGTTGAAGAAGTTAATGAAAAATCAATTAATTTATACAATTCATTAAAATCTTTTCCAGCTCTCCGCCATGGATCAGCATTTGCGTAATTGCTTCGAAAGAATGGTATTGCTATGGCACAAAAGTAACGGGTAGGTCTTTGAGGGACATTGAGAGTAATATTTTCCAAAAGAAGCTCTGATGAAATATCGCCTTTGATTACATTCAACATGAAGGATACATTTAGCATAATTCATCGGCTTTTCAGAGTTGGTAATTTAATTAGACCAAGTCTACTTGGATATGATGGTAGATTTATAGATGGATTCCATTGTAAACCTCGCAGACAAAACAGAAGAAATTGTTTTTGAACAGATTCGATATGGTTACTATGTACGTTGTACTGCGGGTCCCAAATTACGGATCCATATTCAAGGATCGGTCTTACAAGTGAGGTATAAAGCTGTTTTGTAATATCAGGATCGGTAAACTCCTTTGCCCATCGCTTGATAAAGGCAAGAACACCTCTGGCTTTATTGACGGTCATATGAACAAAATTCAGTTTTGGATCAAGTAAAACTCCAAGGTCAAGAAAAACATCAACTAGATCCAGTTTATGCTCTCCTAAAACATAATTAACATTTAATTCCTTATATGGGTGCTGGTATTGATCCCAAGCTCGTTTAAGAGAGATGAAAATATTATTTTTTGTAGATTTTATAAAGTGTGTTGTTAACAATAAGTACTTATTTACACTCAGTACAATGTCGTCATAACGTTTTTTTTTTCTTTATTTTTTTTTTATTAAATAAAATGCAATTTTTAGCACTACATTAGAAATTCCTTAAAAATAATTATTTTACATTTTATTTAAATTTTGATTATTTTCGTTATTCCTATAGTCTAATCACTTGCATTGCAATTGAAAAAATCGTCATTAAAATGAAAACATGTGGGTTTTTAATTTGTTAGTTTTTGATTCCTATTATTAAATGGTTGTTGTTTTACTTCTTATATCTTTATTTATCATAACTAGCTGAATAAAATCCAGTTGCAACTGCATTAAGAGATAAGAAATAAAACAATAGCAATTTAAAACGGCAGGTTTTTGTTATGCATTTTTGCTATTCGCAAGTAGGTAAAGTAATAAATTCGGTCAAAATTGTATACCCTAGGTAAAGTTTCCTATTGGGTTCATTGTTTATCATCGTTATTATCATCTGCTTATCACTCAATTTGCATACTAACTTTATATTTTACTATGCTAAAGCAAAAGAATTTATTACCGTTAGGTCAAATCTAACTATCTAGTATTAATTTAGCATTAAGTGTATAAAAACTAATACTTGTTTTTTGCTACTTCATTGTAATATAAATCAATTGCTTTATAACGTTGAGTAGTGAAGATCACTTTAATAAAAATATTTTTGGCAGACTATTTAAAAAGTAAGGTAAGTCGCGTGAGCGCCACATGTACATACATATGTTTTTATGGAATGATTAATTTTACATTTGCAGTACGTTAAAATCGTGAATATGTGTCGCTATTCAGATATTACTTGTCGTACAAGCTTAAAGAACAATATAACATGGAACTAAATAGTGAGGAGAGTAAATGTGAGGTACCATTAAAAAAAGTTCGATTTTCGGTTAGAATGGCTCCTGAAGAAATGAAAAAAGCGTGTGTTGAGTTAGTCACAACGGAAAAATTACCGTTTGCCTTTTTTGATTCAGATGCTTTCAAGCTCATTACGAATCAACTCTTTGATGGACTTGGTATCCCAGCAGTTACGTCCAGAAATATAACTGAGTTAGTTAATGAAGCATACGAAAAGGAAAGAAGCTGGTTAAAAGAGAAGCTGAAAAATAAGTTGCTGTCTTTGAAAATCGACATGGCCACAAGACTTCATCGCAGCATAATGGGTATAAACATACAGTTTTACAGTAAATCGAAAATTATTGTAAAAACGCTGGACTGCATTGAGCTAACGGAGCGTCATACAGGTAAATACACTAATTACTTATTGCAGGTGAAAGGCCCTATTAATGACAATTTATAGCTGAGTATCTTAAAGCTAAAGTTGAAAATGTTTTGGAGAGTTTTGGCATCGAAAATAACCAAATTTACTCTATTACAACGGATAATGGCAGGAATTTTATTAAAATGGTGAGCTTATTCGGCGAGGAGGATGAAAGCGAGTCTGATGGCACTGTTTCTAGCGAAATTTTTCGAGAAATCTCCGTGTTCTCAGTACAATCAGTGAAGTGTGCTGCTCATTCACTGCAACTGGTTGTTAAGGATTATTTAGATACGGTTAATAAAGATTTACTGAAGCGCGTTCGAGATTTAGCGAAGGACTTACGGACTCCTACTTACAGGTTTGTTTTACACAAGATGCATATGATTGAAATTTTTAGACAATAAGTTTAAAACTATTTTAGGAGCAAGACTAGCATTCTTAATTTACCGCAAGTTTCCATGGATGTCCAGACTCGATGGAATTCTACTTACTGTATGATAAAAACCTTAATGCCCTACAAATCGTTCTGCTTGAAAAATGTCGATGCTGCGCTTAATCTAGGTCTGTCTGAATGGGAAAATATGGAAGCCTTACTAGCCCTCCTGGAGCCTACATATGTCGCCACACAAATGCTTCAAGAAGAGCAATTATTTTTCAGCGAGTTTTTTAAAATATGGCTTTAAATGAAGCTTGAAGTTTAGACGAAGCCAGACAGCTATGAGTATTTAGAAAAAATAGAAAGGCATGAGAAAATGCTGCTACAAAATCCAACATTGCTTGAAGCTTTATATTTCGATACACGACTTCAGTGCATCATAGCGATGGAGCCTTTAAAATTAATGTGTGCGCGAACCCATCTCAAAGAAATGATCGCTCGGATTTTGCAGTTGGAGAAGCAAGTAAGTTTAAAAATATTTTATCAATATTTTTCTAAAAATGCGGTTTACTTGTTTTTCTCTTTGCAGATTAATAATAACCAATGCGATGATCGACCGTCGACAAGCAGGGAAGCTTCACGATCTTCACCGGAAGTTTTCCGATCCTCGCCGGATGTTTGCGATACATCTCAATCTCAGTCATCGCTTTTGGGGCAGTATGTGAGCTCCCTAAATGTAGATAGGGAACAAGAAAACGAAGGAAAGTGATAATGAGGATGAAAAAAAAGCTTTCTATGAAATTGACAATTTTTCTCCAAGGTCCTTATCGATTGATAAACCTCTTTTTGAGTTCTGGGAGGCTAAAATAATACACTATCCGTACTTGTATACATTGGCAAAAACTATACAGTGTGTACCTGCAACCCAGGTAAGCGGGGAAAGAGCATTCTCTGCTCTTAAATTGGTATTGAGCGACCTGCGTTAAAATCTTTACGCAGAAAATTTAGAAAAAGTTATGTTCGTTAAATTAAGCAAATAAATTACTACACACATTATAGCAAATGAAGTCAATAAAAAAAGAGGAAAATAAACAAAATGAGTTTTATTTTAGACAGAAAAAATAAAAAAAGGAGCTTTATTTTCTGACGAAAAAAATAAAACTCCTCAAAAGAGTTTTATTTCAGTCGGAAAACATAAAACTCCTCAAAAGAGTTTTATTTAATGAAGTCGAAATGGAACTCTCTTCTTAAGAGTTTCATCCGATCTTTTATTTTTTCGTTGAAAAATAAATCTTAACTGTGGAGTTGAGATCATTTTCTTAACATCACCATAGATTCTGAAAGAGCACTTCAATACGAATCCATTGGTATATAATAGTATACGTCTCCGTTGACTCTAACATAGGGAGTTTTTGAGTTAAAGTTTTCGGGAAAACTGTTATTTTCGTTCTCTGATATTTGATAATAGTTGAATAACTATTTTAAGATAAACATTTACATGTTTAAGATACTTGTTCTTTATAATAAATATTTTGAATTTTTGAAATGAAATTCTAAATTTCGTGTTATGACTTCTGTCTAGCTGTTCGAATAGTTTAGTTTATCTATGGGATCATGGATAATATTTACTGCTTTTCACAGCATGATCATGGTTGGGTGGGGAAAAATGTCGTGTCAACATCTCCACATGCATACAGTCAACAATTTTTATTTCCTATTTCTATAGAAAATCTTGCTTTCCTTCACTTCCGTTAGCGCTTATTTATCTGTCTGTCTCTCTATTAAAAGCATGCAAAAATTAAATAATTATGCCTGTGGTTTTGCTATAAAATTTTGCGAAAAAGTAGCACCGAACTCCCCCGTTAGCCGACGAGCCGGAAGCCGGAAACAAAATGACTTTAGGTCAAATTTATAAAACGTTACATGCTACAATAGAGACAATCTGACAATTATAAGACACAAATAATAATACATTTTAAATAGAAAATCACTGATGACGCCTGTCCATAAAAACACAGCAACTAGTCTAGTCTGATTTAAAAATTAATGTTTGACCTGGTCACACACGGCAATTTTACTTGCGCAATTCTTGAGTTTATAGAAGAGGGAGGGAAAGAGAATGATAGGGGGTACAGACTTGTCCGTACTCCAATTCCGTTTTGTTTTGTCATCCGCTATTTTCAACACTGCAGGTTGATATACGAAAATTGCTGAAACAAACTTTTCCTGTGTGAACACAAAAGCAATTTCAAAAGAGAATTGAAGAAAAATTGCGCAATTATAATTGCCGTGTGTGAACCAGAACTTTATAATTTTTAGAGAAAAACGTTTATTCTTCTTCTTAACCTCAATATTTCCAAATAAAGTCAAATGCATTTTAATTAAAAATTAATTACGACTGTCTATATGACGTTAAAATAACATTGTAATAAAAACTGTAATATTAACAAAATTGTTGATATTTTTACCTCAAATTTAGTAGAATGCAAATAACTGTTTATTTTGCTAAAATCAACAGAAATGTTTGCTACAAAATTGTAGATTGCTGATTTCATAATTGAAGACTTTTATTCATATTTAAAAAAAGCTTTAAAAATTTCACATTTTTTTGCGGATCTTAGCAGATATTTTGTTACTTTCAATTAACTAAAAAATAGTTCAAGTATAACTAAATATTTCTAGATTCAACAGATTTATTTTTCTCTTTCTTAAATACTAATATTTAGTAAAAAATCTGCTAATTTTAGCAGACACAAATTTTAGCAGATTTTTCTGCAAGGTCATTTTAAACTAATTTTTAGCAGTTTTTTTTTTTGCTATTTTTACAGATTATTTTCTGAGTGTATTCAAAACTGCAACGATGTATAGTTTGGAAAAACTTTTGACAATCAGTATGTCATTTGAAAATAAATGATAGGAAAAGGCCGTTGGAGTAAACTTCCTTTTTGGTATTGGCGATTGTGGAGAGAGGTCAGATAAGTGGTTTCTGGGGAAAATATTGGCAACTACAACAACTCTAGATGGAAGTGTGGCTATTATTTTATTAAAGTTTCTTTTTACAAATAAAAAAGTTCATTTAAAGGCCTCATTAGTTGTTACTTTCTGTTGCCGTTCTGTGTCGTTCTGTTCTGTAGGTAATATTTTGTAATTACTTTTTCTGTGAAAGGAATCAGCTGTTTTAAAATGTAAAAGAAAATCTAACCAAAAACATTCAAATCAGGGATGATAAATGCGATTTTAAAATAGTACCAATCTGCATATAAAATAGTACTTTTTTGGCATCCAAAGTATAAAAAAAAATTTAAATATAAATTAACAAACAAGTGCATGCATAAATTTGGTTTTACCAATTTTTTGTTTTACCCTCCAAAATGAACAATTACAAATGAAACAAAACAATATATTAAAAAAAAAATATCTTAAGAGGTGAAAACAAAAATTTTGAGGTGAAAAACTTTTTTGGATGTAAACAAATAAATTGCGTGGTGAAAAACATTTTTGAGGTAACAAAACTATTTTTGAGGTGAAAAAAAATTTTTTGTGGAGAAAAAAGAGTTTGCGGTGAATTTTATTTATTATTCACCGCTTAGCGTTTGGTGGAAAAATATGACGTTATATTTTATACACCAGACACTACAATGAATTCTAATAATTTACAGTGTATTATACACCAATTTGAATGGAAAATTTAGAGGTACTTTCACATTGTCACTCATTACTTTTGAACCGCTTTACCGGTTTTGCTCATTTTCAATGCCAAACTTTTCGGAAAAATGTACACAAAGCTATGTAAATGAGCAGTGCGTACTAAGAAAATTAGCCGATATTGATTTAAAAAATTATTAAGATTTTGAAATTTTTTCTTAAACTCACTAAATTTTTTGAATGTGCTATTAATATCTTGCTGTATTTAATTACGTTTGTCACAGTTTTTTGCAAATTTAATATTTGTATTTGGTAGCAAACAAATTTGTTCGTGACCTCATTCGATTTTAAAAACATGCAGCTAATAGTCAATTTCACATTTTTATAAGATTTTTATTATTTACTTTTTTCAAAATCAAGTTAATAATAATTATAACCCTTAGTGATTGAATTCAATAATTGGTTTAATCGATTAATAAAACTCTAATACAATCATCTGTAATCAGTCGCACTCAGTGAATTCATGTGATTGAATTCACAGCGTTTGGTTCCAAATTAATTCATTGTTCATATGGGATTGCAAATCGAATTAATAATTATTGAGTTTTAAAGGTCCCAAGAAATTCATACATAGAAAAATTTTTACATCTGAGGTTTAAATAGTACCATAAAAAGTACTTTAGTACCAACTTTATCATCCCTGATTTCAATATTGAGAAAAAGATTTCACAACAAACCAATACATACGCACTTTAGGCTGTCACTTAACGTTGAATTCTATTTTCAATAGATTTGTCCGCAACAGAACAGAACGAAAAAGTGAAAACTAACTACACATACAGACTTTCAATTGAATAGAAAAAAACAGCTGATTCGTAACAGAACAGAACGTACAAACTAATTCTACATTAAGTTAATTTGAAAAGTAAACGTAAATATAAAGTTAAACGTAAAACACAAATACACTTTGGCTAAGCGTCATTTGCCTCAATAACCAACGCTGGAGTAGCTGCAAAGGGTGTTTTTTATTTTGGTATAGAATTTTGAAATGTAATAAAACAAAGATGAATTTTTTAAATTGACATGAAATTTACTTTATTCGTTTGACATTATAATTTAAATATGACTTCTGTCATATGACCTACACGGCTGGCTCGGACGTAGTCTAATCTGGAGGTCTAATTATCGATGACTTTTTCCAACATTTGTGGACGTATATTGGCAATAACCTGTCGAATGTTGTCCTACAAGTGGTCAATCGTTTCGGGCTTATCGGCGTAGCGACTTCACATATTCCCACAGAAAATAGTCCAGCGGCGTTAAATGGATCGATCTTGGAGGCCAATTCACGGGTCCGAAACATAAAACTCTGCGTTTATCATACGATTCCTTCAATAAATCAATTGTGGCACGAGCTGTTACTTGTTGCACCTTCGTGTTGAAATCACAGCTCCTGCACATCATGGTTATTCAATTGATCAACGAAAAAGTCAGTAATCATGGCTTAATAGCGGTCACCATTGCCTTAACGTTCTGAACGTTCTTCCTCTACGCAACGCTCTACAGCAGCAATGACTTCTTCTGTACGCACTGTACGACGTCTCTGTGGATGCATATTATCATTTAGAGTAAACGTGGTCCATAGTTAATAGAATTAATTACTCTGATGGACGATTATGTTGCCGTAAAATGGATGTAGTGCGCGATACGTATTTGGAACAGAACCATGATTTTCAAAATAAATTTGCACATTTTGGAAGCGTTGTTGAGGTTCCAGTCTATTATGTTGAAATGCCAAACCAAACTAAACAAAAATCACTTGACAGTTGACAAAATGACCGCCAGTTAAAAAAGTGTTGCCAACTTACAGTTCTATACATGTATAAAAAACACTCTTTATGTTAATGTTTAAGTACTGAAAGTGACGGCTTTTGACGAACGGGACTGAAAATAAATCAAGAAAAATAGTTTTTTATATTTGGGTCAATAATAAAATACTGAAAACATTATTTGTCCACTTAACTTTTTTAAACAAAATCCTTTGGTTTTATCAAGAAAAGTTGCGCTGGAATATAGGGTTGAGCTCAGGCCTGTATGTTGCGATACATTTTAGGGGTTTAGTTACCCATAGGTAAGTGGATTGAATAATTTCCATACCAAAAGAAAAAACAACATACGTATAAAATAAAATATATAAGAAAAGAACACTGAAAAGAAAAAAGTATAAACAAAAGCAAAATACAAATTGTAGTTGTTTTTTATTCGACCTTTCCAATTTAATTATAAAAATAAAATGTTTGAGCTGCATTTTTCTTTAATTAAAATTCTTCTTTATTATTTTCCAATATTTCGAAACTCGAAAGTGCAATAGATGATGACGAGTTATAAACAACGTTAATTTTTGGAATTTTGTGTTTTTATTTAAAATCCATTATACTCCCTGAGGATGAAACTCGAAGAGTTTCGAAATATTGGAAAATAATAATGAAGAATTTTAATTAAAGAAAAATCCAGGCCTCGAGCTCAAACATTTTATTTTTATAGCAAAATACAAATTTGATATAATTTTTATTAAAAATAACTTGAATCATTTTTATTTTCATTGCAAAATATTTGAGGAAAAAAATAATTATAAACAGTACTTACGGAAAATACGTACCTTGGGACGAAAACCGGACGGACAGTCAACAGCAGCATTATAATTTCTCCGTGTTGCTAACATGTATTTAAAATTTTCAAGATGGAATCTAAGAGATGAAACTACACTTACCTGTTGAAACTGTACTTACATGTTGGAATTTAGCCATTTGAATATATAATGTGATTTAAAATTAATACATACGTTAGTGCTATCGAGTTTAATTATCCAAAATCATTTATCCAAATTACTATATGTATATATGCCTACATATATAATTTTAAAGCTGTGATAGAAAAGAACATTTTTTTTCCCCATTTTTCACAATTTTTGCTCAATAACTGGATTACAAATCCACAAATATGCTGTTGCATGAAAATAGAAATTCCGATTCATATTACAGCTATTCTTACACAGAAAATATGAGATTTTTATGTTATCTATGTTATCTATTTTCTGTGTAAGAATAGCTGTAATATGAATCGGAATTTTTATTTTCATGCAAAATAAAGTTTATAAAGAAAAAAAACAGCATATTTGTTTATTTGTAATCCAGTGCAAAACATGTGAAAAATGGGAAAAAATGGGAATTTTCGCGATTTTTAAGGCACCGGATGCACTTTTTTCGGGTAGGATTGTTCCGCATTTTCTCCTATTCAATATCTACAACTTTGCTTCAGACACAAAAGAGATATTCCGTACGGTATACCGAGATATAACGGTGTTAAAATATAGAAAAAGTGCTAAAAATCCGCCTTGAGCCAAAAAATTCGTGTGGCCATTAAATTAATTAATACCTGGTTGAATTAAGAATGGTCGGAAATCAAAATTGCCCTGAAATGAACTACATATTCCTTAAATACAAAAATAATTTTTGTATCAAAAATCGGGCGTAGGTTTAAAAATACATTCTTAATGATGCATTTTTTTAAATCATTTTTATTTTGTACTATCACCAATTTTAAAAATTTTGGAGTTTTTTCGTTACAAAACCACGTTAGCCGTTATTTTGAAAAACATTAACTATAAAATATTAAAACACAGATCGGGATTTATTGTATTTAATTAATTTATATTTCTAAGGATTGCTGGCAGTTCCTTCAGGTAATAAAACAAAAAAGTTAAGTCCCTAAAGACTAAAAAGTTAAGTCCTTAGGGAATTGAACAAAGTTAAGTTCTTAGGGAATTGAACAAAAAAGTTAATTCTCTAATGGAATTAAATATAAATAGAATGAATTACTTAGGAATTCATTCCCTGGGGAACGAATTCCCTTACCAAAAGTTTAATTACCTAGATTTGAATGAATTCCCTACTGAATTAAGCCCATAATTTTCATTAAGGAATGTAAAAAATGGGCATGAATTTCATCAAGACAAATCAAATGAAAAAAATAGGAATTCATCTAATTCCTTAAAGTTGGTCAAGGAATTAATTTCTAAAATTTAAATTCATTTAAAACAAGTGGAAGCATTAAAGTCCGTTGTGCCGAATTTGGTATAAAAAAGATTAAATTCGGCTGTGCCGAATTTTTGGATACCCTCCATCTCGGTGTTTTCATTAACCAGGGCAAGTGCAAACAATATAAATATCTATATTCTTTGTAAAAATAACAAAAATAATGTTGTTTTTATAAGTAAAACAAAATATGACTGATTGATTCATGTATTTGGCATGTTTCAGAAGAAAAAAATGTTTAATTAAAGTTTACTAAAATGAATCTGAAATTGTGCATGCTTATACCAGTGGGTATTCAAAGGTGAAATGGTTATTCTGATTACCTAAAGAAGAACGTGTCGTGAAAAATATATATATATTTAAAGTTCCTTATGATGTTAAAAAAACTGTTGTAAAATTCGCCTGTTGTTTGTCTCTTTGCCTATATAATAATGAAAGAAATAAGGGTTACTAAAATATATTTTTGGATCGTTAGAAGAGATGCAATGAATACAAACGCATAAAAACAGTTTCGAATAATTTTAGATTAATTTAAGGGAACAAAAATACGCTTGCGGGGGCATACATAATGAAATAATTATGAAATGCCATTTTACATTACAACACATGTGTTTATACTATACATCACATAAGTAAAACGGAAAGTGTGATGAAACTAAGTTTGTCCAAAATTATAAAAGAAAATCTTTCGAGTGTTTGGGGTGTTTTCGAGACACAAAAAATTAAAGAAACTGGTATTTCAAATTATTGTTTTTCAGCTCAGTTGCTTGTGCAATTCTCGTTTACGACTCCTAGAATAAGAACTCTAAGAAATTTTCCCAAAATTCGATTGGTTTTTACACATCAGTACTTTAATTTAGATTATTTTTGTATGTATCAAATAAAAATTAGGGTTTTTAACCCTTTTCTTATATATATATGTTCTGAAAGTGAATGTCCTTTAAATTTAATGGGGTTTTTAATAAATGTAATTAGAGTGTAAGAGTTTCCTTGCAAATTTATTAAAGGTTGAGAATGAAAATAAGTAAAAATAGTGTACGAAAAAAAGTTATGAATTTACATTGTTGGATTCGGGGATTTTGTTCCTGGATATTTTTTTGATCTGATAACGATTAATGTGTCTGGCGACTCCGGTTAATGCAGTCAAATAAATAAAGAATTTTAACTCAACTATTTTGTTCTACCTTTTTTCTAATTGGTGATTTTTTGATTTGTTGGGGTTAACAAAAAAGGTATATGGCAAGCCTGGTATATGGAAAACAAAAGAATACTTTATAAATTAGCTTAACAATTTTTCGAGGGCTTCTCACATTTGCACTCATCACCAGTGTTGCCAGGTTTGCAGAGCATAAAAACGACAAATTTTCTATAAAAAATCGTCAAAATCGTCATCATATTTTGAAAAATCGTCAAAATAAAATATATTTGTTAGAAGAGGGATAAAGTTTTAATAAAAAATAAAATATTTTTTTATATAAATAGAACATTTTTGGTCTTCAAAATTTAGTAACGTCATGATGCTTGTTAGGAAAAGACCTAACCACGTGGTTGATTACTAAGAAGACAAGAATGGAGCAACATTGATTATTAATAGGTTTTTTGTTAAAGTTCTGCCTATTATATAGGCTCTAGCTTTTCTAAAACTTCGGGTTCTGATGAGATCTTTAGCCAGATCGAAATACTAGTATCAACCTAGCTAATATGTTTGATTTGCTTTATTTTTGTAAATATACGGAGGTTGAAAGCTCGTTATAAATTGAAAATAACATAAAAATAATCTCGATGTATATAAAAACAAAAAACTAATATAACTGTAAAAAATATTACTTGAGCCAGAGTACACACTAAAAATTTTTTTATATAAATAGAACATTTTTGGTCTTCAAAATTTAGTAACGTCATGATGCTTGTTAGGAAAAGACCTAACCACGTGGTTGATTACTAAGAAGACAAGAATGGAGCAACATTGATTATTAATAGGTTTTTTGTTAAAGTTCTGCCTATTATATAGGCTCTAGCTTTTCTAAAACTTCGGGTTCTGATGAGATCTTTAGCCAGATCGAAATACTAGTATCAACCTAGCTAATATGTTTGATTTGCTTTATTTTTGTAAATATACGGAGGTTGAAAGCTCGTTATAAATTGAAAATAACATAAAAATAATCTCGATGTATATAAAAACAAAAAACTAATATAACTGTAAAAAATACAATAATGTTATTCACATTTCAAATGTTAACGTGTTATCGTTGTAATATAACACGATTTTTGACACTTTTCTTTGGTTTAAACTTCGAAAATCATTATATTTTACAACGATATTCATATTTATAAAATGTTGAAACAGTGTGCCCAGTAGGCTAGTTGGTAGTGTGCTGGCTTATCAGTGCGGGGGTCGTGGGTTCGATTCCCACCAGAGGCACTGATCTGTTTTCGCTACAACGCGCCGAAGGCCATAGTAGCTAGTGCTCGGTTAGGGTAATAGTATATAACTTGTAATTATATGATTATTAATTAATAAAATAACAAAAATATAATGTTGAAAGATCAAATAAATACAACTTTAAATCAAACAAATTTTACCACTTGAACTGTTAATCACTTATATCTGCATAATTCTGTGAACAACATTTCAGTGGCACAACTTTTTAAATATTAAATTCTTTTACAAAATTTGGAAATTTCGATTACTTTTCCTGTAAAGTTCAGTAAAAACTACTCAGTAACAAAATTACAAATAGTAAGACAAATTTACAAAAAAGTAAACGAACAGAAAATTTGTAGGAATTATTAAATTAGATAAAATAGCTTGTTTTAAATATTAAAAAAAATCAACTGGTCATTATGGAAAAGGAAAAAGTTAATTGAAATTATCGACCAAAAATAATTTAAATGTTTTTTAACTTCTTCCATAGTAATTATTTAATCATTTTCACTTTCAATCCATAAACAATTAAAATTTAATTTAATTTTTGTTTACTAAAAATACAAGCATATTTTTTATTTTTAGTCATATGTTTTTTTCATCTTACAAATTCTTTACTGGCAAAAATGTATCCAGTAAAAACTTGTAAGTTCTTTGGCATCAAACTGTCACTTTACTCTCTCTTTTTACCAGTTTTTACTGCGTATTTGTCTAAACGAACACCTTCCAGTAAAAACTTGTACAAATTTTTGTGTTATCGAACAAACTTAATGTTATATTTTCTAATTATTAAATTTTGGCACTTTATTTATATTATTAGGCCTGTTTTTTAAGCACCGGATTTATTTTTGGATTTATTTTGTTTCATTTAAAGTTGTATATATATCATCTTTCAACATGAAATATATTCGGGCTAGAGATCTGTTTGTTTCGCAAAAAAAGTCCATTCCTTGTGTTTAACATGAAAATTGTTTTATTTTTATTTAAATCTAACTCCAATTAAATTTTTATAAAAATTTAAAAAAATGTTCTAAACATATAAACACAGAAACTAAATTAAGCTAAACCCGTAATGAATTTATAAAAAAATAAATGCGGTTTGGAATTAAGTTTTATTCAATTCTATGATTTGCATTTTTGCAAAATTGTATTTCACATCATATTAGCATATAAAAGCCTAGCTATCGATCAAAAAACAATGTTTTTGGCTTTCAATTTTTCACGAAATAATATAAATTTAATAATCGAGCCGGCGATTTTATGAGAATGATAAATAAGTAGATCTTGCTGACATATTAAATTATTGTCAAAAAATCGTCATTTTGGAAGCAAAAGTCGTCAAATAGTCATTTAGTTATTTTGGGTATTAAATATCATCAAAATGACGACAAAGCGTCAAACCTGGCAACTCTGCATGCGATTGCTAATCATTACATACGTACATACATACTGTATACAAAACAAAACAAAAAAAACAACAACAATATTTTGTGGGTTTTTTTTTGTTTTTAAGTGTTGATCATGACCATGGATGGTAACCGATTCTATGTGGTTATTGGTCGTAGTAACGCTATTTTCTTTTATTTCGGTAACGGTATTTTAGGGGAAACTATACTTCAGTTATTTCGGTAACGGTATTTTAGCGTTAACGGTATTTTAGCGTTAACGGTATTTTATTTATTTCGCTAACGGTATTTTAGCGGTAACGATATTTTAGATATTTCGGTAACTTTATTTTAGGGAAAAAGATTTTTCAATTATTTTGGTAACGGTATTTTAAGGATAACGTTATTTTAGTTATTCAGGTAATGTTAATGCACACCACAATTTTTAACCGCATTATGCCCGAGTTTAAATGACTGTCTAGTTTATGATCATACTTTGGGAAAATATATCTATTTACAGAAGTTTTTTGTTCAGATCTTGTTAGATTATTTCGGTAACGGTATTTTAAGGTAACGGTATTTTACCGATAACGGTATTTCAAGAATATCGGTAACGGTATTTAAGCGATAACGATAGTCAGTTGAAAGGTGTTAGAATCGGGGACGGTATTTCAGCGATATTGACAGCCATCCCTGCTTGCGTATATTCTTGTATATAAGCATTGAATGTACGTATGTATGTATGTATGTATGTATGTATGTATGTATGTATGATTAAATAAATAGTATAATTTAAAATTTGCTTCAAAATTTTTAGAGGTCTTCCCACATTTTCACTCATAACTTTTGAACGCGTTAACCGATTTTGATCATTTTCACTAGAAAACTGCTCATGATATCAACAAACAATTTGAGTGAAAATTAGCAGTACCTCTGCAGTATTGTCGGAGTATTTTGTGTTTCCACAGACAGACGGACGGACAGACGGACATGGCTATATCGACTTCTCTATTCATGCTGATCAAGAATATATATAGTTTATGGGGTCCCAGAATTTTTTTTAAAAGAATTACAAACATTTGACAAAGTGAATATACCCTCCTGCACTATGGGATGGAGGGTATAAAAAGGGTATTAGGGAATGAATTATTTAAAGCTCTGATTGGAGTCTTGGTGCAATAACCTTCTCTTATACAATTTGAGAGTGTAGGAGATATAGGGCGACCAAAATATTGGAGCTCTATGATTATAAAGAGGACACATTATCATACATTTATTCATACTTAGCTTTGTTTATACAAAAACATTTGGAGAATATACATGTTGAGCTTTAATTATAAAACATTGGTTCACTTTTGATCCACAGTGTATTTATTTTAATTAAAATTACAAGAAATTGTTCACACATACATATATCATTAGTGTCCGAACCAAGACTTCGGCCAAAAAACGATATTTGGTGGGTTTTTGGTATCAGGAGAAAATGTGGAAACATTTTGATATTGAGAACATATTTGTTGTGCCGTTTTAATTCAATTTTGAGTAAAAAATGTAAGGAAAAAGTCGAGGTTTAGCTAAAAAGCTAAATAATATGCCGCCGAAGATTTTCCGATTTGGCCGATTATCGAATTCATTGCAAACTATGAACTTTTCAGAATAAACGTTTATCCATATGTCAAATTAGTCCACAATGCTTTAAAATGAAGACAAAAAGCTCTTTCTGGCGAAAGTCTTCGGTCGGACATTATATATCATTTATTGTTTGAAAGAAGACAAAACAAATTGGTAGCTTTTGACTTCATGTCTTCCGATTTTCTTTATATTAAATGCTATGAAGCATTTAAAACATCTCCATATTCAGATGTTAAAAAATTTCAAATGTATGTAACTTTGAAGAGCCGTTTACTCGAAAGTTGTTAGCGAATTTCGTTGATTCAAAAATCTTTCGATTTTACGATTATCCTATTTCACACTTTCACAGAAAAAAATCCATTTTTTATTCAAATGAAATTTTTAGATGTACTTCGAAATTGTTCCCCCATTCAAAAATTTTAAATATGGATAAATCTCAGATTAAAATTCTTTTTATAAAATAAAATTTTCTTTGGAATATCATACATTTTTTTAATTTTTTTTTTAAAACTTATCCGTTATTTCCATACAAAAAATAACATTTTTTTCTATAATTTGTAGAGATGTCACGAATAGTGTACTCGGCACTTTACCGAACACCGTATAATCGGTTTAAACCTAATATTGGATATTTGCCGAATAGTTCTTTAATACATTTTCATATAAATACTAGGGTATTCAATTTACTCGGGTTTGCTTTTGTTCGAGTAATCGAGTAACTCGATTTTGAGGTTTTTAATTTACTCGAGTAGGCGAGTAAGATTTTAAAATTGCTCGAATAACTCGAGTAACTCGAACAATTTTAATACTTTAATTTTATTTTCCAAAAACTCACATTTTTGTAAGTTTTTATATTTTATTAGTACTAATATAAGCATATATGGGTCAATTTCAAAAAAATGCATTTTTTGTGTCCCCGCACTTTACATTACTATTTTAGGTAAAAAAAAAAAAAACAAAAATGTGAGAGGGACCAGCGAGGAATATGTAACAAAAAACTTAAATTTCTAAATTTGTATGTTTGTTTTTTTGTTTATTCAGAATGGTGTTTTGTTTCTCCCTCTGACTCCTTAAATACAAAAGCATGTGTCCCCCGTTAGAATTTTTAGTAAACAAAATAAAATAAAATCAAGAAAAAAGGAAATATGCAACATTTAATAACAGTTTTCGAATTATTGCGTTTCTTTCTTGTGTTTTGATTTGTTATAGTCGTCAAAATTTAATTAGTGCGAATTTGGTGTTGCAAAGAAAGGTTGTCCCCACAATTTGCATTGAGCGTCACTTTTTTATAATTTAAGTAATATTACTAGTTTTCAATTTGCATTTAAATAAAGTAAATAACGTAAGGAAAGTACAAAGTTTAATTATTACAAAAGTTAAAAAGCGAAAAAAAAAATCTATTAAAAAAAGTGTGCATTTGCGTTGTTTTTGTGAACACCATGGTAAGGGCGCGATAAAATTTCATGAGCGTCACGCTAATTTTTTTAAAAGATGAATATATTATATGTAAAAAATTGAAGTTGACAATCATTGTTTACATGGTTTCAACTCATATTTTTATAATTTGTGAATTTGAGAAATAAATTGCATACGAAAAAAAAACCAAAATAGGCAGAACATTTCATGAGCATCACTTTTGATATACATTGCTTCATAGCTTAAAATGCTTAATTTTGATATAATTTTTTAATTTGCAAGAGTAAAACAACAAAATTAACGGCGGCTGAAAGAGCACGGAGATATCGAGAGAAAATAAAGGTCGCTAAAGCGCGTAATGACGTATATAAAAGAAAGAAGAAAGAAAGGTATAATCGTGGTATATTTGAGTTTAATTTTTATTGTTACTGACTAATTCTGTTTATGAATAGCAACGAGAAACGGAATTGCCACAAACTTAATTCGAAAGTGGTAAAAATGAATGAGAATGAAAAAAAAACAAAGCCGCTTGTCATTTCATGAAGTTTATACAGATTCAGAATAAGAATTCGAATGAAAATTTATAAATTAATTAAGTTAAGTTATTGTTTTGCGTCAAATATTTACATATGTGTATAAGTTTCTTCAAGAATTACTTCCTTTTTTCCATTTTTGTTAAAGACATCAAAGAATATGTACATGTTTAGTTTTGTATGAAAATTTTTGTTTTTTGAAGAATTTTTGTTTTTTTTTATTTACTTTTTGTAAAAGAATAAATTTTTTTTCGTTAAACTTTAAATTTGGCATTATTTCTGGTTTACGTGCAACAAAATCTCTTGATCGTCACAAAATATTTTGAGCGTCACACTTAGTTTTTTTCCCTCAAAACGCTTATAATTTCAGTTTTTTTTAAATACATTGTTACAAGCCTATTACTTTGCAAGGAACCTTTAAGTTTAAGTCTTTTTTTTAACAAAAATTTACATATTTTCATCTTAAAATTTTATAGTAACTAGTCACTTTTAAAAAAAAATGAAAAATCAATGTGAAACGTGATTCTGTGTTTGTAATCGAAAAGGTGATTTTCGCAAAAGTCAATCTTGAGAAACAAAAGAACATCGTATTAAGCTTGAATTTCAAATATTTTTGCAGTTTTTAGCGATTTTTTATACATATTTGGTGTGTGACGCTCAAGATAGAAATCATAGAAAACCTAAAAAAAAATCAAAAAATATTGATTTTTTTGAGAGCCTAAAAGTACCACCGGATTCTTCATCAATTTCTACATAAATTGGCAACTCTTACACTCAAAAAAATAAGTTAGTAGAAAAGTTAGTAAAACGTCTTGTAAATCAGGTATACTATTTTTAGCAAATATTTTTGCTAAATCGTGTTTTCAGCTAAAATTTTTGTTATACTTATTCAGCACTTAACTGTTTTATACTAATGCTTTACTAATATACTAATGTTTTACTAATTAATTTTGCTAAAAAAAATTGTGCTGATAAGCAGATGTCGCGGCATGTCAAGATGTAGTAGAGAAGAGGAAAATGATATTAAAAAGTACAACTCTAACAAGACAAGTAAAAAAATCAACCATGAAAAAACATATACAGACATGTAGACAGAGTAAAGAGAAAGACAAAAACACACATCTTAGGTAGATTTGTATGGTTTCTTTTTCTTATTGCAAAAAAGGGTTGTTTTTTTCGTTTCGTTTGTTTTGTTTATTTTTTCGTTTCGTTTCTAGAATTATCTTCGGCAGTTTCGTCATAGCATCATTAAGACAACCATTGATGTAAGTAGTTGAAAGAAAATTTTTGTTATGTTATATATATTTATTTCTATATATTTTCAGATATTAAATTAATTCATGTCGTCAATGTGGGAAAATTAAAATTGTTATATTTCGTTATTATAGTAAATTATTTTTAAAAGAATCACAAAAATATGTTTTATGATTTTCAGCAAATAAATTAACTAAATTACAATTTTTCTACAAATTTTTTGCGTTTTTTTCAGTCTACTAAAATTCAGCAAAATATTTATTAATTTTTACCAACGCTTTTTTATTTCTAATCTACTAAGTGTTAGCAAAACTTTTGCTGAATCTACAAATTTTGTTGCTAAAAATCAGCTCGCTGATTTTCAGCAACAGATTTTGCTGACATTAGCAACTTTTTTGCTAGCATCCTCCTGACTAAAATTTTGCTGACTCAGCAAAATTTTTTGCTGACTTTACAAACTTTTTTTTATGAGTGTAAAAGAGAAAAACATTTGCTAAGATCATTTATTATTGCGACAGTTTTGTCTCAACACACTCAAAGCAAAAGCGTTATTATATCAATGAAATTCTTTATAAATATGTTGAAATCTTCATTGATTTTCTTTCAATATAACTGGTTCATTAATATGTATTAAACTGTTTTATAAAAATATTTGTAAGGTGATCCGTTTTGTAATTTCACTCAGACTTGACACAGTTTTGTTAATTAGTGTGTTAGTACGAAACGAAAAAATAGTCCATTTTGTCCTATCATTTTGGGATTTTGAGATATGTAATTTTTCTAAAAAAATTATAAAGAAGTTTTGAAACAACTTTCATGAACATTTAAGAAGATTTTCATCATATTAATGAAAACTTCATTACTTCTATATGTAAATTTTAATATGTGGAAATTTTGCGTAGGACCGCTATGAATTTCCATATAGGGCTTCTAAAATTGGCTTGTTACAACGACATAAAAGGGACCAACAAAAAGTTTTTAGTAAATGACATTTAAAAATTCCTTTTTGAAAATATAGTATTTATATGTAGTTTCTTTAGATCAAATGGCAACTAAATTAAAAAAAAAAATAATGTTTGATCCCACTTTTAACCCTCAAATCCGCACCAATAATCTTGTTTCTTTAAAACATATCCAAGTTTCTTCGATATCGGAGTTTTTCGCATTAAGTTCTTCGTTTTTCGTAATATAATTTCTTTAACAGTGCTCACTTAATATAAAAATACACTTAACATTTAAATATTCACTATAACAGTCACATTATTTTATACAAAATATTAAAAAAATATAAAATAGTTCATATTTTTAAATTACTCGAGTTACTCGATTAATCGACCAAAATTGTTCGAGTTATTCTTTACTCGAAATTGGCCACTTCGAATTACTCGAACAATTGTTAGACATCATTTCATCGATTAATCGAGTAACGGTTAACCGATTGAATACCCTAATAAATACCATATAAAAAGTCCACTGTTCTCTAGATATAGATACAATTAAAAAGAATAATAATACTTTTTTTAGAATAAAAAATCGTCTCAACCCAATAAAAACTGGAGTGTTTGACATTTTTAAGAAAACAATTTTGTGAAAAACTTTTTTTTCTTAATTTTTTGGACAAAAAATATAAAATTATAAGTTTTTAAGCAAATTTTTTAAAAGAATAATTTTTGCGAATATTTAGTGCTACTATTGGTTATTAGGCCAATTATCAAAAACATACCGAATACCGAACAGTAACCAAATAATCGTGGCATCTCTAATAATTTACGATTTTAATGTTTTGAACAAGTTTTAAACCAGTTTAAAATTCAGAACACACACATACAAAAACATGATTTATTTTAGTTAATTTGTCTAAAAGCATCATTTTAAATGGCGGATGCAATTTTTGTATGCATTTTTCAAAATTTAATTTTCCACAAAAATTTAACATTTTCAATTTATCTATGTTAAAACAATTTTGAATTGGGAGAACAATTTAGAAAATGCATCTAAATGCATTTGCATACAAAATGCATTTGTTTTAATATCCCGATGAAAAATTTTATTTATAGTCATATGTATATTTGTATAGTTATATATGTGGCCATATGTAACGATATATATATATATATGTAACGATATATATCTCATATTTATTTTTACAAAAATTTATAATATATCACTATATATCATCATATACCATTATATATGTATATCTTAAGTTACACATAAGTTGATATTTTTTATCTCTGCATATATACTTGATATAGTTAAATATGAGATCATATATACTTTAATGTATAGTTAATAAAGGTATAAATATCGATATGAAAACTACCAAGCAAATACCGATTCTAAGCATTTGAGATATATAAAGATTTCCGTGTGATATCAAATGTATTTTTCAAATGATTGGGGAATATATAATAGCCATGAATGCTAACCGATTCAAATGCGGGTATCGGTAAGGTTAACGGCATTTTTTTTTTATTTCGGTAACGGGTTTTAACGGTAACGGCATTTTAGTTACTTCATCAACGTTATTTTAAGGATAACGATATTTCCGTTATTTCGGTAACGGTTTTTTAGCGATAACGGGATTTAAGTTACTTCGGTAACGGCATTTTAGCTATAATGGCATTT
>CM037854.1:184517109-184541541 GCA_021234595.1 Delia radicum
TTTTCTCTTATTTTCTTTTTATTTGAATCCATTCTTGCAGATAATTCACAATTTATTTAAAAAATATGAATTATCTTGTGACGCTTAAAATCAGTTGTTCTTCTGTCAAAAAAAGTTTTTCTTGTTTTCTACTACAACTTACTCAAGGTTTGAGTCAAAGAAATTTCCTATCAAGAAAAGGAGAATCGAAGAAAACGAGAAAAAACAAATCCCATACATTTTGTTGTTGTATCTGTCAAAAGTTTTCTTCTTTTCTCGTTTTCTTCGATTCTTCTTTACTTTTCTATCAAGAGTGATTACCGCTAATGTATACTTAATATTGTAATTATTTTTAATTTAATTATATCTGGTATCAAGTTAGTGTTTGTTATGATAATCTCTAAACAATAATATCATGATATGAGCTGTCAAAATACACACACACATACATAAAAGATTGTAAACAAAAAAATAAAAGTTAAACTTATAAAATTAAAAAAATACAAGAAGAAAAAGTGTACTAAAAATTGTTTAACTGTTATAAATGAATTTAAAGTTATTTTTTAATCGCGAAGTTAAAAATTGAAAGAATAACGGACGGCTTTTCTCAACTCAAACTATAAATTGTGAGAAGACATGATATAAATATGAATTCGTATTCTCCACTCTAAACATTAATATGACCATAAATGATTTAATTCTGTTATTTTATTGGCGTTCTCGCTCATATTATATGCAACTTAATATCAAATGTGGACTCCGTGTAAAGTCAAGATAGAAATATATTCACAAACAAAAGTCGTTGGTAAGAGCTTAAATACAATAGCGGTATTCACTCTTGATAGCATTTATGCAAGGGTTGCATTAATACTATGATTTTATGCTACAAAACGTGAGCGTCTTTTTTTTTGTGTGTATTGTATGTTTACAACCCAAGCATTTCAATGTTGACAAAACAGCTAATTTCTAACGAAAATGTATTTTCTAGCGATTTTTAAGTAGACTTTAGCGATTTTTTCAAATAAAAAGGTTGGCATTATTCTTCGTTCTTAGTGGATTTTAAACTCTGTTGTTATTTTGTGTGAATATCAACTTTAAGGAAGAAGATCCATTTTTATATTAATATCGTATTTTTCTTTTATTTAAGTTTGTTTTTTGATAAAAAAATTTGTGTTGAAATCAGTTGTTTTTTTAATTTTACACGAAAATTAACTGTTTTTTTTGTAAATATTTCTGTTCTTTTTTTGTTTTCCGGCAAAACTAAAAGATGTTAAGTATTGTAAGTTTGAAAGGTTTGAAAGACCCAGAATATGCAATAGGTTTTCGTCTTGCATATCAATAAAAGTCTTGCATATTTTTATTTCATGTATTTTGTTGTTGTGGTCTTGCAAACTCTTGTATTTATACAAGATCTGCAAGCTTTGAAAGGTCTGCAAGGGTAGTTTGCTACCAAGAGCGAATACCGCTAATAATGTTAACAATTCGACTTAGGCCCGATTACTGAATGAAATTTAACAAACACTTAAATTGAAAATTTATATGGGAACTAACAACAAGAGTGTCAGTTTAAGTTCCAGTTAGTAGCTAACGTGACATTGTGAAAATGAGGCTTAAATAATAAATGAATGAAAATAAAAAATAAAAGAATTGGTTTTTTAAAGGTAACGCTATTAAAAATTATAAAGAAGACGGATTTTTAGGGACAACGATATTTCAATAATTTCGATAACTGTATTTTAATTATTTTTGGTAGCGGTATTTTACGGATAACGCTAATCAGTTAAAGGGTTTTTTTTTTTAAATGTATGTATTGTATTACTATTGTCTCAATTGCATTTCTGTTGTAACAACAGATTCATTCGATTGCCTACAAATTTGGTTGTCGGCATACATTTATTTTACCCGTATTTTGTGTTGTAATTATCAATATTGTTACAATATTTTGGCTTTCAATTTTCTCTCTTCGATGACTTTTTAAGTGAGTTCTGTTTTCAAGTACTCGAAAATAGTTTGAACAAAACCAACAAAAAAAATAGCAATATGTACCATAATTCTCCAACTTCATATTATGTCTTAACAGGGCCGTAGCCAGAATTTTTCAAAATTGTACACCCAGAATTTTTTTGTTGTAGGCATTGGGCTAAAGAAATTCAACTTAAGTCAAGACTTAAATTGAGTCAGAGCTTTTCTGCTACAACAATGGAACATTATTGATAAATCCTAAATCGTTATTATTAGTTATAACAGGGCAAGCAGAAATATGCCCTAAATGACCATAAAAAATGCCCTAAAAACATAAAATATGCTTTTTAAAATTGAAGACAAATTTTTCTGAAAAACTAGTTTTTAAAGCTTTCTTGAAGTTTATTTCAATTGCTAATAAAAACAGGAGATACAAGTAACTTAACCTGCCTGTACAGCCTTCAACCATTAAACTCAAATTTGTAAAAATTACTTAAATTTTCGAAATTGGTGTTGCGATTTTTTGAATTTTTTTTATTAAAATAAAATGTTCTATAACGAAAAAATGTAAAAAAAACCAAAAATATGTGCATGGTTTTCTTCTAAAAAGAACACAAGTATGCTCTAAAAATACTTTTTATCAAAATTACAAATATAATATCAAACAAATGCTATTAAGGGCAAAAATATGCTCGATGCCAAATCGATAATTTTTACATTATGTTTTAAATTTGTTTATAGCCACCAAAAATTGTTTCTCTTCTAATTTGGCATTTTCATCGACGAATTTAACATTGACTTGTCATAGAAATGAAGCATTACAAATATGATTCTTTGGAAGCTTTTCTACCTAACCAACTTCTTGGAAGTTGTTTATAAAAGGAAAAGTCTCCCCCTTGGTGGCCTGTAATAGAAACCGGAAATTTTCAATAAGTGTTCTTTCTTTATGACCCAAGTTCGTGGTATGGAACTTTTTTTAATATTGCCCAGAAACGTTTTAAATAGAGGGTAATAGGGGGAAAAAGTTTCTCCTTGGCCAAACCGATGAAGCCATGAACTTTGGTATGTGTGTTCCTAATCAGGAGTAGACATTTGTATAGACCCGAATTTTGGAAAATCTCACGAAGTGTCCTGGCGAAACCACTTGAAATTTGATATGTGTGTATATGGGATTTTTGGAAATTTCCTCGGGTAGAGACAAATATGGGAAACTTGAAATTAGGTACGTGAGTTCCTAAACTGGAGTTAGGGTTGCCATATTTGAAAAGTGAAAAAAAGTACATTGATGAAAAAAAAACAGTACTTTTCAAAAAAAAACAGTACATTTTTGTATTTATTGTTAACATAACTTTTACTTCAATACATCACATATTTACTTAAAATAAGTTAAAACACTGAACCAAATAGCCTAGGTAAAATCAACAAAAACATTTTTGCAGATCTTTAACGAAATTTTGTCAATTTTTTTTTAAGATTTAACAAATTTTATTCAAATCAACAAAATTTCGTCAAGTTTACATCCTCTAAAGAAGTAAAATTGACAAAATTTCATCAAATTGACTAAATTTCGTCAAATTGGATAAAATTATTAATTTGGGCGCCATTACTTTTTGCATTGGGCAGTGTCATGAAAAAAAATTGTGTTTACAAACATCCATTGCTTGAAAAGTAAACAAACCAAACTTATATATGTACAAAGAAACGAAGTGGAATTAATACAGGGAGATTCAAAAATTTATATAAAAAACTATTGTACACACGAAAAACAACATGGTTAAAAAATTATATATTCTTTGTACACGCAAAAAACTTGTTTATATAAAAATATATAAAATATACAAAAAAACAGTACAAAAACAGTACAAATCCAAAAAAAACAATACTTTTGCGTACTGTTTTAGGTGTTGTGAATAAAACAGTACATTTTTCAAAAAACAGTACATGTACTGTTTAAAACAGTACGAATGGCAACCCTAACTGGAGTAGACATCTGTATAGAGCTAAGCGGAATAGACATCAGTATAGAGCGTTTTTTTTTTTTTAAATTTCTATGTGGAGGTTCTAAAAGGGGAAATGTTTTATCCTTGGCGAAGTGGCCACACCACTTAAGCGAAGAACTTGAAGTTAGGCACGGTGTAAAAAGTGGAAAAATATCCCTCTTGGTTGTCTGGACAAACCGTTGACGCTAGGAACTTTAAATTTTGTACATTAGTTTCTAATCAGAAGTAGACATCTGCTTAGAGCAGATTTTAGAAATTCCATCGGGGAGTGGCATAAAGCGTGAAAGTCTCCCTCTAGTTCACATCCCTTTCGTCAGAAATTTGAAAATTAATATATATGTTTCTTCGAATATGAACTAGTTCACTTATATAATACTTTTTGAATTTCTGGACAGTAACGTGGTAAAAATAGGGGGTTAACTTATGAAAGCTTTCCACTTGGCAGCCAGGAAAAATCAATAAAACGAGGAACTTAGAATTTGGTATATGGATTCTTTATCACAGGAAGTGGGGGTAAAAGGTATAAAAAGTTTCCCGACGAAGCTTGGAACTTAGAATTTAGTATGTGGGTTCCTTATGAGTAGTACACATCTCTATTGAGCGGACATCTGTATTGACGGAATTTTTTAAAGGAGGGGCAGAGAGGGGAAATTCTAACGTTTTCCGTAATTAGAAGTAGACATCTGGGTAGAACGAAATTTTGAAAATTCCGTTCTATATAGATATATAGAGACATACATATGTATATAGCGCATTTTTGTAAATTTTTACGGGGAGGGGCAAAAAGTGGTAAAAGTCCACCCCTTGGCGGCCTGCACCAAAACCCCTTTGCCCAGAAACTTGGAACTAAAAAAGTATGTCCAGGATCGTCGTGAAAATAGGGGTTAAGTATGTAAATCTGTCCCTTCTTTAACCAATTAAGGGAGGATCTTGAAATATTGTTTGTGGTTTCCTGATCTCCTTAGAAGAGATGTTTGGAAATTCTTAGGGGGAGGGCCAAAAAGGGGTATAGTCTGCCCTTTGACGTATTTGACATTTTTGTTCCTTGGAATATGTTCTAAATTACTATTAAGGTTCTTTTAGAATGTTCAGGAGGAACGCAATAAAAATGTTGGTACAAAGGCGAAAAATAAAATTTGATAAGCTTGTTCTTCCATCCCTTTAGACGGGATTTTTGGAAATTCCTGCTAAGAAGTGGTGTAAAGTATCCCCACTGTCAGAATGTCTATACTCTTTCGAAATATTTGTTCACTGTTGTGTGGACTAATTCACTAATAAGTTATATATTGGAACTTTTTAAAAGAAAGGCGTAAAGTGGGGGTCTGTCTGCTCCTAAAAGCCGCTAAAGTAATGATCTTAAAATTTGGTCTGGCAATGTACACAGAATGAACCGTTGGCTCTAGGAACTTATAATTTGTTGCAGGCATCCGCTAAAACTGGGTATTAAGAAATGTTTAAGGGGAGGGACAAAAAGAGGAAGTCTTCCCTTTACGTACTGCACAAGCGATTTGGACAAAAAGCCTGTGATTTTAATTTTTTTTTTGTTTTTGAGGTATCGGTATCAAAATCAAAAATCATGGAATCAAAAACATCTACTTAAAAAGGAAAAAACTAATTTATTGAAACACATTCCTTAAAAGATATTAATTTTTTCTTCCTAATATATTTCGATATATAAAACTACCGGTAACAAAGTATCGGGCTTTATTTACAATCAGAAGAAAATGTGATAAAATTATACGATATATCGCTACCCATTTAAAATTTGTTGTGCTTTTTACCTCTCTGCTGCGTAAGACTATATTCTTATCAAAACTATATTCTGTTGATTAAGACGTATGTCTACTCTGCATGTGTGTTTTTTTATTTCGACGCAACAGGCGAAGTTTTTTTTATTTTGACTACGCATTTTACTAGTTAAATTAAATTTTTTAGTGTGTTTTTGAACTATTATCTTAAAAAATTTTTAGCGGGGTCCAAGATACATTACACATTTTTGCCATTATTTTTTGTCATCATAATTCATACAAAATTAGAATGCTTTCTTGCTATCAATGGCTTAAAGTCTTGTCCTATGCAAATTTTTGCAAAACTTAAAGCCGGAATAAAAAACGGGTGCACACCTTCCTGTCTACGGCCCTGTTTCTTAGCATCAGAAGCATTCGCAAACAGTGGCAGGCAGCATCATTCATTATTAAAGCATTGCTGCAATTGGGTGTGACGTTCCAACATTTTTTTTTTATTTTGTTGTTTTATTTTCTGGATCATTTGATGCCATGTAGTATTTCAAATACATTTTTCAAAATTATGACAAAGTACATGTTTAAATTGCTTTACTTAAACTGTTGGTGACATATTTGGAATTATTGTTTACTCTTAAAATAGTTTGCTTTTATTACATACCCACATACCCACATCCTCACATACCCACATATACTACATTAGAGTGGTCCAAAATGTTTCTAATACTTTTTTATTTATTTATAACCAAAGCAAAGGCTTTTCAAGCACCAAACAACAAATTACGGTTTCAAATATGCAGTAAAAATGCAAAATATGCGCTAAAGATTAAAAAATTAAAAATTAACTTGAAATATAAATTAAAAACAAAAAATATGCATTTAAAATTTTTGCGATTTTTAAAGATTTTACAATGTATTTTCGAGGACTGATTTAGTTACATTTTTAGAATTTTTCTATCAGTAGTTCAAAAAACAAACTATACAAAAATATGTAATCCGTAGTAGTTGCTATTCTCTGTTAAATTTTTTGTTTAAAATTTAAATTTCAAATAGTTCCAAAAACCTTTTTATAAATATTATTTTTATTAACACTAGAATAACCGGACAAGTCATTTTGACAGGCTTACACATCTTTGATTAAAAACTACAAATTTTTGTTCCAACTTATTCTAGATATTATTATATGGCAACAATTCAACATAAACATTTTTTTGAATTTCACTTAGTTAAAAAAAAAAATATACCTAGTCTGCCCAAAACCAGTCAAGATTACTGACGTTTTTTAAAAATTTATTTTTCCCGAATTTTAACTCTTTGTATGTAGGTGAAAAGAAAAAACAAGCAAATAAAAATGTGTGCTGCCACGGATAATAGAGGTGAAGCACGGCTATTATTATTTTTTAAATAATAGCACGGATAACAGAGGTAAAAACGGTTAATAGAGGTATAAATCAAACCACCAGCATGCCGGTTAACAGATGTACCCGGTTAATAGAGGCCCGGATAATCGAGATTCAACTGTACTTGATATATTTGAAGTCTTAAATTCCAAAGCTACAAAATATTATCCTTACATTTTTATTTCTATGCAACAGTAAATAAGATATATTTGAAAGAATATCTAATTCTACAGCAATTTTTACGTATACACAATTTTTACATAAAATTTACTTTTGAACCCAAAATCTCCAAAAATATTTAATTTTTTTATAAACCCATATAACATTTAGAATTTCTGAATATGTTGATTTGTAAATGCCTCTAATCTAATTAAAAAAAAATATTAAAACTACATAAAAAATACAACGTTGAATATGATAAAATACCAAAAAAAAAACACCGATATTTAAACATCAATGTGTGTGAAAAAATTTCAAAAAGCCAAAAGAATTTAAAAAAAATTTCCAGAAATATAGCTACAAGACTTATAAGCAAATAATCAAATTTAATGCGATATAATGAAATATAAAAAAATAAAATAAAATTCGAGTGGTAAGTAATCCTGAAAAGAGAATAACAGGTTCATCAAATTGGGATAGACATTAGAGTGGGTCGCACCCCATACAAAAAAAAAAGTTTGTGCCGGTCACCCCCTAGAATTAAAGATAATTTGAAGAAGATTTGAAAAAAAATTTTTTTTTTTTTGCCACGCCCCGTGACACCGCGCATTTGGTTTTTTTATTTCCTGTGGCTCCATTTATAGTCCGATCGTAACGTGTGATATATCATTGTTTTTGGAATGACAACGGCTACATTTTCTACTTTGGTCACTTTTGACTCCGACGTCAAATTCTAGAAGTGACTTCTGGAAACTCAATTTTCTACCACCCTAAGTCACGAGTTTTTCTAAACGATAAAAAGTTTTTTAAATTCCATGAAATTTTGTCTTTTACAGTATATATATTTATTCAGTAACAAAAAGTTACGAAGGTTTAAAAAAAATCAATTTGAGTTTTATTCCAACAATCGTTAACAATAACCTTTGGTCTTTTTGTGGTTATTGTTTTTGTGGCCATATTTAAAGTGCTCTCTTTTTACTCATTTTTCTATCAAATATTGTTGAGAGAAACTCTATTCTTAAAAGTATAAACAATGGGTTTTTTTTAATGTGGATTCTCCTTAAATAAATTAATTTAAATTTTGGCGAGACTCCAGCTGTTTATACTGCTCTCGACTTCTTATTTTAGCAAATATATACCCCATGCGCTTTTCGTCCGTTACCTTGTTTGCATATTCACTAACATTAGTAGATTAATTAGTAGATGAAGCTTTGGTTTCTGCTCTAAATTTAGATCGCTCTCTCCGGATTTTATTTTATCAATAATAAGGTCATCTAGGTATTTGAACATTTTCCGATTAATGGTTTCATTATCCTTACAGGCTTTTGAAGCAATAGACATTTTCAAATCTTTTAAAAATGTTGTTGCAAGTAAAGATCCAAAACGATCTGACGATCCAATGCCAAAGCATAATTTCTCAGTGATATGTCTGACACCTGCAATTGCTCCTCATTTGGCGACATGTGATTATCTTCATATTCATTTTCTTCATCTGAGTTTGGTGCGTATGAAACAGTTATTGGAGATTGATCAAGTGTAGTAATAAACGTTGTTTGTTTCCCACATCGTCTATATTATCTAACTCAATATTGTTAAGAGTTAAACGCCTTGGTCCACACTGATCAATAAAAGCATTAATTACATTTTCAGGGATTTTTTGGATTTCGGGGCATATGCATTCGCAACCCAGTTCAAAGCTGCACTTGCATTGTGAAATTCTACATATCTTATTCCAATAGCTCTCAACATATCTACACGGATTTTTTTGTGACTTATAATATGAGTTGAGTAGACGCACCTACATTTTTTCTTAGTGCGGTATTACATACTATGGGGATGTTTATATTTTTAAACACCTCACATAGCACTTTAATAACCTGTTGCATATAAACGCGATAAATTTAAGTTTTTTATTATCATTTTTTTTTAATATAAAAAATATTGAATAACTTCACGGTTTGTTTGTAATTTTGTTTTATCAATATCACATGATTGAAATGCACATTGTTAAAAAACAATTTAATTATATTTTTAAAGAAAAAAAATATTTTAGTAATTTACACTAATTTTATCAAAAAGCTACAGCTGTAGACGCGAAAACTTGAAGAGGAATAATAATATGTAGGGCCCGGAAGTTAATGCATTATATTTTAATGCATATATATATGTATTTAAAATCGTAAAATATGTACTTAAAATTTAAAAATATGCATTTATTATTGATTTTTTCATTTTTTTTTCTATATAATTTTTAAATTTAGTAATTTCTGTTTTAAAAACTCGTTACAAAATTGAGAATTACAATTAAAAATCTTCTTAAGTTTGGTAGTTGAATTTTCTGTCATATTACATTTCTTGATAAAAAAATTAAATGTATAAATTTGATAAGATTTTATTTCTAAAAAATTTAAATTGTAAAAAATTTATTTTTAGTAAAACATCAAAAAAAATTTGCAAAAATATGCAAAAATATGTAAAAATATGCAAAAACATGTAAAAATATGCAAAATATGTAACAAAAAATACAAAATATGCATAAGAATATGCATTTATAGCAAAATATGCAAAAAATATGCACTAACAAATCGATTGCCATTTTGTTGCAAATTTGTTGATTCGCAAAGATATTTGGTTAACATTGTTCTCTAGCTAACGACAACAGACATGTATTACATGAAGTTCTGAGCCCTAATAATATGTTTAATAAAAGTGTTGCCAGCTGAATCGGTTTGTGATGACGGTTAAAAAGAGTACTATGTGGAGGAGAAAGATAATAGAAAATAGAGAAACAAGTGAGATTACGAAAAAGAGAACATTATCATAGTGCAAAAACAAATGCACACTAGCGCCACAAAAAGACCAAAGCTTATTGTTAACGATTGTTGGGAATAAAACTCAAATTGATTTTTTTTAAACCTTCGTAACTTTTTTGTTACTGAATAAATATATATACTGTAAAAGACAAAATTTCATGGAATTTAAAAAACTTTTTTATCGTTTAGAAAAACTCGTGACTTAGGGTGGTAGAAATCGAGTTTCCAGAAGTCACAAAATATGCAAAAATATGCATTTATAGCAAAATATGTAAAAATATGCACTAACAAATCGATGTCATTTTGTTGCAAATTTGTTGATTCGCAAAGATATTTGGTTAACATTGTTCTCTAGCTAACGACAACAGACATGTATTTACATGAAGTTCTGATCCCTAATAATATGTTTAATAAAAGTGTTGCCAGCTGAATCGGTTTGTGATGGCGGTTAAAAAGAGTACTATGTGGAGGAGAAAGATAATAGAAAATAGAGAAACAAGTGAGATTACGAAAAAGAGAACATTATCATAGTGCAAAAACAAATGCACACTAGCGCCACAAAAAGACCAAAGCTTATTGTTAACGATTTGTTGGAATAAAACTCAAATTGATTTTTTTTAAACCTTCGTAACTTTTTTGTTACTAATAAATATATATACTGTAAAAGACAAAATTTCATGGAATTTAAAAAAACTTTTTTATCGTTTTAGAAAAACTCGTGACTTAGGGTGGTAGAAATCGAGTTTCCAGAAGTCACTTCTAGAATTTGACGTCGCGAGTCCAAAACTGATCAAAGTAGAAAATGTAGCCGTTGTCATCCAAAAACAATGATATATCACACGTTACGATCGGACTATAAATGGAGCCACAGGAACAAAAAACCAAATGCGCGGGTGTCAAGGGGCGTGGCAAAAAAAAAAAAAAATTTTTTTTTCAAATCTTCTTCAAATTATCTTCAATTCTAGGGGGTGACCGGCACAACTTTTTTTATCGACCCGGCCTAATAGACATGATGCAGTACCAGACATAGAAGTAGCAGAACCAAACGAAAATTTTATTGAAAAAGAAACTAAAATGTTTATTACGGAGCCTTTAAGTCCCGAAATATAAATATATTTGAGTATTGGAATTCAAATCCATTTACAAATATAAAAGCTGTAGCAATAAAATATTTATCGGCCCCACCAACTAGTGTAGCTAGCGAACAGCTTTTTAGCGCTGCCGGACAGCTGTATTCTGATAGACGAAGCAATTCACATGGTGTGAATGCGGAAAAATTGCTTTTCTGTCATGACAATATCAAACTTTTTAATTTTAAATATTAAAGTTTAAGTTTTTTTTTTCTATATCAACTTAAAAATCGATCAACTATTTTTCTTTGACTATCAAATATAGTACAATACAAATATTTTATTCTTTTTTTGTACTTAAATAGTAAAACTATTTTCCAAAAGAAAACAGGCAGCCAGAAAAAAGATTTCCGATCGGGTAAAATAATCAACTGTGCCTGCAACTCAATTAAGGGTGTTCACTTTGGTGAACAATGAAGTAATCCCAACCCTGACTTTAACAGCGCCCTCTAGTGTGCAAATCCCACGCAAATGCAACTCAGCATAAAGTCTAGCTGTCAGCATTTGCGCTCTGATCACATACTTTTTTTTCTAACACCCATATAAACAACATCACTCGTCTTGTGCGTTAACTACACAACAAATAGAACAAACAACCCTAGTGAAGAACAGCGGAACATAAAAACATATAATAAAAGAATATTAAAACATACAACAGTGAAGTTTAAAATTAAAAGCTTAAATATAAAATAAATTAAAATATGCCAAAATCTAAACCCTAACCTAAAATCAATTTAATATATATATATAAAAGTGTTATATATAAAATATATAAATAAAAAACCCCTATTTTATAACGTTTACTTGAACACATTAAGAAATAATTATTTCAAAAAATTCCCCTACACGGTAAGGTACATTAACCTTAGCGCCCTATACTCTAACCCCTCTAACCCGTTTAAACATGGTCCATACGAACCGACAAGTGAGAGAGTGAAACAGTGACAATACTTAAGAAATTTTTCCATTAAAACTAAATAAATATAAATAAAGTTGGCGCTAAAACTTAAAAAAAAAAATAAATAGTTACAACACAAAACATATACACTAGGTGTCAAAAGTCTACGCTCATATAGAGTATTATTTAAAAGAATAGAAATAATGGAAGAAAACATGTGCTACGATAATTTTTTTTTTTATTAAATTAAATATTATACTTCAGGTACTTAAAAATAACAGATAATTTTTATATAGTAATAAATAGGTTTTATAAAAACAACAAAAAACAGCATTTCATATGCAAAACTTGTAAACCAAAAGTCTACGCTCATGACAAAAAAAAATTAATATAGTACTTATTTTAGTTCAAAAATAAGCCAAAACTTAGTAGCCAGTTGGATATCCACGACGCTTTAGCACCTCTCTGAGCCTTTTCTGCATGAAATTTACCAGGTGCGCTGTCTCTTCAGCCGGAATCTTCTCCCACTCCTCCCTAATTACATCTTTAAGCATTGCCTTACTTGTAATGTTGTGCTGGCGGATTTTTCTTTCCATTAATGCCCATAGGTGTTCAATAGGGTTAATATCTGGTGATTGTGGGGGTGTAGGCAGCATCCGTGGTACATTATATAGAAGCCAAAGCTTAACAACCTCAGCAGTGTGTTTTGGGTCGTTATCCTGCTGGAAGTAATACTCACTGGACAACCCCAATTTTTCAGCACTCTGCTTTAGATTTCGTTTGAGTATATCTAAATAAGCAAATCTGTCCATCGTTGACTCGATAAATTCAAAATTGCCTACTCCTCCAGCTGCCATACACCCCCACATCATCACCCCACCACCTCCATGTTTGACCGTTGGCAGTAAGTTCTCTTTATTAAGAGCGGTTCCTGACTTCCTCCACACCATTGTCTTGCCCTTGATTCCAAATATGCAAAATTTGCTTTCGTCGGAAAAAATTACCTTTTTCCAAAACTCAGGCGGCATATTTACGTACTTATTCGCAAACTCAATGCGCTTTTTACGGTTGACCAATGAGATGAAAGGCTTCTTTCGGGCCACACGACCATGATATCCGGCTTTTCTTAGAATTCTTCTGGCCGTGGACACACTAATTGTCTTTTTAAACTTTTGGTCAATATCTGCAGTAACTTGGAGTGCAGTTGTTTTTGAATTTTTTTTTATAAGAGACACTACACTTCGAGATTCTCTCTCTGTTAATTTGCGTGGACGGCCAGATCTTGGTTTGGATGTTATAATTCCTGTTTTTTCAAAGTTTTGAATTACTGTACGAACTGATGTCCATGCTCTTCCAACAGTTTTACCAATTTGTCGATAATTTTGACCATCTTTCCAAAGTTTTAATATTATATTTCTTTCATCTACACTTATTTCTCTTCTTCTTCTATCCATTGCTTAAAACTTTAGAGAATCAATAAAAAAAACTTGACGATTGATTTTTGCAAATTTAATTAATGTGTTCTGCTCAAATGAAGCTTCGAAAATGGTTTATTAGCAAACAGTAATCACATATCGAAAGATTTAAAGTTATGAGCGTACACTTTTGATACACATGTTTTTTTTGAATAATGTACCGTTATATTTACTAGATTAAACATATTCACAAAAATGTGCATCGTTGACGTCGACAGTGTTCTGAGCAACAATTCACAAAAACAAATGTTGTTGTTTTGTATAAGTTTAAATAATATATTTTGCAATAATAACTTAAAATGAGTATGGAGCGTAGACTTTTGACACCTAGTGTATGTATGTATATCACAAAATAAATCAGTTTGTTTCCCCTTATAACCTAAAAAATTAAAAACGAACAAGCAAAAATAATAACTAAAATTTGTTCAATGTTAAAAATTATTATACAGAAATAAAAATACCCACCCTTAAAACAATATAAAATTACTTGGTGTTAAAATTGAAAAAAAAAAAAACAATACAGTCCACTATACACATAAACATATTAAAAGAAACAAATTGTGAAAAAAACCCCAGTTAAACTCAACACTTAAGACGGTAAACACGTTAAAAACATTTTTACAAAAAATTTTGTTAAAATTAAACAAAACCCTACCCTAAAGAAAAAATTATAAAGTTTTTTAAAATAATTTACAAAAAACAAAAAAAAGAAGCAGTGCTGCAGTGAAAAAAAAAATTGTTTAACAAAAAATTGTAAAAAAAAATTGTAATTGTAAAAAAAAAACAATAAATAAAGTGTAAAACAAAACAAAAGCTAACAACACATAGTGAAAACAAGAATACAATTTAAAAACAGAATAAACTGTGGAAAAAGAGACAAAAAATAAACAGTGAACAAGTGAAACAAATTTTAAAACTATTTAAAATTAAAACACAAACAAATTATATTTTCAAAAACTAAATAAAAAAAAATATAAAATCATAAACCCACCCCCGAAAAAAAATTTACAAAATTTTTTTAAGAATATTTATTAAATAATAAATAACATTAAATAAAACGAAGTTACAAATAAACGTCACAAACAAAAATTACAAACCCTACTACACTGCAACTTAAGCGGGAAGATGCTTCAAAGAAGAATCAACAAGAAAAGAATACAAACACACACCTACACGTAAAGTATAACACCCTACCCCACCGGAGTCGGTAAGTTGAATTTTTTTCAATTTATGTAAAATTCCACAGTGGGAATTTTTACACAATTTACCCTTTTTACACAGCGGTCAGCTCGAATTTAACTAAATATCTGCATTCACCCACCCACCCACCCCTTTTCGTTGTTAGTTGGCAGATTTTTTAGTCTTTCGTCTGACGAACTGATATTGACGACTACAGTGTGTAGCGCATATCAGCTGTGTAAAAATAACCAGTTAAAAATTGGTCATATATATGTTCTTTAATTTTCCGTGTATTTTTTGCCAATTTAGATTGTGGAACATTTATTAACCCTTTTTACTCAGTCAACTCGTGTTGTTCCACAATCGGCCCTAAATAACCCTTTTAACACCGAACTCTGGTTTTGGTTATAAAATTAACCCATTCGTTGCCGCAGTGATAAAAATACCCTTTTTAACCCTGTTTTTGGCGCTAAGTAGAATTGTACCCTCATTTAACCCATTTTGTCCCGCAGTTGCAATTTTTTATACAATTAACCCTTTTTGTACCGGTAATATACTTTTAGTTAACCCTTTTTATGCCGCAACACAGCGTTTAACCCAATATTACCTACAATCCTGTTATTAACCCTGTTTCACCCGCATTCCAAAAATGTGTCCTGAAAAGATGGCAGCCGATTTAATGCGATGCATTCAACAGGATTTAGCTTCATTTGATGAGGAGTGGCGAAGATCGGTACAGGTACCGCAAAAAGTATACAGACTCAGATCCCAAGAGTATCGACTGCAGAAATTGTGGGATAAAATTAGGGTTGCCATATTTGAAAAGTGAAAAAAAAGTACATTGATGAAAAAAAAAACAGTACTTTTCAAAAATAAACAGTACATTTTTGTATTTATTGTTAACATAACTTTTACTTCAATACATCACATATTTACCTAAAATAAGTTAACACCGAACGAAATAGCGTAGGTAAAATCAACAAAAAAATTTTTGTAGATCTTTAACGAAATTTTGTCAATTTTTTTTTAAGATTTAACAAACTTTATTCAAATCAACAAAATTTCGTCAAGTTTACATCCTCTAAAGAAGTAAAATTGACTAAATTTCATCAAATTGACTAAATTTCGTCAAATTGGCTAAAATTATTAGTTTGGACGCCGTTACTTTTTGCATTGGGCAGTGTCATGAAAAAAATTGTGTTTACAAACATCCATGCTTGAAAAGTAAACAAACCAAACTTATATATGTACAAAGAAACGAAGTGGAATTAATACAGGGAGATTCAAAAAATTTATATAAAAAACTATTGTACACACGAAAAAAAACATGGTTAAAAAAATATATATTCTTTCTACACGCAAAAAAATTGTTTATATAAAAATATGTAAAATATACAAAAAAAAACAGTACAAAAAAAGTACAAATCCAAAAAACAGTACTTTTGCGTACTGTTTTAGGTGTTGTGAATAAAACAGTACATTTTTCAAAAACAGTACATGTACTGTTTAAAACAGTACGAATGGCATCCCTAGATAAAATACGTAATGACTACCAGAACCTGTTTGAAAATGTTGATATTGATGACCCAAGTGAATCTATATTGATAAATGGGGAAAATATTACACGCATGTATAGAGAAGCTAACAGGTTTTGTAGACGTACAATGGTCTCAATTCTTGAACAAATAGATGAACTTCGCTTATGCAGTTCACAAACCACCCAATTGAAAGAAAGTTCTCAAAATTTTAGTTACGAACAAAAACCCACGCTAATATCGAGCGAAGAAGAAAGCTCGCAACCCACCCTAATACCCACAGATACTTTAACCCAACTACCCGCAATACAACAAAATCAAAATGCTTACCCTAATACTTCAGAAATTTTATTAAGTGCTGAACGGAAGTTGGAAAAATTAAATGCGTCCACAGAACCGAATGAGGCCGCAGCTCACAGGTCCACTACCCTAACCCAAACCTCACCCACCCCACATATCAAGTTTGAGGTAGTCCAAGATTTGGACAGTATTCAGATTTTAAAATCTGATGTTCAAAATGAAAATTTGAACAATATTTTGTGTCAAGATACCCAGTTTAGTAGGATCTTGACAGGACCTTGTGCAAAACCCGAAAACCCTAACCCAACCTCCGTACAGATCACATACCCGATCATTACCCAAACTTTTAAAAGTTTTAAGTACGTTGAGGATATTTCGGCTAGCTCGCCCACCCAAAGCGAAGCTAAATGTACCAAGTTACCCCATGATCTCGTATTAATTCCAGATCAGTTTACCCAGCCAGAAAATATTTCTGGAATTTGTCAAATGACGAAGAATAAAATTTTTAATTTTAAAATTCCCAAATTGTACCAACACACTCCTGTTATGGTGCCCAAACTTTTTTCAGGGCGGGGATGTCCTGCCGCTACGTTTTCTAAAAGAGTTAGAAAACCGCGGCAGAAATCTCCAAGAAGTCGTTTAGTTGTATCCACACGTAATCTGAATTTTATTAAACATGTTAAATTACATTTGAGAAACTCATTCAGGAGAAGGATGAAAGGACACAAGAATTTTATGAGACGATTTGCTAACCCTAACCCTCAAGCAGAGTTTGTCGAATCTCGGACTATCATTTCTACAACTAAACCCTCTTATTGGGACAACACTTTTACCCAAGGTCAATTTGGTGCTGGTACATTCTCATACCCAAGAAGCAAGTGGAAGTATAAATTCCATTGGTTCAAATGGAGGAAAAAATGGCGTTGGATATTTGCCAACGACTATGAATTTAACGCGACTTACAACGCAAGGTTGTGGTCCTACCCACCCACCAGTCAAAAATTTAGACGTAACGCCACTTGCGCATTACCAGTTTTGCACTTACCCAAGAAAAATAACCCGAACTCTGCAGATGGATTCCAAAATGGAAAGTTTTTCGCAGATTTCTTTAACCGATGTCGAACTATACACAAATTTACCCGGAGCAACAGAACACGCTGGTCATCATCACATCACCATTCTTCAAACTCAATGAGATCCTAGTTAATCGAAGAACACTGATAGCCCAATATTACACTCTTCGCTGATTGGTTATGGAATCCATTTCCAACAAAATACCCCATTGACATAAGTATTTATAATACAGTCTCAACACCCTACTCTACCCTTTATTTCATATTTCGACATATAAAAATAATTGTCTTTTTTGTTCACAGGTTGCCTGGCCCGGGAGGATGTTCACTTTGGTGAACAATGAAGTAATCCCAACCCTGACTTTAACAGCGCCCTCTAGTGTGCAAACCCCACGCAAATGCAACTCAGCATAAAGTCTAGCTGTCAGCATTTGCGCTCTGATCACATACTTTTTTTTCTAACACCCATATAAACAACATCACTCGTCTTGTGCGTTAACTACACAACAAATAGAACAAACAACCCTAGTGAAGAACAGCGGAACATAAAAACATATAATAAAAGAATATTAAAACATACAACAGTGAAGTTTAAAATTAATAAAAATTAAAACTTATCCTAAATATTTATTAAAAGCTTAAATATAAAATAAATTAAAATATGCCAAAATCTAAACCCTAACCTAAAATCAATTTAATATTATATATATAAAAGTGTTATATATAAAATATATAAATAAAAAACCCCTATTTTATAACGTTTACTTGAACACATTAAGAAATAATTATTTCAAAAATTCCCCTACACCGTAAGGTACATTAACCTTAGCGCCCTATACTCTAACCCCTCTAACCCGTTTAAACAAAGGGTACATATCAATCAGATAATCGATGAATGTAAGGTAAATATGTCCAAATCAACCACAAGTAGGCTCTTAAAGGATTCCCAGAAAATTACTCGTCCAACGGTGATGTCTGTGCCAAGGTTATTACCCCGCCACAAAACTGCTTTACTTAAGTTTGCTAAAAGGAATTTCTAAACCTAATGGCTAAAGGTAAGTCAATAATCGCTGTTGTTGGTAAGACTGCATAACATAAATTTCTTTTAAAAGTATTTTTTTCTGATTGGAAAAAGTTCAATATTGATGGTCCAGATGGTTTTAACAGTTATTGGAGAGACCTGCGTGAGGAACCACGACATTTCTCAAAAAAACGGTATGATAGATTAAGCATTTACAAGCACCAGAATAATTCTTCTGGGTACATTGCAGTATTTTAGAAGAAAAATTGGTGCCATTTATTGAAAATAGCAACAAAGAACAATTAATTTTCAAATAAGACATTACCTCAGTACATGTAAGTTCTCAGACGATGGAATGGCTATCATCAAAAAATATAAGAGTATTGGAATCGGATCAAAACCCCATTGAGAATATTTGTTAAGTTTTTGTAAATTTTGATATATTAAGTTAAGTGTATTTATAGTTATAAAAGAATAATTTATTTTGTTATTCCTTTTTAAATAGTAAAATAAAAATTATGTGAATTGCTTTTCTTTTTATACCCTCCATCCCATAGTGCAGGAGGGTATATATCACTTTGTCAAATGTTTGTAATTTCTTTAAAAAAATTCTGGGACCCCATAAACTATATATATTCTTGATCAGCATGAATAGAGAAGTCGATATAGCCATGTCCGTCTGTCCGTCTGTCCGTCTGTCTGTGTTAATACAAAATACTCCGCCAATACAGAAGAGGTGTTGCTAATTTTCAGTCAAATTGTTTGTTGATATCATGAGCAGTTTGCTAGTGAAAATGATCAAAATCGGTTAACGCGTTAAAAAGTTATGAGTGAAAATGTGGAAATACCTCTTAAAATTTTGAATCAAATTTTAAAATATTCTATTTATTTCATCATACATACGTACATTCAATGCTTATACACAAGAATATACGCAATCAGGGATGGCAGTCAATATCGCTAAAATACTGTCTCCGACTAAAACCCCTTCCAACTGACTATCGTTATCCCAAAAATACCGTTACCGAAATAATTGAAATACCGTTATCCGTAAAATACCGTTACCGATATAATTAAAAAATCAATATCTTAAAATACCGTTACCGAAATAATTGAAATACCGTTATCCGTAAAATACCGTTACCGATATAATTAAAATATCAATACCATAAAAATACAGTTACCGAAATAATCTACCAATATCTGAAAAAAACTTCTTTAAATATATATATTTTCCCAAAGTATGATCATAAACTAGGAAGTCATTAAAATTCGGGCATAATGGGGCTAAAATTGTGCATTAACATTACCTGAATAACTAAATTAACGTTACCCTTAAAATGCCGCTACCAAAATAACTAAAAAATCTTTTCCCTAAAATAAAGTTACCGAATAACTAAAATGTAACGTTATTTTATATCTAAAATACCGTTAGCGAAATAAATAAAATACCGTTAACGCTAAAAGCCCGCAACCGAAATAACTGAAATATAGTTACCCCTAAAATAACGTTACCGAAATAAAGAAAATAGCGTTAACCAAACCAATAACCATATAAGAATCGGTTACCATCCGTGGTCATAATCAACACGCACAAAAACAAAAAAACCCACAAAATATTGTTGTTGTTTTTTTCTTTTGTAATACAGGGTCGCTAATACATGCAACTACAAAACAAAAACGTAATAACTTTTTTTCTGAGTTATTAATCGGTTCCATTTTTTTTATTTTTTGTTCCATTGCTTCGTCTTTCAATTTAAGGAAAATGAACGATTGGGGTAATCTAACTAAAATGTATTGCTTTTCAAATGAAAGAATAAAAAATATTTTTATGTATTGAAAAAAAGTTATTTGATTTCTTAATATAGCAATATTTATTAGCCACCCTGTATCTATGTAGGTTTTATAAATGGTATGTATGTATGTGTGGTTAGTAGCAATCGCATGCAGTGTTGCCAGGTTTGACGATTTATCGTCATTTTGAAGATATTTAATATCCCAAAATAACTAAATGATTATATGATTTTTGCTGCCAACAAAATTACGAATTTTTGCCAAAAGTTTAATATATCAGCAAAACATATTTATTTGTCACTGGATCTTTTTTTCGATTTGTATTATTACCGATTTATATAATTTGAAAAAAATACCAGTTTCTTTCTTTTTTGACAAACTTAATTTTCGTGTATGTGCCAGAAACGAAACCGCAAAAGTTAAAACGAGTTTACAAAATTAGGTTGTGCCAGATTCCGATATCGCAATTTTTTTGCTCGTTTTAAATCGAGCAGTTGTACTTTGTCGAAAGTAAATAGAATGTAGATTTTTTCATAGAAAGGTTTGTTAAATAATAAAAAACAATTAGTATAAAAATTTGAAATGTTTTTTTATTTATTTAAGTCAAAAAGCAATCTTTTAATAGCTTCTTCAATTTAAAACAAGACTTTTAAAATCTCTTAATATTTCATGTATTTTTACATAAATCTGTGGCAATGAAATAAAATGCATTTTTTAAACAAAGTTTTAGTCTAACAATTACAAAAACACTTTGAACTGAGCATGAACAATGTAAATTAATTTTTTTGTCATGCACTTAAATAATTTATTATTAACTTTTATTAAAAAACTGTCTTAAAAAAATATTTCTTGAAAATAACACTTTTTTTTTGTGCAAATCGCAATTTACTTAAAGTCTTCTTCTTCTTTTATAATGATGTTCGAAAATCCAGAGTTACCGAAGTTCACAAACTTCAATAGGTCAAGTTTTTTTTTTGCATTTTTTTTATTTAATACAACATAAAAACAATTAACAATTAGAATGTATATAAAATAAATAGCAAATATGTTTTTAATTGTTTTATTAAAAATAAACACATAAAAACTATTGATTTAGTTGCAAAATTATTGCAATAATTAATATGGCAACCCTAGATTTTAATGACATGTTTTTCAAAAAAACATTCGCATGTCGTGTCAGGGATGATAAAGTTGGTTCTATAGTACTTTTTGTTGTAGTATTTGAAAGTACCATGGTACTCTTATGACCACTTGACTACTTGATTTACAAATTTTTGTTTATGAGAACACTCCCAATAAGAGATAAAACTAATAACGAAATTATTTCCCCATACATTTTGTATGAATAGAAAAAATCCGCTAGACTGCTGATTAAAACTTCGTCATAAGAGAATTAATTCTATTTTAAGCTAAATCTTTTGGCAAAATTCATTTTAAAAAACAAACGGAATGTCAAAAAACAAATTTAAATTTACGATAAAAAAACCTTGTAAAAAAAAGCAGGTCTCACTTACACTTAAATAACATCGGCTAAGTTTTGTTTTAGATGCTTAAAGCAAATCTATTTTCCCATACAATTTTTACTAAAATTTCCCATAAGAGTGTACAGTTTCGCTTTTAGTTTTAGCTGTTGTTGTGAACAAGCTCTTAAATAAAATAAATTAATTTTCATGACGATTTTGTTTGTTAATTTGTTTTAGTACTGTTGGGGATAAAAAGTACTATTTTGAAAATTGAATTCATCATCTCTGTGTTGTGTACAAGCAAAAAAAAAAAAAAAGATAAAAGGACGCCGACAAGTTTTGAAAAAAAACCATAACAATTTACTATCTGAATACTCTGGAAGGGTCTCGGCATCCCTTATGCATCTTCTTTTTATTTTTTGTTGGCCCTTAAGGAAGATGATTCGTTTTCAAAAAAGTTTGCTATTTGAAAACGACTCGATATCCAGCACATAGCCGTTTATTACACTTTTTGTTTGATTTATGTGATGTATAGTATAAACATATATGTCGTAATGTAATAGGTATTTAATAATTATTTCATTATGTATGTCTCCGCAAGCGTATTTGTAAAAATAATGCTCCATCCCATAGTGCGGAGGGTATACACACTTTGTTTGTAATTCTTTTAAAAAAAAAAATCTGGGAAAAACCTACAAAATATTACTGTTGTTTTTTTTTTTGTTTTGTAATACAGTGTGGCTGATAAATGCCACTACAAAAAAAAGTAATACCTTTTTTTTCTGAGTTATTATTATTTTTGGTTTCATTGATTCGTCTTTCAATTTAAGGAAAATGAATGGGGTAATGAAACTAACATTATGATTGTGCGCCACTACAATGCTTTGGAGGCTGGCGTTTCCGCATAAACAAACTTAACGGGCACATTAGGCGGCACTCTTCCGAGCAGATTGGGCTCGTAAACTATTTTGTCAATCGTGGGACAATCATTAGGACGCCTTTTAATCAAAATTTCTCAGTTCGAATGTAAGAAACAATTGTTGCCATAGTTGCTGCAATAAGTGTCATTCTAGAGTTTCGACATGGAATATTTTTGCTCATATATGTATCACTAGACAGTCAATACGGACAGTTCTGGTTAAGGATTTTCATTTCTCTCCTTAAAAAATCAAATAACAAGCAATTGAACGCAGAGTAGACTTGCCCCTTAGCTTGGAATTTTCTCTGTAATTTGCATGGAATTTCGCTTGCATTTGATGTCATCAGGCGTGTTAGTCATTTTAATTAAATTGTTTCTTAAAAGCCATTAAAAATACTTAACAAAGATGTATGGCTTTTCGAATGTAAAAAAAAATAAATATTGTATGTATTGAAAAAAAAAAGTTATTTGAATTTCTTATTGTAGCAATATGCATCAGCCACCCTGTATGTGTGTATGAAGGTTTTTATAACTGGTATGGTATGTATGCATTAGAAGCAATCACATGCAGTATTGCCAGGTTTGACGATTTATAGTCATTTTGACGATATTTAATACCAACTAAATGACTATTGGACGATTTTTGCTTCCAAAAAATTTACGAATTTTTGACAAAGTTTAATACCTATATCAGCAAAACATATTAATTTGTCTCCGGATCTATTTTTTGATTTATATAATTGAAAAAAATACCAGTTTCTTTAATTTTTGTGTCTCGAAAACACTCTTAACACACAAAATATTTTCTTTTTTAATTTTTTGACACACTTAATTTATCACACTTTCCGTTTGTCTGATGTATAGTATAAACACGGGTGTTGTAATGTAAACGGGTATTTAATAATTATTTCATTATGTATGTATGTCAAGCGCATTTTTTATAAACCTTTTTTTTAATTCGCGTATGCTGTTTAAACCCTAAATTCAACTAAAACACTAGTTTCCCTTTGAAATTCAATAACAATAAAAATTGCAAAATGGATCTTTGTTATAAAGAATTCATTGTATTTAAATTGTTTGTCTCGTCAACAAGCCTCTATACAAATGATGTCTTATATAACGAACTTCTTATATCCACAGATTTCACAAATATTTCAATTTGCATTTCCATTTAATTCTGTCAATTCGACTGAATATATGTAACTGAAACGATTACCACTTAACTATGTAAATGTATATTTACAAAACATTCAAAAGTTTTCTACGTAATCACCCGAAATGTTTTTTTAAAAGTCCATGTTGAAAAAAGCATAACTTTGCTTAAAATAAAATGTATATAAATTCCTGTCAGTGCATGCAAACGATTTCTCAACTCTTTCCACAGTTTTGTGTGAATTCTGTAAATTGTCACTACTGATTTTAAACCAACTATTATTCCAAAAAAAAAACTTCCTTCATTGAGAGCAACCTCAGCACAATTTGAGCACTAATTGTGTTTCAGTCAAAAATAAGATGAAAAACATTTAAGTTTTTATTAATATTATTAAATTATAATATTCCTAATTGTTTAGATCAAATCGGTATATTTTT
>CM037854.1:184541641-184809641 GCA_021234595.1 Delia radicum
GTTGAATATAGCATGGATTATATAGATTTCAAACTCTACTTCTTTTGTCAACAAACTCATTTTTTCATACACATTCAAATACTTTTTGTATAGGTATACCACGTATGTCCAACACATTCTCATGAGTTACGTACACTGACAGCTAATGTCAAAGAGTTTGAGATCTATGTATTCTATGGAAGATAGTGCTATATTTCTGTTATTACAAACCTTTTTTGTAAAAAAAGTCTACTAAGGTTTATATTTTCTTTATTTAGATTGGAAAGCACTGAGTTGCAGCTAAAATCGGAAGTAGCTTCAACACGTCTACGATATGAACAGCAAGTGAAAACATTAGGTGGAGAATTAACTTCTATGCAGGTAAGTCAATTAAAATCGCAATTATATTTCACATAATTTTCGCATACCTATTTAAAGCGTCAATGCGAAAGATTTAAAAAAGATCGTGATGCCTTTAAACAAATGTTAGAGTCGGCTCAAAAGAAAATCGGTGATCTTAAAGCCAACAATGCTGGAAGACAAAGTCGAGGTTCGATGCATAGCAGTGATGAGGATGACAAGAGTAAGATTGCATATTTGGAACAACAGGTTTGTTAAACATCTTTTGTATTCAAAATCTTGGATATTCATAATTGAAAACTTGAAAATTACAGATTGGTTGCTTAGAAGATCAATTGGTAGATGCGCGATTGGAAGCTAGCAAATTTAAAACTGAACTAGTTTCAGAGCGTAGCGCAAATGAAATTAAAATATCTGAAATGCAATCGAAACTCAATGAGTTTGAGGAGGAAAGAGTTATTGGTTCAGGTCGTACCAAAATTCCCGGAATGAAGACAAAACTAGAGTTGTCATGGCAAAAAGAACGAGAAGATCAACAGAGGTTACTACAAGAGACCTCAACACTAGCTCGTGATTTACGTCAAACTCTATTTGAAGTAGAGCGTGAACGTGATAAAGAACGCTTGGAGTCAAAACGACGTTTGGATCAGTTGAAACGTACTAATGAAGAGGAAATGGAAGAGGGTCGTAGAAAGATTGCCGAATTACAATGTGATTTGTTGGAATTGCGTGATGTTCATGCAAAATTGAGAACATCTAATGAGAAATTGCGTAGAGAACGTGAGCGTTATGAAAAGGAATTAGTGAAACGTCGTATGGAACAAGAAGGTGGTGATCGCAAACTTGGTGTGCTTTTGCATACCGTTGATGAATTGGTGAAAATAGCACCGGATTTGGCAAGTGGCAGATCTATATCAACACCTAACGATTTGAGACCTGAACCAATAACACCAAAGAGATCTCGAAGTCCATCACCCTCTATGAATACATCAAATATTAGTGGTATTTTGGCACGTTTGGCAGAAGCTTCCGAAGAGTTGCGTAAATTCCAACGTATAAGTGAAGAAGAGCATGAACGTAATCGTATGAGACGTAGTAATTTACGAAGAGCTGCTTCTCAAGAAAACGATCCACATGGCAGTCAAAGTTCGGTAGCAAGTGCTTCGGGTAATCATCGCAATGGTCCTAAACTATCTCGTTCTGGGCATAACGGCAGCCTTATAAGAAAAAGTCTATCATTGGATCATTCAATACAGCAAGATCAGGTAAGAACATATTCCGAAATCCCAAAAAAAAAATTTTTTCTAAAATTTGGTTCTTTATCACGCTTTCCATGGAGTAAATTCTGTAATTTGTTTTTAGGAATCATCACGAAAATTACATAAAATAATTTAAATAATTGCAATTTTTAGAAGAATAACAATTTAAAATATTTTTAAAGGAATAACAAATTTAGTTTTCATTCAATCTTTTCTGCTTTGGCCAAAAAGCAATAAAGCTAAAATTGTAGTTCAAATATTTTTTTAGGAAAAAGAATTGTTTTCCACTTTTTTTTAAGTCGAAAACTAGACTAGGATAGAACAGGTCTGGCAAAACTATGACACACGTGTCAGTAGTACCATGCGAGCGGATTTTCGGTGGCCCGCAACATTTTCTTAAATATTGTCAAATATCGTATTTGTATTAGAAAAATTCTGTTAAAAAAGTTATCAGACGTTTAAAAATTTATTTTTGCTATTAAAACAGGATTTAAGTCAGAAAAAAATTCTTCTCAATTTACTTTACTAGAAAAAACACTAAACATTTTAAATTTACTCCAAATCACTATACAAAAATCACGAAGTTTTATGTTTGTAAACTTTCGTTATTTTGTAATTAACCCTTTTACTACCGATTTTTTGTTTGTGGATATATTTATATTTTAACTTCAGATTCTTGTTAGGGGTCCAAAAATTAGAATAGAAAAATGTTTACATCTTTTTCCTTTAAAATTTGGGTAAACATATTCTAACCCCTTCTACATTGGTTCTCGGAAGATTTTCGGTGACGCGAAATGAAAAATGTAAGGAGCTGTTAGTAGATAAAGCGGATGAAGAAATTTTTTAATTAATAAATAAACATTGAACTTGAATACTCTTGCTCACATCATAATTTATGATAGAAGATCGAAAATTAAAAGTTTGGTTTTAATTTTTAAAAGTTAAACATTTTGAAAAATATTCTATTTTATAAATACAGACATATTTTTCGAAAGAAATAAACGTGTTATTTGAGAATAAACAATTGTTAATATCCGTACTTTGCATATACGCATTCCGTACTTATGCACCAAATACTAAGCGTATTATGAATACCCCAAATGATTAAAAAAAAAAAATAAGTTGATCATATTTTTTAAATTTGTTGTTCCATCAATTAGATTTTAACAGCGAACTGATAATATTCAATAAAAAAAACAATTTGGTTGTATAAATTGAAGCCTAAATTTTGATTGCTAGCAATTGATTTGAGTTTAGAGAACTAGTTCATTCTTTTTCTTTTAGTTCATAAGTTTGTACGAAATTTATTCATATTGTTAAGATTAATAATACTTATTAGAGAAAATCCCAATTGAACTGTTATCATAGATTAATTTTCACTGTTTATTTGGGCGTGAGCAGGATTTTGCTTGATTCACGTGAATAACGCGTGAGTGTAAGCGAAACCTAAATTTACTCACGTGATTGTGAGTGAGTATGAATAGGAAGAACTCTTCGTGACTGAGTGTGCGTGAGTCAAATTTTTGCGTGAGTAGAATTTTATATATTTTTGTTTTTACCAATATATTTTTTAGTTTTTCGCCGATTTACTATGTTTGCGTTTTTAAAATATAGAATAAATCGCAAAATTACATATTCATGACTCACGTGAATCATGAATTTACACACGTTACCGTGAGTGAGTGTGAGTAAAAATGAAATGTTCATGAGTGTTGCTACGTGAGTGGAATTTTTCTCTCGTGAGAACAAACCATTGACCAATGTAAATAAACAAATTACGAACAAGCATATTGGCTAAAGGAACAAACTAGTTCAATAAATGAACGAAATAAACTATTAACCATTTGACAACGAATAAGTGATATATGTCCCATTTTTAGTTTTTGTTACACTTTTTAACCGATTTTTCCGAGTGTGATGTGTATCGACAATGGATAGATGTAGCTTTCAGATAAAATAAATTACTTGGAACAATATGGTCTAAGAGACAAATAGTGTGACCCTAAAGTTAAGAAATATGAATATTTTTTCATAATTTTTGATGCCCATTTTCTACAACGTAAGGGACCAAGCTTTTGGTAGGACATGGTCCAATATTTGAAGTTTTAAAGAACATTATATATATATATGGAACTGATTCCTTAAATTCCCTACATGGAAATACATACTCTTAACCATAAAAATCGCTTTCGTCCCTACATCCTCGAACTGTTTTCCTCTACAAAAAATTCTGTAATTTACATTGTTTTTTGCATTTCTCATACTTTAAAAATTCAAATTATTTTCGAACCTTTTAAAAATAAATATTTAAAAATATCGATTCATTTGTCGAAAACTATTTAAAATATAAATTTTTTGAATTTTCCAAAATATTTTTTAAAATAGGTCTAAAACTGCCTTTACTAAAAAGCGGTTTTTCATATAATTCCTCTTTCATCAAAAAGTAATTTTTATTTTGAAAGTTATGGAACCCAGTAAAAATTGTGCTGCCAAAGAATGCTTCTTATTGGTAATTTTAATAGAAGAATAATTAAGCATTGGCTTGTCATAAAAAGGATGCTGTTTATATAATGTCGCAAAAGAATTTCCAAGGAATTTTATATTCCTATATAACTTTCAAAGAAATTGTTTAGGTAGAACAATTTCCAAAAAACTATATTTAGAATGATTCCAATGACAAGTAAATGTTAAATTAATGATCAAGTGCCAAATTAAAAGACAAACAGTTTTTTTCTGGGAAAATTTGTCTCACAAAATACTCTTTTTTACGAAAAAGGGAGAAATAACAGTTTCTTAGAAGATTGTATTTATTTGGAAAAAGTGCCTACATTGTCCATTAATTAAAAATAGCTATGCCTTTTTCCACACGCTGATATTTTTAAAGCAAAACGGACCACAAGTAGGGATTTTCCCCCACTTCTGGCAACACTGCACGACACTGATACAATATGGGACATATACATATATCCCATTGATCTTCAAAGGTAAATAAACAGGAGGTTTTTGTTCCTATAGAAATTTAAGCAAGAAATTTAACATCAAAAACTTCCCTCGTAGTAATATGAAATACAACACTACTCCCATCAAGTACCACCTGTTAATAGCCTACTGTCAAATTTTGAGCAATTTCCCCTCATTTACTTTGCGTTTAACAGCTGTTCCAAACATACAACCTTCGTGGATTTTTTTGAAAATGGAAAAAAGCGAATTTCGAGTGCTCATTAAACATTATTTTTTGCGAAAAAAAAAACGTCAATCAAACCAAGGAAAAGCTTGATAAATACTATGGGGACTCTACACTATCGATTTCAATGGTAAAAAAGTGGTTTACTGACTTTCGTTGTGTTCGCCCAAGTACAAATGACGCTGAACGTTCTGGACGGCCAATTGAGGTCAATACACCCGAAAATGTCGAAAAAATCCACGATATGATGTTGGCCAATCGAAGAGTAAATGTGCGTGAAATTGTTGATGCCATAGGCATTTCATATGGCAGTGTGGTTTCGGTTTTAAATGATAAGTTGGGTTTAAGAAAGCTGTCTGCAAGATGGCTGCCGCGTTTGCTCTCAATTGAATATAAACGTAATCGTGTGACAACTTCAAATGATTGTTTGGAGTTGTTTAACCGCAATTCGAATGAGTTTTTACGTCGTTTTGCAACTGTGGATGAAACATGGATCCATAACAACACTTCGGAGACCAAGCAGCAGTCTAAACAATGGGTTTCTCCGGGTGAACCGGCTCCGAAAAAGGCCAAGGTAACTTTGTCTGCCAATAAGGTGATGACAACAGTTTTTTATGTTGCACGCGGGATAATCCACATCGTTTACCTTCAAAAGGGAAAACAATAAACGGCGAATATTATGCCAACTTATTGGACCTATTTAACGAGGATTTAAAAAAACGACCCCATATGGCCAAGAAATGCCTATTTTATGGACCTCGAAAAATTCTATTTTTTGGAAGGGATACAAAAATTGGAGAAACGTTGGTCTTAGTGTATTGAGCTAAAAGCAGACTATGTTGAAAAATAATTTTTTTTTGCAAAAAAAACTGTGTTTCATTCAAAAAGTCACGGACTTATTGATCCGCCCACGTATTTATTAAAGAATACAATTAATTGGAAAAATGATAATTCGAGTTTGTGTTTGCAGCGACATTTTATGAAAATTATTAATTTTGTCAAAATTGCTTATTTTTTTTAACAAAATTTTAATGTTTTTTAACAAAATTTTAATATTTTTTTTTAACAAAATTTTAATATTTTTATTAAAGTTTGCATAATATTTCTGAAAATATCACTTACATTTGATTAGGCAATAATAATCATAACTTTTATCTAAAAAATATTTACATCTTGGTGGCCTCGTGACAAAATAGACCCAGGAGACTTAATTATGACTACAAGATTATAAAGCCTTTATATTGATATAAAAAAATCTGCACTTAATAAAAAAAAATATTTTATGTAACTTGGTCCTTATAGGGTTAATTTTTACACTTTCGACATAAAAGACACACAAGCAACTTTACAGAATAACACCTTTCATAATTTTCGGAAAAATATCACATACATTTTATTAGACTATTATTATTAACACAGTGCAACACGAAAAAAAATAACCATATACGGACACCACTACGTGATAAAAGACTAAAAAAAAAGACCCGTGTCTCCCAATTTTTCCCAAAGTCATATCCTCTTTTGTTTATGGGCCGCCAAAGATTTGGGGCCTCGGTATCATTTTCACCAAAAAGTGATAATTTTCTCAGGCTCATATCTTGCAAACCGTTCAGAATTTCGATTTACTTTCTATGGCAAAGTTGTAGCTCTTGTCATAAAGAACAAAACGTGTGAACATATAAAATCAAAAAAACTTCACCTTCCAGATCAAAATCGCAAAAAACTTAAAAAAATTCGATTTTTTTTTACCTTTTTTCCCGTGTTCAGGTCCATAGGTAGCAAACCGTTCAAAATTCAAGGAAACAATCAACTACAAAAATTTACCTAAGATCTCAATAAACAAATTTCTAGAACATATAAACTTCCTGGGAATTGGGTTTGCTACCTATGCACCTGAACAGGAGAAAAAAGGAAAAAAAATGAAATTAAAAAATTTTTCACTTTTGCGCGCTACCTAAACAGTGTTAAGAATCATCTCTAGGAAGTTTATATGTTCTAGAAATTTGTTTATTAAGATCTTAGGTAAATTTTTGTAGTTGATTGTTTCCTTGAATTTTGAACGGTTTGCTACCTATGGACCTGAACACGAGAAAAAAGGTAAAAAAAAAATCGAATTTTTGCGATTTTGATCTGGAAGGTGAAGTTTTTTTGATTTTATATGTTCGCAATTTTTGTTCTTTATGACATAGAGAGTAAATCGAAATTCTGAACGGTTTGCAAGATATGAGCCTGAGAACATGATCACTTTTTTGCGAAAATGATACCGAGGCCCCAAATCTTTGGCGGGTCTTTTTTTTTAGTCTTTTATCACGTAGTGGTGTCCGTATATGGTTATTTTGCCATGACTTAAAAAATTACACACAGTGTAATTTAAATTTATGCAAAAAATCTTTAACACTTAATTTGAATTAGAAAGAAGAAGAATATAAAGCCCCGAAATGGATAAACAAAAATGTCCACTATTTTTTTTTTTTTTTTTTTTTTTTATTTTATTAATTAATAATCATATAATTACAAATTATATACTATTACCCTAACCGAGCACTAGCTACTATGGCCTTCGGCGCGTTGTAGCGAAAACAGACCAGTGCCTCTGGTGGGAATCGAACCCACGACCCCCGCACTGATAAGCCAGCACGCTACCAACTAGCCTACCGGGGCGCACTGTCCACTATTTAAAATAATATTTTTTTTGTGTAACTTGATCCATATAAGGTTTAGGTTTTCACTTTTTACAAAATAACACACCCTATTAAATTTACAGAAAAACATCTTTCAGATTTCTAATAAACTCGAATATGTGATAGAGGGTACACAGGTAACGAACAAGCGCAATTCTTTATATTCCCAATGTTATATTAAAGGGTTACTTTTGACCCCACATTTTTCACCATTAAAAATAAGATTGTAAATATAAATAATTCCGCTTGTTCGTTAGTTAAGTACCCTCTACAACGTATACAAATTTAAGCAAAATCTGAAAAATGTTATTCTGTAAATTTACTAGTGGGTGTTTTATGGTGAGCACATTATTTCTATATGAAACTAGTTACACAAAATTATAGTTTTTATAAAGTTGATTTTTTTTGATGCATTTAAAGGCTTTATAATATTTTCATGCGGTCATAATTTAAATTAAGTTTCATAGGACTTTTTATCCCCCGTCCACTAAATGTTAACGATTTTTTGAATAAAAGCAAAGATAGTGATAGTCTAAAAAAATGTAAGTGATATTTTTCCAAAAATTATAAAAGGTGTTACTCTGTAAATTTCCTAGTGGGTATTTTTTTGGCCAACAGTGTAAAAATTAACTCTAAATGGATCAAATTATATAAAAAAATTACTTTTATTAAGTGAAGATTTCTTTTTTTTAATTTAAAGGCTTTACAATCTAGTCGTCATAATTAAAATGAAATTGCATGGGTCTTTTTTGTCCCCAGGCCACTAAGGGTTAAATATTTTTTTAGATCAAAGATGATTGTTGAATAATCAAATTTAAGTGATGTTTTACCAAAAATTATGATTTTTTGCATAATTTTTTTGTGTAAACATTATACTTTCAACATTGAAAATAAACTAAGATCAGACTCTTCATTATTTTGTTAATATCTTTTTTTTTTAAAGAGAAGCAACACTCAGGAAATTCTTCCTATTAATTAATGTGTTGCTTTCTTTGGAAAGGGGTAGTCGAGAGATGAAAGGTGGGAAAAGATGAAGGGCTTTAAACATGGCAACACTATAATTGCGCGAGATGATAAGTCTTAGAACAGTTGTTGCTCTCCACCTGATGTGGAGTTGGCGAATTTATTGAAGCTATTGTTAATATATTAATAATAAACGGAAAAATACTGGATATCCAATGAGCATCGTGTATGAGAATGCGATTTCATCGACCAGCCTTGAATCTTGTAACTTATTCGCGTCTTTTTTCCAGTCAACGTTTTCTAATCCTAGTAGTTTTGTTAAGTTAATCAAACAGTGGAACCATTGTTAAATAATCTCTTTATTGATATATTTGAAAGCGGTGTAAATTAAAATTACACCGCTTTCATGAATTATTAATGAAAGCCGATTTAGATTCTTTTTATTGCTTTTTTTTAAAGAAGGCAAATTTTTAAACATTTGGAAGACTTGTTGGGTTGTGCATATATATAAATCTGGTGATAGAACTACAGTAACTAATTATAAATTCATTGTAAAATAATGTGTAATGGCAAAATTTTTTTATAGTACTCAGAAAGAAAAACTTTATGAGCACGTATCACAAAGTATATCTAATTTTCAGCATGGATTCGTACCACGTCGGCCCACTTGTGCAAATCTAGCTGTGTTGACCAATCTGATTGTAGCTGCGATGGAGGCTTAAATTCAACTAAATGTTATTTACACAGATTATTCAAAGGCTTTTGACTCTGTTTCGCATTAATTATTCTTAATAAAATTGTTAACGAATAGGAGGCTTTTGATTAAAATGGACTCATCGTATTCTAGCAATGTAATAAATTCTTTCTCAGGCATTCCACAGGGTACTCATTCAGGTCCATTTTATTCATAATTTTTATAAATGATTTGCCAAATTGGAAATGCTGAGGTTAAGAAGAAGAATAAACGTTTTTCTCTGATAATTATAAACACTATTAATTTTTAAATCAGACTAGACTAGTTTCTGCCTCTTTTTATGGACAGGCGTCATCAGTGATTTTCCATTTAAATTGTATTATTATTTGTGTATTTATAATTATCAGATTGTCTCTATATGATAAAGTTTTCAACAACATGCGGCTGTAAGAATCATACCTGCGCTCTTCTTACATTACAACCGTAACAATACCAAGTCATGACCGTTTAGCGATCACATCCAAGTATGGCCTCGAATGTAATGCAGCTAAATTGCAGTTTTCTTTCCTATTAGCTTTTCTGTTATTGTATATTATACTCGGAGTGACAACACTAACAACACAAATATTCAATTTTTAGATTTTTGTTTATTTTTCTAATCTCCTCCGTCTCTATTTCACAATGTTACCAGATTGACGCATGGTTTTACGTTCAGTGTTGACAACTTTAGCGTTTTAAGTTGAGACATCGCCACAGGGCAAATTTTATAATGTATTTTAGTACAGTGTTATTTTCACGTCATATAGACAATCGCAATTAAATTTTAATTAATATGCAAATTGTTTAAAGTTTTTTAAACCTTTAATGTTTGCAGATGATTTAAAGTTATTTGCTGCTGTTTCAAATATTTCCCATTCTGTTTTTATCCAAAGAGACCTTAATGGTCTGAATGAGTGGTGTATGTTAAATATACTTATTTTGAATTATAACATATGCTGTACTATCGTCATATACACATTGTCGTAATCCAGTTATTTATAATTATTCTATTGGAGATAATATTTTAAATAGAGTTGTTGAAGTCAAAGATCTTGGCGTTATTTTTGATGTAAAATTACAATTTGTTAATCATATTTATTTTATAACATATAAAACTTATTCATTGATGGGATTCATTACAAGAAACAGTGATGATTTTAAAGATCCGCTAACTCTTGTATAGTAAATGAAAATTGACAAATAGTTATTTTAAGGGACATCCAAAGGTATATGTCCCAAAGATTTTTCATAGGAGTTGCAGAAAATATTTTTGACTACACGTTTCTATAGAAGTTGATAACTAAACTCGAATTCGCAAAACATGCAAATTTTCCTTCAGTTTAAACTCGGTTGTCAAAGGGTTAATCACAACTTTACAATTGATTCCACCACATATTATCCCAAGTAAAAAACTTTTGATATAGTATATATTATTTTATACTGTTATTTATAATGATATATTGCAAAATATATATTCATATAAAACTATATCTCAAATATATTATTATATCTTTCATTATATTGCACTTCATATAGTGATATATGGAATAATATCAAATTATATATCGATCTATATATGATTACATATGTAAGATGTAATTGCATATATTTGGATGCAATTGTATCTAATTGTATGTAAATGTATCAAACTATATTTAATTTAATAAAATTAGGTCTAGTTGTACCAAATAATGTCTAATTGTATCATATTAGATCTAGTATGATACAATTAGATGTTCTCATTTTTCGGATATAACTATATATAATACGAAAAATATTTTTTTACATGGGATATGAAAGCTGTAATATTACTTTAAACTTTAAACAAATTCACCCATTTTTTAAAACAAAATTCCGAAAAGTTCTAAGGTAAAACTAAAATTACATATTTTTTAGAACATTTGGCGCCAAGACGATGGTAGTGTTTCATCCATGCAATCCATTGATTCCGAGTTGGGTGGTATGGTACGCGATTCCAGCTATGACTCACGTCTTGATTCACGTTTATCTGGTGGCTCAACTCAAAGCGATATACCACGTGGACCACGTAAGAAAAAGAAGGGTCTCATGGGCAAATTACGAAGTCTCACCAAGAGTGGACGTAATTCCGAGAGTGAAATATCGGTAAGTTTTCGTATTTATTCACTATTTACCCATGAGCTTCAACTATTTATTCTTTCAGATTCAAGGATCAGACTCTGATATAAGTGTGGCAAGTGACATGAGAGCTAGTAAAAAGGATTTACGCGGTCGCTTATCGGGCATGTTTAAGCGTTCGGGTTCAACATCGCGTAGTGGCAGCACAGAACGCACGTCGAGTGAACAAAGACCTGTAGCCGTAACAGTCGTTGGTGATGCGGATGGACCACAGCCCAGAGAACCACCACCAGCCAATGCTATGACACCAAAGCCAATAAGATCGGTATGTTTTAATTTGATTGGAATTTGTTTTTTTTTTTATGGATTCTAAAGAAGTCGACCAACATTTTTCTTTTTTAAGATTGCAAAGCCACCCACACCAACTACACCTATAACTAAGCGCAGAGCAGCCAAATGATATTTAACTCGTGCCTATATTTTTACACATTTTATTTAATTATTTCTTTTGTAATGTATTGTTAAATTTGGTTATTATTTTTACATACCATAAATGATTAGAAACTTTTTATGATATAAATTATACACAAATACATACATATTGTTACATCAGTTTGAAAATTGTTTTATATATATCTCTTAATTTGCTTCGAGTCCAGAATCCTTGTCCGATTCGATAGTAATTATGTCGCAAAGTTCAGTATTTCGTTTCTCGAAATTCTTTGGTGGCAATTTTTTTTTATAGGTTCTTTAAAAAAGCGTATTTTTTGGCTAAAAAAGCTTAAGGAACGTGTTTTATTGTTAAAGGAAAAATTTCCGAAATATTATAAAAAGTTTCAAATATCCCTACGGGAGATGAAGGGACGATTGATCCAAAGTGACAAATATGTGATTGGAGAATAGGAGACAAGTCGCAAAACTGGTATAAACAAAGATTTCGGTGTATCAAATAGTGGCAATTTCAGAAAAATTAACATCCACGTGACTATTTAAACGGCGGCAAAACTTTGTCTGATTTTTTGTAATTATATCATGGAACTGGAGAAAAACTAACGTAATACTAATACTAATAATACTAATGTGGACAAAAATAAATAGGACCGCTATAGTAGAAATAAAGACGTAACTCTGAACTGGTTTAAAATAACTAGCTGTGTTTTAAAAATGGCATTCGGTACATAAAAAACTAATCCCTTGACTTGTACACAGCGGAACTAATACTGAAATAATTCAAACAGAACCGACTTTTTGACGGTAGAAATGTTCACATATCAAAATCGGATGTGCGACTGACGGAAAGGTGATACAACATTTAAAAGTTTATTAAATTACAGAGAAAAAACTAAAAACGGGTTTCAATTAAAAAATTTATGAAATCAATTAATATTTAATTGATTGTGCACCTATCACGGCAATGATAATATGAGTTAAAACTTTTATTGAAAATTAAAAAGGGAAAAAAGCTATAAATAACTTCAACAAAAAAATAATTAACTTTTCTAAAACTTCGGGTTCTGACGAGATCTTTAGCCAGATCGAAATACTAGTATCAGCCTAGCTAATATGTATGATTTGCTTTATTTTTGTAAATATACGGAGGTTGGAAGCTCGTTATAAATTAAAAATAACATAAAAATAATATCGATGTACATATATAAAAACAAAACACTAACAAAAAAATATGATATTGAAAAAAGTGTGTAAACGATACAGTGGTATGTGTGTTTTCTGTTAATGCTGCATCTGTTTATATGCACGTGTGTGTGCTTGTTTTATTTGAAACTTGAAATGCATTTGGTATTTTATACTAAAAATTTCCTATTTCAGCTACAGTGTAATAATAAATAGTTTGAGAATTGCTTCTATATTTAAAAGTCAATTAAAATATTAATTGATTCAATTAAATATTTGCTTAGAAACAAACTTAATTCAAATCAAATCTTTAATTAGATATTTTAGGTTGATAATTTTTTCTGTGTACATTTTTTAATTTTGCTTCTAATTTATTTTTTGTAACTGAACACGAACTTATTTGTGACGAATTAATAAAGTAGGTACACTCAAAGGAAATGGATCGTCAGTGTTCTTTCTGTAAACTGTAGATAATATGACACATGTAGGAAAAAAAGTGACAAGTAACATGCCAATTATTTTTAATACGTCCTGTGACTTGTTCACTATGGACTGATATGTCACGCAACTATTCGTTATATACTAGATCTGCAACATAACACATTGCGATTAATATGTGACTAGTTTTTTACCAAATATTTTTCATTAATCATGTTGTGTGTAAACTATGGTGTCTCGAATAAAAAAAAACATTTCTGATACCACTCAATTAATGTTAATACGCATCATATGGGAAATATGGGAAAAATAAGTAAACAATGTTTGAATCGGATCTTTATTTCCCTACCAGCGATTGAGTTACCGGTTTTAGTGCATTTTTACCAAAGAAAAGTTTCGATTTTTTTTTCGAAATAGGGCCAAAAGTTTCGTAATTTTTGTCTAGTCCACCAGAGGATTTTTTAGTTTTGAGTAATAGTCCAGTCAAATTAGGGTTTCACCTCCGAATTCCAGGTAATAGGCTGGAAACTCGTATATGGCTTTATTTTTGTGTTCTAAATACTGTCTCAAAAGTCTCATAAAATCTCGTGTCTGCGTCGTGAGTTATTCAAGGTCAAAGGTCACAAAAATCAGTTTTTGGCGACTATCTAGGTTTCTATAGCTCAAATGATGTCAACATCTACTATAAAAATTGTAACAAATTTTGTTACAAACATTTTTTCATGCGCTCAACCGTTTTCGATATAGAGGACAGAGACTCTGGAGCGCTCACCCCTACACGCAATTATTCAAGGTCAACCCTGAATCTCGGTTAATAATATCTTATATAATTAAATTACTAAAATACCACTAACAATGAAAAATTATTATAAATTATAATTTATATTATTTATTAGATAATACAGTGGAGTACCGTTATAACGAACTCGTAGGGACCGGACAATTAAGTTAGTTATAAGCGAAGTTCCCTATAAGCATGGGAAATATATTAAAAAAATAATTAGCTTGCGGCCAGTGTAATGGGCAAGCTTGTCTCAATGCTGTTTCAGTACAAAGCAACTCCGAGGAGGAAAGTTCATTGTACCTGTATGTTCTTGAAGACATAGACACAACGATTCAGGACCACAATGGCAATGAAACAGAAAATTTCACATTCGCAGAAGGCAACGACGATGAAGAAGAGGAAAATTAATGCTTTTGCACTTAAAAAAGTAAAAAATATAAAGATTTTTCAATTTACTTTTTAAAATATACTTTAAAAAAATTAATGTAAAATTAACATAAACAATAAGTATTTCATTTAATAAATTTTTATTACACAAAGTTGTTAAGTATTACTAAATGGATTCATAAGATATACAAAGTACAGTGGAGTTCGCTTATAACGAACACCGGTTATAACGAACTTTTTTTTTTTTAAAACGAAAGATTTTTCTGGTCCCAACGCATTTACTAACATATTTCATACAAAATAATATAACGTTATAACGAACATCGTTTATAGTGAAGTTTTTATATAACGAACTAATTTTCTGGACCCTTTTACGAATTTCCATACAAATTTATGGGCTTATATGGAAACTCTAGCTTTTAAAATGAAAAATGTCCTGCATGTATTAAAAACTCTAGCTTTTTACTTGTAACTTCACTAAACACATTAAAAATGGTATGAAACGCAATTTAATGGAAGGATTGTTTGTTAACGTTTATTTCAATAATTTTTTTAAGTTAAACTAGAAATAAACAAAACAATAGTTTATATAACTTATTATTATACACTGTCGAGCTCTCTACTATATTTCATAACAGCATAAGGATATATACATTATATACATTTTTTAAATCTAATTATGATCTCTGTACAAATTATATACATAGTAAGTATTATCTGTATTAATAATAAATTTAATGTTAAGAACATTTTTGAAAAAACTTACTTTTCTATTGAACACGATAAAAAGAAAAAGTCAAGTAAAATAAAAAGAGAAGCAGTATTTACTAATATCCAAATTTGGGTGAATTTTTCTATCCTCGCAGAAAAAGCTAGTATCGAATCTCTTATTCTCAGTTGTAAGTTGATTCCTAGTGACAGCTTTTATATTGGCCCTTCTATATATATAAAAAAAATTAGGTATGCCTGTTTCGTCCTGTATAAAACCTTCTCTATAGAGATATACGAAGGCTTCGGGTGGTACATAGCCATTTTGTAACGTTAATATTATGTAATCATCATTGACATAATATGGAGCCACAATTAAATTGTTCTCATAGCAGTCGGAGCTTTTTCTAACGTGGTTTCTAATTAGGTGTATAATAAAATTGTCAATTCTGCTAATTTTGGACGCGTTATAAAATTTCTGATTACTTTTATATTTCGTGTAATTACTATTAGATGATCTGCATAACGCAGTGCAAGCTCTGAGGCATTTTCTTTGAAATTTACGTAGTTTTTCCATATATGATGGTGAAATATTAAACCGAATTTGGCAACCATATGTCAAAATAGGACGAATTGGGGTCTCCGGTTTGATGTGCTTAAAAAAGAAAAGCCTTTTGTACATGAAAAAGCCCTTCTTGCTTTCATTATTTGTAACCTAATATGTTCATTAAAGTGTAAGAACTTGTCTAAGTTAATTCCTAGATATTTAACCGTTTGCTTATTGTGGATACTAACATTTTCACTAGAGTTTACACCAAAGGATTTCCAGTTTCGTCTTATATTATGGTTACACTTCCCCACAGGAGGAAGTATGCTGTTGCCAATCAACAGCATACTTTTCTATAATATTGAAGTAATTTTGTAAATTTTTATTTATTTTATCAATTATGTCATCAGCATGATATACTATAATATAATCTGCAAACCCAATAATATTCCTGATACTATGTAAAAGTTCAAAAATAAATATATTAAAAAGTATAGGTGAGTTAACTATCCCTTGTTGTAACCCATTAACTATGATAAACTTCTTTCGACTCATCTCATTTTTATTGCATACAATAAACGATTTATTACAAAGCATATTATTAATCAAAATAACCTATTGAATTGGAAATTTGTATTTCAAAAGTTTGTATATAAGACCAGGAATCCAAATATTATCAAAAGCCTTTTCAAAGTCAACAAGACATGCCCCTGTACAAAGAGACTTATTTAAATTCCAATTGATATTGGAAACTAGTTGCAGAATTCCATGTATTGTAGAGTGTTTATACTTGAACCCGAATTGATTATCATTCGTTAAATTATTTTTCTCACAAAAATTAATAATGTTAGTATTAACACATATTTCAAAGATTTTACTTATGTTCGGTAGTAAACTTATAGCTCTCAAATTCTTCGGATTGCTGGTATCTTTATCTCCTTTGGGTAACACAACTAAGAGAATTTAAGAAAACATCCTGAGAATTTATTATTTTTTTTAATATTTACCATGCTTATAGAGAACTTCGCTTTCAACTAACTAAATTGTCCGGTCCCTACGAGTTCGTTATAACGGTACTCCCCTGTATTATCTAATAAATAATATAAATTATTCATAGTAAGTGATATTTTAGTAACTTAATCACTTTATATAAGATATTATTAATCAAGATTCACGGTTGACCTTGAATAATTGGTGGTAGGGGTGAGCGCTCCGGAGTATCTGCCTTCTACCTCGAAAATGGTTGAGCGCATGAAAAAATGTTTGTAAAAAAATTTGTTACAAATTTCATAACCTACTCTTTGTTTCAATACCGGGAAATAGAATTCATAACCTGAATGAAATTTTGACTTTATTATCTAGGGAGGTAAGAGTTTGGTAAAAGGTCGAGAAATACAAAACTTTGAAATATCGCTATCATACTTAAAACAAATGCTAAAGCAGAAATATGTCATTGGAAGGTTTTACGCCTTAGCAAAAGAAGAAAAGAGTAGGTAAAAGGTATGCTAAAATATCTGAAAAAACTTTGAACTTGTGGATAAAACTTAAAATAAAAAAAATTAGTGTGGCTGGTATTAAAAAAAAGTTAAAAAGATGATATTATCTTACCAAAACCATTTAAAACGTCCGAATGATAAAACTTTTAATGAAACATTTTATGTATCCAGTGAAATAGAATCTCTTTCTGAACAAGAAATCGTCCAAAATATAAATTCTGATGATTCTGATTTATCATCAATATATATTGAAGACGATACTGATGAAAATCTAGATGACTATAACTACAAACCCCCAGGCAAACAAAATCAACTTAAATTGTCGTTAAATCCAGCTGTAACTTTGGTGAACAATGTTAACGTGAGTACAAAAAAAGCTGCTAAGATTTGCCAGCAATTGGCTGGGTCTGAAGTAACCATTGCCACCCCAACACAACCAGGCATATACAAAGCTGTGATAAGATCCGCCAAACAAAAAGAAGAAGAACTGGCTAAAACATTAAAAAACGAACATTGGTGCCTTCACTTCGATATGAAGAAGATTGGAAAGAAAGAAGTGCAGTTAGTTATCAAAAACGAATATAAAGTTAGTAAAGTTAGGTGTTCTTCTACTTGATAGTGGAAAATCGCTTGATATATTTAATCAAAGATACGTTGGATAGGTTTGATCTGTGGAAATCCATCAAAATGATAGTTTGTGACACGACTAGTGTAAATAGTGGAAACAAAAATGGCGTTGTAAGGTTACTCAAAAACTACTTGGAGTCAATATTTTTACCACCACCGCAATATGTTGGTTGCCAACACTATATCCTGGATTTGAGTACTAAGATACGTCATGGATGAGATTTTAGGTGGAAAACATTATCTCCTAACATTTATTATGATTTTGTTGGTGAGCTACAAAATAACTACATACATCTCAAAAATACCTTTAATCAAAACGATGTAGTTATTAAATGTATGACATTAAATGGCGTGGTGATATGCAATTTTTGTTTGAGCTCGGCAAAGCATTCAGAGATGATAATGAAAATGGATAGTTTGGATAGTTTTCATTCATTAACTTTAAATCATGACCACCAATGAGTAATGCCCGATGGAACTCCAGAGCAATATTTGGCATCTTGGTATTTATTCTTCTTCCAAATTATAGGGAAAAGCTTCTTCCTATCTGTAAGTTTATATGTGGTCCATGGTATGATGTATGGTTTTCAGATCACTGTTTCCGTACAAATAACTTTTCTTGCACTGGGTGCAAGAACCGTCTGTAATTAATAGACAGCAGCGCAGCAACATATATGCAGAACGAGCTGTGAATATGGTGCAAGACTTTTTTCCGCTTCGCAAATCAACACGAATACTAAACTTAAAATTTATTTCTTGTAACACCTAGTTTGCACTTTTCTTTTATTAACATTGTTTTAAAATTGTTACAAGAAAAAAAAAAAAATCTTGGAAGGTTTTACAAATCGCATTCGGTGCGGAACGTTTTTGTTTCAAACTGACCTAAGATAACGTTTTTATTATCAGTACAATATTTCCCATAGCGTAGTGTCTGTTAAATTTTTAGTCAAAAAAAAGTTATATGCCTAATGCACACATTGTTGCGTGTACAATTGGCATTTTGTGTCTAAAAACAAATATTGTGCATAAGCGTGTACTGTTCACGCCGAGAAATTTGCACGCGAGCAAAAATAAGTACATCCGATTTGATTTTATATTATAATAGAACTAATTTATTTAAAAAAAAATATTTTACTGATATACTACACGCAGAAAATAACTGGGGGAATATTATCGAAGTGCTTAGTAATTATATAACTACATAAGTTTCAAGTTAGTTTTACAAATTTCTTGTAAAATATATGAATTTTTTAATAGGCTTGTATATATTTTACAACAATTTGTAAATAGTTTACTAGAACTATGTAAAACTAACTTGAAGTTACTGTAGTTGTATAATTACTAAGCACTTTGATAATATTCCCAGAGTTTTTTTTCTGCGTGTAAACATACAATATTCCTACTTGACTTAAATGCAGGTAGCACAGTTTATGCATGTGCATTTGCATTGTAATAAACTAATTAAATACATATATATTAAGATAAAAAGACATTTTGGGGTTTCTTAAGCGATAAGAAAACCCCATAGTCAAACGTTATCATTAACTGTTTACTTCTTTACAACACATCAGTAGTGAGAAAACTGATGTGTGTGTGTGTCAAAACAAATAAAGATAATTACTTTATCTGTCCAAACAATATCCCAGCAAAAAATTTCCAAAAAGGTAAGCGGGTTTGTAATCAAGCATTTTGGGTAGAACGCATTCCTTACTAGATTACCTACTCGATTCTTTTAACAGGGCGTGAGACTAAAATAATTGATTCTTTAGAATTGATTATTTTTTTTTACCGAAGAACCATTTACTTTATATTTTTAAGAACTACATACATTTTTTAATAAAGAAATAGTTCCATTGTAAAACTACGAAGTACTTACACAAAAAAATATAAATAAATAGTTCCCTTGAAAAAATAAGAAGTACTTACATTTAAAAAAATGAAGTAGTTCCATAAGTAAATTCAACTTTTACTCACACGTGATTCTCCTAGGTCACTCAAATATAACGATCAAAACTCATACGGAAATAAAATCCTAAAAACTGAAACATCGAATTGTTATGACAACATGGGTTTGTCATAATTTTGGAGCTATAAACCACGAAAATAAAAATTTTTCAAAAAAAAAGAACAATTCAAATTGAAAAACAAAAATATGACTCACGCACAATCACCCTCGAAAATTTTTTTTACACTCACTCACGATAACGTCAGTAATTTCAACTTCCACTCACAATTTTCTGCTCACGTGCGCTTCCCTAATTTATACCTAACCACCGTTTAACAAAATTTAGGCAACATGCAATTTCTGTTTTTAGTATTATTTTCCTGCAAATAAAAATTTGTTTGAAAAAATATATGAGATAAATTCTTTAAAATTGTATAACTTCTTTTTTCAAAATTAGGAACTACTTCCAATAACGTCCTTTTATTAAGAAAAAGTACATGATTACTTCTTGAGTACAAAAAGTTATACATATAAGTTAATAAAATTGTTATTTTCTTTTAAGTAAATAATTACTTTGTTATTGAGTTCATGCTTTCTGGTTTAAATTTAAAGAATTGATTACAATACTACTTGCTTTTTTGACTCTATCGTTGGAATGTATTTGGTATTGCAGTTACTAAATTTGGCAATGAGATATGTAAGCAAGTGTGGGCATCACCTTCTTTTTGGAATGTGTAATTTTTTCTTATATATAAAATTCTCGTGTCACAATGTTCGTTCCCTTACTCCTCCGAAACGGCTGTGCACGTTAATTATATTATGAATAGTCATGGGAAAATTGGGCGGGATCATACCAGTGGGCGTGGCAGCTCCCATACAAAGTGATTATTTAGCTCATATACAAAATTAGTATTAATATTAAATATCTAGGGTTCTATATTAGCTATATAGCCTTCAAATTTTGTACGAGTCCATCAATTACAAATATTAGTAGTCGAACTGAAAATGGGCGGAATGGAATAAATGGGCGTGGTACCAAAAGCAAAAAACAAATAAGCATTAAAATAAATCATCACATTCAAGACTTTTTGCAAGGTTATTTAATAATGTTGTTCAAAAATTGTTTTAGCGTTCCTCATAGTCCTAGAATAAAGGCGATAGAAGGACAAAGAGGCGTTGGGCTTCACATGAAATTACAAATTTTAAAATGATTTACTAATGTCAATTTATTTTTTTTTATTATATATTTGCGTAAAAAATTTTCTTGATTTAAAGAATTAATTACAATTAAAATTTGAAGGCAAAGCAACGTTTGCCGGGTCAGCTAGTAATACTATGTTAATCTATTGATTATATTATTAATGTGTTCAAGGTTGAACAAACATATTTAGAATATAAAAAAAAAGAATTTGTCGAATTATTTGTTACAAAAAAAAAAAAAAAAAAAGAAATAAGAAAAAATAAAAACAGAAAAATAAACACGAACAAAAAGAAAAACAAAATATAAAATTGAAATAACACCAGCTAGCATTTTTTGAAAATTTTAATCAAATTAGAGTCTTTTTCGATACTTTTGCACGATTAAAAAACTGGAATATGCGCTCATTTTATGACTATAAAGGATACTTTTGTCGGGAGAAAATGGTACACTACCCGCGACTCTTCCTGATGAGTCATTTATGATTCCTTTTTTTTATTAGTTGAGAGTCATTTTTAACCTCTTTCCTAATAAAAATATAGTCTTTTTCGAACCGTATTCTAGTCATTTATCAGTCTTATTTCACTCCATATGTTACTCGCTTTCAAGTAATTTACCAGTTATGTTTCAAATCGCTTACGAGTCGTTTTTATGTCACTTATCAGTCTGTTTGGGAGTCTTTTTATATAGTCATTTATCAGTCGTTTTTCTATTAATTTGCGAGTTCCTTTTATATCATTTGTGTTTGCTTTTCTAGTCATTTATCATTCGTATTGCTAATCGTATTTGACTCTTTTTCGAGTGTTTTTTTGTCGGTTGTCCAAATATTGTCTTAACAAAAATAAAAGATTAAAATAATATTCATATGATATTTTCAATACAAAAATGTAAAAAAAATTAATTAAAAATACTCTAAGTTCCTACCCCAAAACCTTTTTCTGGATCCGCTTCTGTTAAAATACAAATTTACACTGACATTGCCTTTTTTATTTAAATTTAATCACTTATTTTTTTTAACATTTACATTTAAATTAACACACTTCTTAATTATTTAATTTATTGTCCTTTTTATTAAATATTCTTTTATTTTAATTTCACCTCGATGTAACTTTTATAAATAGACAAAAATTGAACTTTTTGACACTTACTAAAAAATAAACAAAAATTATCCCGTTATACTTAAAAAAAAAACACCATAACAAGCACTGTTAAATCATCTATCTGCGCAAAATATGATCATAAAACACAAAAAAATAGTCACATTTCAAACTCCTGCATTCTCTGTTTGCGATCAAGCAGTTTTCAATCTTCTAGATGCTCAAATTACGATAATAATTAACGGATGAAATATTTACAATTTAAACTCCTGGATGATTAATTTGCGATTTCTATACAATTTGTTGTTGTATTTTAAAACAAACACGCGCGAGTGCTTTTTTAACCGTGTAAGCGATTAGTAAGTCTTTGATCACCAAAAGTACTCAAAGAAGACTCAGCAAGGCGATTTGTGAAAAAACAATCTTCCAAATGCTAGCTGGGACGTGGATATATTTTCGTCACATACATACACAATGGTTACTGTGGAAATGTAGTGCCGTGATTTGGTTGCCTCGTGATAATGGCAATACTTGATCTTACACATTCAAGTCAGAAACTGCCAGTGCTGCAAAAAATCAAGCACTGGCTAACCGAAGAATTGTAAATATATTACTTGCAGAATCCTTGTTTAAGACGCTTACCAGCGTTTCCAAAACGCGTTTTACCAGTATTTGTTTTACTATAATTTCAGTGGTGTACAAAAAAAAAAAAAAAACATTTGCAAAGCATTGGCTGAGACCACTGGGCCAACGTTGGCAACAAATGTTTTTCCAATGTTATCCAGTCAGAAATTACCAATGGCAAATCTGCAATTTATGGGGCGTTCCTAAAAAAAGTTTGACCCCCTCTGGAATTAAAAAATAAACATTTTTTCTCCAGGTTCCCCGGCCCCAAAAACCGGTATGCGTAGAAGTGTGGGTACTCAAATGAAAGAAAATTTCCTCAAGATTTCAAAAATTATATTATTTTTCTGATCCATGATACGTAGCGCCCTCTATGACTTGTAGTTGCTGTAGTTGGCATTTCACAGGGATAACCGCGTGAAGGTGATAGCACAAAACTTATTGGTTTCGCACGACTTCGCTGAGAATATTTTTTCTGTGTGAACGGCTTTCGGCAGTTTAGCGGCTTCGCTGAGTAAAGTTTATCCATTTTATCAAAAAAATGTATTTTGTTGTAACTTCGATGTATTTGCTAGTGTTTTCGAAAATAGCGCTGCAGGCATGTAGATGGCGCTACGTACCATCGTTCAAATCGATAACAAAAACGTATCGGTTGCTGCAACTACTCTTCGGAAATCTAATCTACTTTCCAATCCACGGTATCTTACTATAGCAGCTTGCAGATGATGGTCTGATTTACCGCCAATGCTTATTATCGTCTTTCCTACGTTCGCAACTAAATCTCTGCGGTAAGTCTCATCATTGGCTCGAGTTAGACGGTGCATGGACAATAGCCATAAGCATAACCACAAATCTTTTTCCATAAATCGTAAAAATAATACCATTTTTGAAATCCTGAGGAATTTCCTTTCATTAGAATACCCACACTAGTATGTTACTCCGCGTATTTAAGGGTTTCTCATGCAGTCCGTCCAAAGCCCGGCTTCGCTGAGCAAAGTTTTTCTGCGTCATCGGCCTTTGGCCGGGCTAAGGGCGGTTCTTCTATGTGATAGGCAGTTTAGTGGCTTCGCTGAGTAAAGTTTTTCTGCGTGAAAAAGAAACGTTAATCAAAAATACTCTAACTTTCCTCCCAAAAACCTTTTTCTGGATCCGCGCCTGAATTATAGTGTAAATCAGTTCAGTCTCGTCTTTAACATATACATGTTTGATTAAGATTTAAGAGTATACAATTAAAGATAGTGCTACAATAATTATTGTAGCCCATTCAAAACAAAAATTTATAAAATGCAAAATTAAAAATAATAATGCCTCTCTACTGTTCATACCAGTACACTAGGGTGGTCCTTATATTGCAGTTTGTCGATTTATGCTGCTCCCAACCCCTAAAAACGTGAAACGATGTCTAAAAAGTAAATTCTGGAAATTTGAGCAAAATCGATTAACCCTACGATGCTGCTCAAATTGGTCAAAGTTTGGGCTCCTGGGCCAAAATGGCCAAAATGGCCAAAATTGTAAAAAAAATTATAAATTAAAATTTAATGAATATATCAAAAACTAAATACTTTTTGATTTACATTTGCCCAGAGATTACTCTGATAAAAATATAAAGTTTTTGGGATATCGTTAACCCTTGCTATTCCGGTACCAAAAAAAAGGTAAAAAATATCATATTTTTCAAACCTCTAAATTGTTTTTTTTTTAATTTTGTTAAACAAAATTTTGAAAAATGTTAATTTTCTTTATTAATTTTAGAGTATATTAGTTTGGTATTAAAAATAAAAAAAAATTTAAAAATCTATCTTTTCAATTTTCGGGTATACCCATTTCAAAATGGCGGATTTCAAGAAAATCAAAATTATATGCCAAATTTTCAAAAATTAATTTAAAAAAATCCATATAGTTACTTATAACCAATAAATATATTTTGTTTACTTATTTGGCTTATAAATAGCCATTAAAAAAAAGTACAATTGAAAAACATTGTTAACCTATGTTAGCCCGGTAGCGAAACTACACATTTTAGAAAATTTGGAGCTTTATGCTAAAATTGATAAAAAAAAAATGAAAATGCTTGAAATTAATTACTAAAGTATGTTTTTTGTATTGTACTAGAATGGAACTAAACATATAACAAATATGAAGTTATATGCACGTCGTTAACCCATGTTTACCACACGGCAAAAAATGGTATTTTTAAAATCAATGCCCCATATAAACTGAAATATATATTTTTTTTTATCAAGTAAATGGTCAAATTAAGTTACAAAATATTGTAATTTGTGGTAAATATAATTTTGTAGTAGTTCGCAGGCTACTGCGAAAAGGTTTTCCAAACATCTTTGGTATTTGTCTGCGGAAAATGTGGTTCTGTCTTTATTTGATGACGATGTTCCAATATGTATTAAAAAAACTATTGCTCGAACTATACAAAAAGAATACTGTGATGAAGAAAATGAAGATACAATACAAACGAAGAGGTATTATATTCATGAAAATGATTTCTTATCCTTTTTAAATGTGGAGTTTTCTTCTTTAGTAAGTCAGGATTCAATATCCTTACTGAACCGTTTTGGTATCAGCACAAATTTTTTAAAAAAGGACCCATCAGAATGGAAGAACGACTTTGATTTTAAATACGGGTTTGAAAAGCTTAAAAAACTAGTTGTTGTAAATGACTTAGCTGAAAGAGGCGTGAAATTAGTTCAGGATTACAACAATATTTTAACAAAAGACGAATGCGAAAAGCAGTATATATTGCAAATTGTTTCGGAAGATCGAAAAATATCCAACAGCTTCCAAGTATTCACTTAGAAATCATCAAAAAAAACAAAGTTTTATAGTTTACATATATTTACAATTGGCCTTCATTACAACTAATTTTTCAAAAGAAAAATCGCAGATTTGGACTGTTGAAAAAATAAATGCATCCCTTAGTAAATCATATTTTTACCAACTGATGTTTTATTGCGGACCGTTGGTCAACTTTAATCTGTTCTTGTGGAGAACGACTTACTTGAATTTCATCATCTGCAAAGTCAAATCTTTAAAGTAAAAAACAAAATAAATGTACGCATAAACTCACCATCATCAGTGAAATCAAAAAAATGGGGAATATTCAATACATTATTAATTTTCGTTTCAAAATTTAATGTTTTACAATTTTGGCGTAAAAAAAAACTCTGCCGGTTGTATTCTTGACAGTTAATTCCGGCAATTCTGGACTCTCTGCAACACCTTGAGACATTTCATTTAGATGCTTTAGATTAGTACTGTTGCTGCAATTGCAATATTTGCCTCAGGCTTCAACATGAAATATGGTTGGAACCTTTCTCTTAGCCTTTGTTCCATTTGTAAAATAACAGATGATAATTGTTGCAGCTACTGGGATCTGCTTAGTGTATGCAGCATATTGCTCAGTGTCATAAGAGTTGGTATTAAAAATCCTGTAATAATATATATATTTTTATTTTAAAGAAGCAAAATATAAAAATACCATAATTAATGTTACTTTCTCCTTGAAAAACGTCCAGGGCCTTTGCAATTGGTTCCATTACCAAATTGTACATTTCCAGGTACTGTATGTCTACTGCAGAAAAATGTGGCAAAGTCAACTTATCGCACAGATTATTTAATTTTCTTTAAATTTTTTAATTTTTGACGATTTTTTTTTTTTTTTTTAATTTTGACGATTTTTTAAGTTTTGACGATTTTTTTTTATTTTGACAATTTGAATAGTAATGACAATTTTTATTAATTTTGGCGATTTTCTGAAATGTTGACGATTTTTTTGCAATTTTAACGATTATTTTTTTAATGCAAAAACAATTGCTTTCAAATGCATATAAAAGAAATTAAGAAGAATGCAGAATTATGAAGGTTAGCAATTATCAAATCGATGAACAACAATAATAATAACAAAAAATTAAAAAACAACTAGCATTGAATACATGTAGAATTTCATGTAGAAAAATGTATTTGTGACAGTATTGCCATAATTTCACAAAATAAAAAAAATAATTAAAAACAATCAAAAGTAATCTTTGAAAGTAGTCGAATTATTTTTTGATTACTTTTTATTATTTTTGTTTATTTTCCCGTGATTTTTATTAATCTTGATTATTTTTGGATTATCTGTAGTCGTAATCAATTAGTAATCGTGCTAATCTGAAAATAATCGTAATATAATCATTACTTCACCTTTCAAAAAAAAAAAAAATCTAATTACTAATTATTACGATTAGTAATCATTACTTAACAGCTATGCGTTTAATATTGGTACATTTTTCTTTCTAGTGTAGAAAAGTTTCTATTGTATTGTCACCCACCGTATATAACAAACTGCGCTGTAATTTAGAAATATTGTTTTTTCACATGTAAATTTAAATAAACTTGGACTAAAACATTTATTTGTACAGATGAATTATATTATATTTACAAAAATATATAAGCCGTCATACAAGAGTAATATTTCCAAAGTGTTACATAATTGACCCGGGTTCACTTGGGTTAAAGCTGAACTGTAAAAAGTATTTACTTAATAAAATTTATAATCGAATAAAATTATTTGCAAAGCCAATTTCGTCAAATTTGTTTAAAAAGTAATTATAAGTTCAAAATTAAAGAAAATACAGCCAAAAATTAAATTTCCTTGAAATCCGCTAAATTCAAATCGCTATAATATTTATAATGTTTCACATTTTTATCTTTACGTTATATATAAAAAAGTGCTGCCAGACTTAAAATTTTCGTGTCCGGTCTAGTTAGTCTATGGTTAGGTTATACAGGGTGTCCGCCGGGAAGGCCTACTACTTTGTTTTGCCGCCATTTTGGTAAACATTAGTCTTGACAGTTCATATTTGGCAGTCGTGAAGTAGACACGTGGCAAATTTATTATAGAAAAATATTCGATAAACCAACGTGTTTTAATCTTTAAAACATTTTATCAAAATCAATCATCGATTACTGTGACGATGAGAAAGTTACGTGACATTTTTGGGAGGAACAACGTGGCAACAAAACGCATTATTTATCGTGTAGTGAATGATTTAGAAGAAAGAGGGTCTGAAGGTGATAGGCTCAAGCGTGGACCACAACGTACTGCAAGATCGGCTGAAAACAATACTGCTGCTTAAGAATGTGTTCGAAACAATCCATCAACCTCAATTCGACGCCGTGCTCAGGAGCATGGTCTTCAAAGAACAACTTTGGCAAACATTTTGCACAAGGATTTGCATTTGTTTCCATTTAAGATTCAGTTGACACAAGAGCTTCATCCACAAGACCATTTAGGCCGCCGTACATATGCCAATAGGACGTTACAGCTCGCCCATGACAACCCCGATTTTCATGAAAATGAAAATTTGATTGTTCCGGACTGATTTGACTGCTCCGGACTTCTTTTTGTGGGCTAATCTGAAAAGCAAGGTTTATGCAAACAAACCAGAAACGCTTGAGCAACTCAAACAAAATATTCGTGATGAAATTATTGAAATACCGCGTGAAATGTGTAAGAATGTAATGAAAAATGTGCTCAAAAGGGCTCGCATTTGTGAGGCTAACAGAGGCGAACATTTACCTGATATTGTATTCCATACATAATTGCCGACATTAAATAAAACATTTATCAATATAATTTCCATTCTCTTTCATTTAATCAAAAATTATAAACAAACAAAGTAGTATACCTTCCCGGCGGACACCCTGTACAAGTTCTTGGGGTTTAGAAAGAGTAATCAGAGGAGTGTTACACTAATGGTTCTTCTGATGACAGTGAACGATCTTCATATGGTATTTCAACATTAATATATAAAGTGAATCAACAAGTCGCACATTGGGTTCAAATGGTATCAAAGTGGCGATTAATTGAAATTTAGTAATAAAGTTTTTATAAAAGTAGATAAAATTCTGCATCACTAGCTGTCAAAATCTATCAACTAAGTTGTTTACTTTCTTTTCAGTGAGCGGTCAAAGTTAGCAAATAAGTCCTGTTTTTAAAAAAAGTTAAAAAATTGAGATAATTTCCGCATTTAATGGGCCACAAGTATTAAGTTAGTAAGAGTTGCAATTAGTTTTATGGATTTTAGAAAAGTATAGGATATCAGCTTATATTAAAAAAAAGTCCAGACAATGCCCGGCTCTATTTTTTATTTTCAGTTTTGTGTAAAAACTCTGATTGTCATTTATTGAACAACACCAGAAAATGTGTTTTCTGTCATTCTCTTTATTTTTGGTATTTTATTGTGCGTGCGTGATTTCGGTCAAAATTGTATCACGCACAATTTACAGGAAGGAAACATATTTTAAATACTTTTAGCAAAATGCAAGTGATTAAATTTTAATTTAATCATGATTTTAAAAATTATAGAGAGCACTTTGCTCGCAATTGCAGCCGGGAAAAGTCCAATGAAGATATTTTCAATAGGTTTCTGCTAAGTTCTGGCCCATTTATATCTAGCATGAGCAAGAAATATGAGCAGAAAAAAATCTAATTTATCAACTTCGGAATTAGAGTTAGATATTTCCAGATATTTCTAATGAAAATTATGATAAAGATGATGGTAATGAAGATGGTGATAATTATGCTGATGATAATAACGATATAGATAGTGATGATGATAATGATGAATAAGATTATAACAATGATTATGAAGAAGATTTTAATAATGATGATGAAGATAATGATGATAATGAAGATTATGATAATTGGGATATTTGAGATGAATTTGAAAATGCAGAATAATGCAAGTATTTTTATATATTTTTTATTAAAAAGGTAAAACGAAAACAAAGATTCCACAAAAAGTTTTAAATTTTTTATTTTTTCAGATTAATTTTTATATTTACTGAATTTAGTGAAAGCAAAAATTGGATAAAAATTATTACTAATAGGAATACATATTATTAACTTATTCTTTATATTTATTATGATTTCAAAGTTACAACAAAAATTGTGGATCATGTTTTTTTATGAGATTTTGTACATTTATGAGATTTTGTGAAATGCATACAATAAATTTACTCTTTGAATTTTTTAATAGCACATTAAGTATGCTTTAATTTCCTATTTTATTCATTAATTTATCGCTTACGCATACAGCATAAATTGTGAACTAAGGTCTTTTAAAAAAAACAATAATGCGCTTAACGGGTTAAAAAACTATTTTTTTAAACTTTTTTTTTCTAAAACGCTGTGTTTTTATGTGCTTATAATAATTCATCAATAAAAAAAATATAATATTATAATACTACGGCTTCTAAGAATTAATCGCCACTTTGGGTACCATCGAAGCCACTGTGAGTCGGTAGGGACGGTAACATGCCGTCATGAAGACGTTTTTATGAATTTCTATTTTGGAAAATATCTTAAACCTTGCAATTTAATTCGGTGAAATAAGATAAATGTGTAATTTTATATATTGAAATCTATTACAATTGAATCATTTAACTTTGTCTAATCAGTTTTTGCTGGGATATGAACGCACATACATATACTTATAATCGCAAATATTATACGGATAATCATTATTAATAATGCATACTTATCAGCTGATAAAATGTAAACAATGAACGCGCATTCTCGTTCATAGTAATGCATCTCCACTCTCATTTTTTTTTATATGTATTGAGCACTTTTTATCACTGCCTTTGTGCGCGCAATCAAGTTGTGATACTTTTATAAAAAGAGCACTTTCAATAGAAGTCTATTTTTCTCACATTAAAAAGCTTTTTATAAAAGCTATAAATTTGAGAGTATCCTGAGGTGGGATTTTATATAGCAAATAACAGAGCTTTTATGTCTGATACAATTACTTAAAATTAATATAAATGATTACACTGGAGAGGATTTATTTTAGTTATAAATACAATTTATGACCATAAACACATTCTAACTTTTAAGGTAAATATTTGTTCATGCATATTTATGCAGGTTGAATTTCGTAATTTTGTTTAATAATATAACAGAAAATATATTGTTGCATTATATTATTATACTCGTATATATGGCTTTGGAACTTAATGCATTTATAACTGTGTTTCATGTACGTAGAAAATTTTAAAATATGCGCTTAAAATTAAAAAAAATGCATTTTTTATTGAGTTCTGCAATATTTTTAACAGAATTTTATTTTCTTTTTTGGTCTTAAACATTGGTTCAAAATTTGAAAATTAGCGTTAAACATTTTCAGAAAGTTAGTAATTGTGTGTTTTCTGTTATTTTTGTGTTCATGATAAAGAAAATTGATTAAAGGAATATTCATAATTTGGAAACGTTTTATTTTATCAAAAACGCAGGTTTTAGTAAAATGTCAAATTTCTTAATAAATGCATTTATAGCAAAATATTTAACAAAAAATTACAGAATATATATTAAAAATATAAAAAGGCTTTATTGGATATAGCAAAATATGCATTAAAAAATCGATGACATTTTGTTGCAAATTTATTGATTCGCAAATATATTTTCTTAACTTTTTCTTCCTGCTAACGACAACAAACTTGTATTTACATGAACTTCCGAGCCCTAATTATTTATCTCTAAATTGGTCCAAATACAATACAACGGCAATAAATAATACACACCAATAAGTCTTTCTGAATTTTTAATAAACAATTTTTTAAGGATTGTAATAACCACATACACACACTACCGGGTAAAAAGTTATAAAAACTATTCTCATTGTATTTCACACAGAAAAATAATTAAAAATCTTGGATGGTATGTCTTTTATTTCGGTAACGGGGTTTTTTTTTGTAGCGTTAATGGTATTTTACTTATTTCAGTAACGGTATTTTAGTTATTTCGGTAACGTTATTTTAAGGATAACGGGGTTTCAGTTATTTCTGTATCATTATTTGAAAGGTAACGTTGTTTTAGTTATTCGTGTAATGTCAATGCATTTCGATATTTTTAGTGCTATTATGCCCGAATTTCAATGAATGGCTATTTGCTGATGAAAATTTGGGAAAATGTACACTCTAATAAAATTTTGTTGAAATCTAGCTCTTTTAAATGTAGGTAACTTGTTACCCACTATAAATAGGGTAGAAATAGGCATTCAAAAATATTACACACAATATGTGTAAAGGTATGCTTTTAATTGTAGTAAAAATCAACATTATTATTTTGTTGAAATTTAAATTTAATGTGTGTAAAAAAGCTCTCATAAATGCCGGAACCTACATGCATATAATACATAGAAAATGCTTTTTATTCAATACTGTCGATTTTGGTTTATTAAAATAAAACAAATGCATTTTGAAATAAAAACATGCTTTATTAAAAACAAAAATTCTGGAAAAACTGAAATTGTGTTCAAAATAAGCATTAATAAAGTTAAAATTTTTAATAAAGAATAACATAAAAATTCAAAATAACGACAAATAATGGAAAAAAAATATTATTTAAAATGTGTTTTTATTTTAATTAAATAATTCTTTTTTTGGACATTGCTTATGTATTAAAAAAAACATCTTGTAAAAAAAAACTTGAACAAAAATTAATATTAATTTCTTCTACTAAATCAGGTTTTCCGTCCACGACTTTTTTTCTCAATGAAAATGTACGCCTTCTGACATCCGCTTTCCAAATCCGAAAAAAAGAAAGTTTAGTTTAATGATTAATTACGACGAAATCTCATATTAATATGCTAAACTCAAAATATGAGTTTATTAATTTTTAACTACCGTGTCAATAACGCATTTTTTACCAACGTGTCTTTAAAGACATGGAAATTTTTAAAAGTCTATAACTTCTAATAGGAAGGCCACGCAGGGTTATTTCAGGGTTGTCATATAATGATTAAAAAAACTATTTTTGGATTTTCTAATAGCACATTTTTAAAAAAAATATTTGGAAGACCTGCTTAAAAAAGATGATTTTCTGGTTTTGATTAATCTTAGTAACTTTAGTAACAAAAGTACAGTCTTGGTTCAAAAGTGAGCCAATGACCTTCTCCAATATAATTTTAGATTGTAGGAGATATGTGAAAGCCAAAAGGTTGAACCTCTATGGTTATGAAGATGACAAATCGTCATAACTTTATACCTACTGAGACTCGTTTTTCCAAAGAGATTTGGAGAATGAATACATCTTGAGTTTTTATTTTGGAACATTGGCTCACTTTTGCTTCACAGTGTATGTTGTCTTTATGCATTGGACATACAATAACATTTTTTAGTTTTTATTTGCAAACTAAGGATATATCAATAATAACATATTTAAACTGAAATAGAATAACTAACAAAAATTAACTATTTACTGCAAAATTACTGTTTTGGTAGTTACTTATTTAAAAATACTAAAATAACTACTTCAAACAACTGTTACAAAAATACAGTATTTTTTCCAGGTGTTTTTTGAAATAACTAAAGTTGTTTTATATCATTTTATTGAACAACATTAGTATTTGTAGTTAAAAACAACAACTACTGATTACTACACAAACAACTGTCGTGTAGTATTTGCAAAGCTTTTTTTATGAGCTTTCTCATAAAAAAATTTATGAGAAAGCTCTGACCGGTATCTCAAATATTTAGTTTTCGACTCTTTTATTACGAAAAGTTTTCTTTTTATAATCACTATGTGGCAACAATCGAATTATATTTAAACAAAGCTTTTAAATTCCAGTTTATGAATTTAATCGAATAGGTTATTTTATTTTAAGGTAAAGGCTCTTGGACGTATTAATTACGTTAAAAAAACGGTGTTTTAATATATTATTTGTACATGTTTTTTTTTTGCATATTTCGAGGTCAAAACCTTAGTAACAAAAATATACACTTTTTTACTTACCAAAGTGAGTAATATATGGTGTAGGTAATGGAGTAGGTTTTTTTTGTATTTTGAGATCCAATTAAGACTTGATGCTCTTCATTTGATAGTTCGAAAACAATCGATTCTTCAACTGTACTCGGTGGTGGGACAAAAGTGGATATTTTTTATATCTTTAGGTATGGCTATATTTTCTTTAATCAATAGCGAGCTGTTACGCATTTAAAGAATTCGATTTTATTTTATTTTATTTTGTCTTTTCAACTTAAAAAAAAAAAAATAATTTGACTTTTCACAGTACTACTTTAATGCCTATTTTTCAAATTACACATATTATGTCTAACAATAAATAGTTAATGCCTAAATATTTAACAAGTTTTTAACAAAACTTTACTATATTAAAAGCAGGAAAGTTATTTTTAGAGTGTACATTTAAATTTACAGTGCTTACCTTTTTCGATCGTTTCTGATTATTACGATAATGGTAATTTAAGGATAACGCCATTTAAATTATTTCGGTAACGGTATTTTAGCGATAACGGTATTTTGGTTATTTCGGTAACGGTATTTGAAGAGTATTGGTATTTTAGTTTTATCGGTAACGGTATTTTACGGATAACGGTATTTCCATTATTTCGGTACTGATATTTTAGGGATAACGATAGTCAGTTGAAAAAGCTTTGAATAGATAACGGTATTTTAGCGGTATTGCCTGCCATCCCCGATTTAAAATATTTGACTAACTTTTAGCAAATTGTTTGCTAAATTTCTTTTCCAGCTAACTATTTTTTGTTGCTATCAAAAATTGTGCTGATATCATGTACAACAGCTATAAACACAAGCTGCAAATGTCGCAAAATGATACCAATAAGACTTACAAAAAATACAGATGCAGAGAGACGGCAGAAACATGTGTATACAGAAATATTGCGAATATTAAAAAATATAAATAAAACAACTTTCTAGGGAGGTATTCCGATCCGGATCGGCATATCTTGACCAGCTTTGGATATGTTGTAGAGAATAAAAATTTAAGGGACCCGTGGTTTTTTTTGCTACCCAATCTCATAATGTTTGTGTGTTTCACTTCTGAGTAATTTACTATAATAGTAACCTGAATAGGAAAGAAAACTGCAAGTTACCTAAATTACATTCGAGGAAATACTTGGGTGCGATCGTTAAGCGTTTACTCCTCGGTATTGTTATATTTGGAATGTAAGAGAAACCCTTAGGTTTAATCCTTACAGCAGACAGGTTGTTTGAAAAATTTATCATATAGAGACAATCTGACAATTATAACACACACATTAATAATACAATTTAAATTTAAAATCACTGATGAAGCCTTGTCCATGCACTCATACAAATAAATCTATAAAAATAGCAGAAAAAGTTACTAAAAAAAAACTAACAATTACGTTGCAGGAAAAAGCAGTACATTAGCAGAATCTTTTTGGTAAATATTAGTAATATGAAAACGGCAAACAAAAATCTACTAAATTTTAGTTGATAAGTTGTATTTATAAGAAAAATAAACAAAATACAGAGTTGTATATGCATTTCAAATTATGTTACTAATTTTTTTAAACAATGAAAATGAACATAATTCAAGTTCGAGACCATACTCTATATTTTTTATTAGGATATTGTCCTAACAAATAATCTACACAGTTTTTTTTTGTTTTCAAATTTATTATTAGATCCTTTCAGGAAGGTGTTGATAGATCTATTTCGGGAATTTTCTAGGTTCCTATCATCAGAACACGTTTTGAAAGAGGTAACAATACCATGCCAAACATCAAACATTCATATATTTTTTAAACGTGATAACTCATTTACCAATCATCAAATCATTTCAATTAAGAAAACAATCTTTCTTTTTACTTACTTACTTACTTCATGAATGTATTTTATAGTTTTATTAGTTTATAATAAAACCATCTGCATAAATGCTTCAAAATATTTTTTTTAATACGACCCAGTTAGAAAGTGCCAGTGCTACAAGAAATCAAGCACTGGCATACCCTTGGCTAACCGAGGAATTGTAAATAAACTACTGGCAGAACACTTGTCTACGACGCTTTACCAGCGTTTCCAAAAAGCATTTTGCCAGTATTTGTTTTACAATAATTTCTGTGGTCTACAGAAAAAATCACTGGCAAATAATTGGCTGAGACCACAATGACAACGTTGGGAAAAGTGTTTTCTCAGTGCTTTCCAGTCAGAAATTGCCAATGACTTTCGATTTTTAATTTTGATTATGTATAAAAATATGTGCACACTTTTTTTTCTTCTAAAATTTTACCTATCAGAACGTGATGGGCAACAATGTATTAATAATAAAAATCGCATTTTCAAGCCATTTTGACACAAAAATCTCCCGCATAAAGTGCACTTTCTTAAAATGCATTTTTTCAAGTTTTTAACATTAAAGTTGTTTTAGTTGACCAATAATACTGCACAACATATTTTAAATAACGTAAAAAATACGTAAAATATTGTGGTCGCTATTTTGCGAATTTTGATGTCTATATCGCAAAACAACGCTTTAATCTGTTTAATCCGCGAAACACGTCAAATTTGAAAACGTTTGTATCCTTTAAGTTAAATATGCATCGTTATTGTCTGATTACGTTAAAATTTTAGCTAAATATTAATTTTAAGTTTAATTAAACAAAAAGAGGATTATGCGGAAACCTTTTTGAAAAACGCGAAAAAATAAAATACCGTTACTTTATATTTTTATGGACTAATATACGGTTAGGTTAGCTAAAATTTGATAATTGCAAAAAAAGTTGAAAGTTATAACCCTAGTGCACACAGAAGCTTTCGACTTCTAATAACCCGATTAAAAAAAATTAATATAATGCTTTATACAATCATACCCAGCAAAATAAAGTGGAAGTAGTGCTTTAAGAACCTCTTTAACTTGACTTCCAAAGCATTAGCATACGCACATATTTCACTTTAATAGAAGTAATTGTTAACAACGGCGAAAAATATTAAATTAAAGTTATTTTAATCAGCATTTGCATCACCATATAAATTAATTGGTATCTAAATTAATAACATCCTAAGAAGTACTTTTTCATAAGTTCATACATTCTTTTTTTTATATGGAGGTTGAGGTGGTAAGTGGTTGGATTTGCAATCAGAAGGTTGCGAGATCGATTCCGCGCCGGGGAGATAATTTTTTTTTTTTAATTCTATTTAATTTTTTTAGTATTTTTTATTTAACTTAGTTTTTTCTGAGTATTTTAAGAGAATTAAGTAATTTAAAAACGACCAAATAATTAACATCTTGACTTTAATCATAAGGAAATTTTTTTTTAGAAAATTGTTATCCAGAGTGGACAAATAATTATTTTATAAAAATCTATTTTTTGTCTTTGCGATGGAACTTTTTGTAAAACTTATTTAAAAATATAGAAAAAAAACTTAAGGTTTTATATTTTTTATTGTTATGTTGATACGAAAATGCAAAGATGTATTTCACTGCCAAAAATGAGTTTATCGAATTTTCATATTTGTTTCAAGATATACTTTTCAGGTGTGCCTTGAAACGTGTGCAATATTCAAAAAAATTAGGTACAAAATTTTGATTTTGGCTTCAAAAATCTATTCGAGTTTTTAATTCTATTGTTTCGGATCGTAAAAAATTAGCAAAACCGAAAAATATCGAAGCCAAATTTTGAAAGCTAGTTTATTAATAATAATAATTAATTAGTAAATTAATTAATTAATAACTTTTACTTAATTTAAATATATCACTTTAATTTAAATATAGAGTTTTTACCGACCTCTTTCTCCAAATCTTTAGAAAAAAAATACGGGAACATTAAAAGATCTTAAGTTCCAAGGCACACTCGTTTCATTGCAGGTCACTTTTCCCTATTTGTAGTTAAACTACTTCTCCCAAATTTTTTTTTCATTGTCATTATCTTATTAAAGACACTTCTCGTCAAATTAATTATTAAAAAAATATTTTAAAATATGCAATGAATTCAAAATTGTTAAGTGAGCATTTTTATTATTTCTTAATATTTTTTTTAACCTTATCAAAACTTAAAAATATTTTAAAAATAATTTATATCTCAGTGATAATAAATCAAATAATAAAAATGTTTTAAAAATCATTATTTTATTTTTTTTATTATATATTTGTGTAGCATATTTTTCTTGTTTTCATAAAAATATATCAATATTTTCAACTTAAGTTCGTTTTAAGTTTGTTGTATTGCATAAGTAACTTTGGTGCAAATGGTAGCGCGGTCTACTTTAATACAGCATATCGTAACTCATATTCGTGTGTTCAATACTCGCTGGCATCAAAAGATTTTTTTTTTTTAATATTTAAAGAAACATCCCCAAAGTATGCTGCATATTTTTATTAAATAAAAATTTTAATATATATTTGAAAAAGACCTTCCATGAACTATTGACAAATAGCATCCATGCACTGTTTAAAACGCTATTAAAGAAGTTATATATTCACTCCATCCGCCCAATGACACGACAATGTTAAAATCATTAATGATTCACCTAAATTTGCACCACATCCGACTCAGTAGATGTGGTGTTTTTACTACTTCTTCCTCAGCTCTTATTTTGCTGGGTACGAAATTTAATACGAGTCTTAATACAGTTTTATCCGAAAAAATGAGCCCATATAATTTTATTAGTTTGCACTAGTTTAGTGTTAATTATAATTATTATGTTATGATATTAATCAGATTAAATTATATCCGAATAATGGCGCGATACAATTTAATCCAATTTTATATAGCAGTATAAATTTATATCTGAACTGATACTAATATATATAAAATTATACCACTTGCAGAAAGTTTGCAACTTTATAATTTGTAGCTAATTCCTTCCATTTGGACATTTTATTCAAAAAATTTTGTTGCAATTACTTAAAAAAATAATTTGTCTGAGAAAAGCACTTTGAAAATCGAGATTATATGGAATTTAGTAATTTACACCATTGAATATCAAACATGGAAAAAACGTTGAAACTTAATTTAGCTTTATACATTGAAAAAAATCTAAAACTAAATTAAAAACTTCTAATGTTACAAATAAACAAGTTCTCCTTTTTAGGGTTCCAACATCAAAATTTGGGGTAAATTTTGTGTAAAAAATAATACACAAAATGATATATTCAGGCAATTAATTGTACTATTGTATTGATGTAATGCATATTTATATCCAAAATATGATTGACAAATTTTCTTGTGTGACTCTCTCTGCATGAGGTAATATACAATTTTATTCAAAAATATCAAAATTAAAAAAATAATATTTTTTACTCGTGAACTCAAAAGTTTCAGTTTTTGCAGACAAATTAAAAGGCAAATATCACACTTGTGAGCTTAAACGCTTCCTTGGAAAATTAACGATTTTGTTAATGCAAGACATAGAGTATAGCCCCGAACAATTACAAGTAAGCTTTCCGATGCTGTTCATGTGAACTTAATAAATTTCGGAGAGGTAATGAAGGAGCAAAATATGTGATAAACGTATTATTCAGCGGACCAATACAATGTTTTTGTTTAAAAAGTGGCGGTGAAATTTAACACATCTTTGTATGAATATATGTTGAAAGTTTATGAAATTTAGTTTTATTTAAAAACAGCGTTAAAATACTCGAGAAAACACACATTTTGAAAGCCATTTTGACACTATATAGTGGTACATACAGGCTTCCACTTATTTGAATTATTTTAAATATTGGTGAACAAATTATTCACTATTTTTTCTCCTTTTTCATATATCCGACTTTTTTAAAAATCGGAGGGAGCCCCCAAGCTATACTCTATGTCTTGCATTTACAAAGTCGTTAATTTTCCAAGGAAGCGTTTAAGCTCACAAGTGTGATTGTAGTCTGAAAGAAATAATGATAAAGACAAAATATACAGTTGGAAAATTTTAAAATTTACCTGACATCGTCCAGGTTTTATTTAAACTAAATTATGTATTTCCAATTCACTTTGATGTACGCTTTTCAAGCGTTCTTGTGTGTTACCCTTCAATAATTACAATTTTCTTTAATCAATTAATAAAATTAATAAAAACCCTTGTAGTAGCGCTTGCCACATTTTACAATATTTTGATTGTCTTATTTCTATATAGATTTTTTCTTTTTTTTCCCTCTTGGTTTTTCCAATTAAATTATAAATAGTTGGTAATACTTTCTACGACGCCATCTAGATACGACGCCATCTAGACGTGAACAACTACTTTCTAACATTTGTCTATTTATTGTTAGTTGACATTTGTCTCACATTCGTATGTTTGCTTGTTTTACCATGAATTGGAATAAAAACGTTAGCTATTCTAATTTGCCGAGTCATAATGGTGAAACCGAACTTTCGTTTGGCCAAATGATAGCGTCCTCAGCCATTTTATTATCAAACAGGCTTTGAAAAAGGTTCACCACTGAACAAGTTTTCTTATAAAAAAAAAAATCTAAAACTAAGTTTTATTTTCCAAGATCAATTTGAAATAAAAAAAAAATGTGGGATCATACAGGCATGTCACAGAATTCCATTCCGATCGGAAGTGGAATAATTTTCACTTTTTGCTTCTCCAGAAAATGTAAAACGAAAAAGTTTCCCGGAATGAAACCACTTCTAGTTTCCTATGTGGAATTGATATTTTAAGTGACTTAGATAAAAAAAAGGCTTTTAAAGTAGTTTTTATGAATACAAAATATTGTTGACAGTTTATTTTACAGGCAATTTATACGTTTAACATTTGTTTTATACCAATTTTCTGATTTTAAACAAAACCACATTTCTTTTTTGCAAAATAAAATCACTTTTTAAGCAACACGTTGCCACTTTTTTTTTTCGTCCGAACCACTTTTTTCTTTGAACAAAAATTATCAGTTTTTGAAAAAGTATCGTACTTACACTGCACTTGGGTATGACAAGGGATCAGACGCATCTCTCAAAGTTCCCATACGCAATTTCTCATCAGAGTATCGACTTCTCTGTGCTTCCATTGCAGCAACTATGGAGGTCCCGGGCATATTTTATAAAATTTTACGGATTTTATTGAATTTGTTTTTTTTTCCTTAAATCATATGGTTTTTGTTTTCATATGCACAACGCTGCCATATTTAATTCGAAAAAACATATGGTTTTTCTTCTGGTATGCAAAACGTTGCCATATTTAATTTAATAAAACAGAGTTGTACAAATATTTGGGAATCATCAAAATCGATCGGAATTTAAAGAAGCTAATGCAAAATCGATCGGAATGGTAAATACGGAATTGAAACCATTCCAATCGGAATCTATGACATGCCTGATAAATTTAATATTTCGTTTGGATTTTATATCATTATGATCATGGTAGGGTGGGCTGATTCTGCTAGATACAATAACAACTGGTATCTGCAGGTTTTCTTTTACATTTGGCTTTCTTTAATATAGGCACTTTTTCTTTCAATTTTCTCCTTTCCAATTTTTTTTTTCTTTTCAATTATTAAAATCATTTTCCTAGTTCTGTTACGCTCTTCTCCTTCTATTTAGTACATGCAAAATTCAAAAATATTTATAAAGTAGCACCGTGGTATTGGGTATAGAGAAGTATTGAACCCCCCCCAAACGACGAGCAATTAGGCCGGTGAAAAAGCATGTACCTTCTCGAAAATCATGCCCAAATTAAGATCAACCATTGTTCGCATAATTTAAACTATACGTTGCATGCTACACCCTTTAAAATTTCTAAAAGAAAAAATAACATCGTTATAACACAAAGACACGTTTAGTTGCTTAATTTTAAAATGTCGTATTTCAAGGAGCTCAAATCGAAATTGGTTTACATTTAGTCTAAAAAAATAATTGTGAAAATTGAGTCAAATTGGACCACATTTACACATGATACATATCGATAAAAGTTTGAGGCTTAAATTTATTTTGAAAAATTAAAAAAATATTCTCTGTGTGCTAAACACGAGTCGCTTTAACGAATTTTGAGATATCGCAATACATACCCAGCAAAACTTTGGTAATGGGTGCGATAAAGTAATGCATTATCTTGTAATGTGTACTCCTTACCTGTATCATTATTTTCCAACAAGAAGTAATGAGTTACCGATAATTGAACACTCATGGATTACCCTGTAATGATACCTAATTACATTTTACATTACTTCAAAACATAAAATAATGACTTACCGATCATCAATTACATAATGCATGAATTATAAACGTAAAGTAATTATTAATATATAATTTTGAAAATCTATTTATAGACACATTACTTTGTGGTTTTTTGTAAGCATAATGGTAAGGTGTATATTTTTGATATCACGAACGAAAACACGAAGCACAACAACTCATCTACATGTTAAGGAATAAAATATTGTGTGTATCGATAGCTCAGTTGGTAGAGTTCTGGCCTAACTAATTGTTAAATACCAGAAACCCTAGGTTCGAATCCCAGCATGACCAAGTTATTTATTTAATAAAAAAAAAGTTATTTATTTAATTAAAAAAATATCTGTTAAAAAAAAATTTTATGAATTTTTTTTTTTATGAAAATCTATTTATAGACACATTACTTTCTCCCACCATGTAACCATGTAATAAGTAACCAGTTACTTTACCTCCTACAAGGTAATGAGTTACTTTGAGGCTCATGGCCTGTAAAATCCATCAGTGAAGTAACGTGTAAAGTAATGCATGAAGCCCTATGGCGATACATTAGTTTACCCATGATTTGGTAATGTGTGGTTTTGCTGGGTATCGTAACAAAATACTGAAAACAATGTTACCAGATGAGTGCGTAGCAAACCAAATTAAAATAAAAAGATTGTACTTTAAGTAAAGTGTCCACTTTTGAAATAACACACTACGGCACAAACTGAAGTTTGGGTCGAACTGGTATCTCCGTAGTGGTATCTCCGTTTTAAAAGATTATGCCAAAATATACAGAAAAGTTATTGTCAAGAAATTTTGAATTCAACTTTTGTTCGATTTCAAACTCAGTTTCAACTAAATGTTTAATAATATATATTAACTGTTTCATTGAAAATGAATTTGGTATAAACAAAATTTCCAGTTTTTATATCGTATATAATAAAAACATAGAAACAAGTGCAAAAATTTTAAAAAATTGCGAAAATCAATTTTGAGACCTGTTTTTGTAAATTTTGGCATTTTTTTTTGTAAATTTGGCGTTTTTTTCAAATGTTTATAATTTTTTTAAATTTTGGCGATTGTTTAAACAATTTTGGTGATTTTTTTAAAATAATGTAATTTTGGCGATTTGTTTTCAATTTCATCAATTTTTTTTCCCAATTTTTGAAATAAAAAACTATTTTTAATTAAATTCTTAATAGATCCAAGTCAAAAATAAATATTTTTATATGAAATTTGTCAATAACATTGTTACTTCCTAACGAATTGTATTTGTTCTTGCAACTGTAAACATCCCAGTAAAGTAATAAAATCCAAATAACTGGTTGCAGAACAGCATATACTGTATTATAACAGGTTCAAATTTTGGTTCTGCAACTGTTTCTTTTTACTTATATGGAGTTTGTCCTACTTGCAATAGGTTCTTTACCTCCAAACAAGAACAGGTTGCTTTAGAATACCTTACATTTCGACTCCCTGGAACCTGTTCTAGATCCGGTTCCATGTAACCGGTGGTAAAAGAATTTGTTCTAGAACAGGTTCAGAGGTAATCTGTTCTAAAAAATTTTGCTGGGATGTAAAACCAAATCATTAAGGCTGATTTACCAGAACACAGTCTCTTGGCTAGCATATACCTGTTATGGTCAGTATGCCGTAGCTATCAAATGTGGGCCCACAAATCCGATCTTCACAAATCGATTGTTCCTGGACCATAACGAGTTTCTCCCTACCCTTGGACACCCGCAGAAGCAGTGCAGCAGTAATGACGGTTAATTTGCGTTACCTTAACCTAAAAGGGCGTTCCCGTCGACTGCTTCCAGAGCCATCCCTCTGACTGAGAATGCATTTTCTGAGTCAGAAGAATTAACAGCTTATTTTGACATGCAGTCTTTCGCATGACATGCAGTCTGGAGCCCTAGACTTACAGTCAGAAGGATGTCTATCGGCATTCCGGTGGATGCTGAAAAAGATCGTATCGCAACCGTAATAAATCTTTCGGAAATTTCGCTGGCAGGAGTCTCACTAGGAGTAACTTTACTAACGAGGGAGTCTGCCGATGGGTTCTTTTCGATCTTAAGAAAATCAAAATAAGGGGCAAGTATCTCTTTAGCATCCCAATCTCATGTTTAGCGATTAAAAAGTGGGTGTGGTTTTTCATTTTTTGGTTATTTCGAATTGCTTCAGAGACATTTTAGACAAATGGGTTACCAAATGAAAGAGCTTTTGGGGAAGCGTTAACTGGTATACAAGTACGGTTGCCAGATCCAGATTCGCAAAAAGCTGGGCATTCGAATTAAAAAAGCTGGATTTTGAAAAAAGGTGGACATTTTCAAATCATGATTTAACGAAAAAAAAGTAAATTTTTTATTTCATTGTTGTGTAAGATGCGTGGTAGAGAAGAATAAGCATATTTCTAAAAATTATAACTACCTTGTAAGTTTTCAATTGAATCAGACTGCAGTTTCTGGTATTTAAGCTTCATCAGTGAGTCTGATAATTAAGTTTTTTTTTATTGGTTTACTTAGTGTTGTCTGTTTTATTCTAAAAATAGAGATGGTAAAATTTTATTTTCAACAATGTGACAACGATTTCGAGTTTTTTGTATTGGGTTTTCTCTCTGCTAGCTTACTTGAACATAGTACATTAAACGTAGGTAAAAATGTTGTATCGTACTACACTCAAAAAAAAATGTTAGTAAAGTCAGCAACAAATTTTGCTTGCAAAAAAATTTTTAGTGTCAGCAAAATCTTTTACTGAAAATTTGAGATTTGACTTTTAGCAACAATATTAGTAGATTCAGCAAAAGATTTGTTAACATTAAGTTGATTCAAAGTTAAAAAATCCTTGCTAAAAGTTAATAAAATTCTTGCTGAATATTAGTAAACTGAAAAGAACTCAAAAAATTATACTTTAGTTAATTTCTTTGCTGAAAATCGTAAAATTTTTTTGTTACTCTTTTGAAAATTATTTCCAATACGTTAATAATCACTATAATAATTTATTTTACAAATACTCATTTAATCTTTACTAAATTTAAACATTTTATTTTGTCTTAAATTTAATTAATATACAATTACTTTGACAAGCCGCTGACAACACAAAATTTAAGTTTTTTTTAATGCGCAATTTATATGTATTCACATTGTTGGCGTCCTTTTGTTTTATTATGTATGATAAACAGATACAAAAATCTTCCATGGTTGATTTTTGTATATGTCTTTAATAGTTGCACTTTTTAGTATCATTTTCGTCGTCTTGACATGGCGCGACATCTACTTCATTCAGTGTATATCTTTCAATCAGGTTGCAGTTTTTTTTAGCAAACTAAATTAGTTTAATATTAGTACAAAACAGTAAAGTGCTGAATAAGTATAACTAAAAATTTAGCTGAAAACACAGTTTCAGCAAAAAATTTGCTGAAAAATAGTATACATGATTTACCAGACGTTTTACTAACTATTCTACTAACTTATTTTTTTGAATCTACCTAATATAATCTTTCTTCCAAATTTCATAAAATTACACCCATGGGGTTTCGAGTTAAGACGATGTCCTTTACAGGTATTCTTTTGAAAACTTGTACGCCCTTAGACCAAAATAAGAGCTTTTTTAACAAGTTTAGGCTTCAGTCTTTCTATATGTTTAGTATAAACGGTTTCTTGTCAATATAAATTTGTAAATTTAATTTTCTATCGAACTAGCTTAAACTCTTATTATAAAAACCATATTTGGCGCAGTTATGGCCAATTTAAAATACCCCGTATGGAAAAAAAATAAAATAAAAAATAAATAAATTGCACAAAATCCATTCATAGTTATACGTGCTGACAAGGCAGCAATCAAGTGTTTTTTAAACATATTTTTTGATTTTTTATGTCTAATACGAATTTAATAAAAATTTGTATACAACTTATTTTTTGAGTGTATCATCTATTGAAGATATGACTATATAGCATTTAGTGCACCACTTGTGAACCTTAATAAAACTTAAACATTTTCAATACAGCCGTTGAAATATGTGAGATTTAAAAAAATACACTAAAAAATTAAATAAAACATAAAATTTTTCAATTCAGTCCCTCAAATCTGTGTAATGTTAATTTTTTTTTTTCGAAAATTTCTATTCAGATGGACAAATTTTGGACACTGGACAAGCATAAAAAAGTTGGAAAGTATAGCCCATATACAAGACATGTCCGATAACTTTCAAGTATTTTGCTATTCACAAAAATGTGTTTAAAGATATTAAAAATTGCATTTTGTTAAAGAATTATTGTTGGATTAAGCATAAAATATATATATTAATGTCTGAGCTTTTTCCGACATTAGTAATTGTGCGAGCTTTATGCGAATTTTTCCGAAGAGCTTTTTAACATATATTTTAAATGTTTTTAATAAATGGCAACTCAAACACACACATAGGCAATATTTGTTTTCGAGGAAAACTCAAAGTTGCGTTCAAAAAAATTAAAATTTCATTAGTTTTAAACATGTTTTCATACAAAAATTTATTAACTTTGACCAAAGCTTTTAACACTTAAACATAAGGTTGGGCCGCTAAAAACAAGAGTATCTTATTTTATATCTTTAAATTTCAATTAGATCGGAGAGAAACCATCGGGAGTCTTCCCATGTAAGAGGAAGCTCTAGCCCATTGGCTCGAGGATTTCTACTGTTCCGATATTTCTTGGATTGGCTTTATGCCAAGTCGATCTATTGGCCTTTCCTAAGAGGAATTTCTGTATGTATGTGGGAGGTACATTAAATGAACCCGGAGTAAATTTCTTCTGTGCATTGAATGCAATTTGACCCATGGGAAATTACAGGACGTGATGGGTTCGCCAGCTTGTCGTTTATGGTACCCAAATTAGAGTTTCTGACTAGCTTAGCACCAATCAATACTTACCCAAAGAGTCCTCGCACTAAGCTTTCACATAGAGAACATATGAATACTCATTCGTGGACGGAACAAAAAAATCATCAACAATTCTCCAGATATGTTAAGAGCGACTTCAGTTTATCAATTTTGAAACTTTATTTGTTAGCACATCAGAAGCATTGTCATTGACATATTAAACACTGTATTTTTGTGATTGTCGAAAGCACTTTAGAAGATATATTTTTAGTAACAACAAAAAAAAAAATATCAATTCATTACGAGTTTATTTCAAGTGGTCAGAGAGAAATTGTTAAAATAATTCTCATTCTATTTTTGAATTTAAATATTTGGCCTTTATTGAAGTATTTTATTTTTTATCCCCTGGTTCATTTTTCGTCACTGTAGTTATCTGTAGAATGTTTTCTAGCAATGTATAGATATGTATTTGCTTCTGTATGTACAAATGTTTGTAGCACTCAAGTGCAATTAATTTAGCAGAAGTACTCATAGCCATTATGGCACACACCCACCACTCCCCACCACACCCTCATTTATGATGGTTATGCTGCTACCGGCATTGTGTAATGCATCCTTTTGTTCTGGTTTCCTTTTGTGGCTCCCAGTTTTTTTTTTTTGCTATTGCATCAAAAGTTCCATGTTATTTGTCGTTTGTCATTTTCTATTGTCACTCGTTTACGTTCCAGATTTTTATTTTCGTTTTTTTTTGTTGCATTTATGTGGCAAGTTGAACAGTGGAAGTTCTAGTAACTGCAATAATTTGGTTAACACAATCGAAGAATTCTCTGTGAAAACACACTCAGGGAAAACACTTTCTTCATATTGATGAAACTGTTTCATAAATCGTTTGTCATCAATTATTCATGATATTTTTGAAGTTTTCATAGATATGATTAAGAGTTTCATAAAAATTTATGTGAAATGTTTCATAAATCTTCATCATTTTATAGAAAAGTTTCATAAACCGTGTGAGCATATTTTATTTTTCTGTTTTCCTGTCAATTGAAATTTAGAATTTCCATTTGAAATCATCAATATTAATTAAGAATTTGAGAAACTATTATAATATCAATTGAAAGTCAGAATTTTTAATCAGTTGATGTGTTCTAAATTTTACCATTATTGTTTTTAAACTCAAAACAAAATTTTTATGAATTTGCTTCAACATATTAATAAATTGTCTTACAACATTTCATGAGAAGCTTTGGAACTTCTTCATACTTATGAAACATTTCATAAATATGATGAAGCTTGTCTTCAATTTGAACTTTATGAAATAGCTAAATCATATTTATGAAGTGGTTTGTCATGTGAAGAGATCTTTTGATTTGAACTGTTTCACTCTGGAAATTGTTATTGATGTAGAGGGGCTTTTAATAATGTCTTGACCGATGCGCATATCCAGTCTCTAGACCAGTTTGACATTCATCGGGACATAGTAGCCTGGGTCGGTCATATGTTAGGGAATAGGTGGATAAATTGCGAGGCAAATGGCTTAGGGATCAGAGACAGGGTTAACCGTGGGACACCCCCCTCCTATTTGTGATCACGATTAATAGTCTCTTGAGGATTCTATCCAGTAAAGGTTTCCAACCTGTCTGCTACGCAGACGATGTGGCGATACTTTTAAGGGGCGAGAATCCTGGATATCTATGTAGTAGGGCATCATATGCACTCGAACTGGCGTACAACTGGGCTACGCCCAGGGGCCTAAATATCAATCTGGACAAAACAGAAACATGCCTTTTTACTAGGAAGAGGAAGATCATTGGTTTTGATGAACCTATCTTCATGGGAAAAACGGTTAACATCTCCGATAGGGTCAAGTATCTATGGGCTGTTCTTGATAGGAAACTATCCTGGAGGGACCATATTGAGGAAAGGATGTAAAGGGCCCACATATCGTGGGCCGTCTGTAGAAAGGCAATAGGATCTAAATGGGGTCTGAGTCCCAGGATGACACACTGGCTATACATTAGTGTAGTCAGACCTATACTGACGTACGCAACTGTAGTATGGTGGACATCGATGAGATTTGGCTCGTATGTGGGACTATTGCAGAAGGTACAGCGCCTATGCTGTTTGCATTAGTGGCGCAATGCGAACCGCATCTACTAGGGATGTAGAGACTAATCTGGCAAATTCGCCCAATTGGGGTACAGGTGAAGTACGAGGCCGCTTTGACTATGATGCGGCTGAGGACTACCGGGGAATGGAACAGTAATGGCCATATTACCGGACATCGTACTATATAGGACCATTTGCCAGGGTATTGCGTCCCAGACTGGAACTGCGGCAGGATTTCAGAGGGGTCGGTCACGACGCTCTTTAAGACATTAATCCCCGACAGGTAACCATGGTTAAATTAGACCTTCTTGGGTCACCGCCGGGGATCCACTTTTACACGGATGGATCGAAACTGGACGGGAGAACGGGTCTGGGCTTCTGTGACGCTGACTTCAATGTACGTAAATGCTTCCGTCTTCCTGACCATAATACCGTACTACATGCGGAGCTCACCGCGATTACGGAGTGCATTAGGCGGTGAATATCATGGGCTTGACCGGATTTTCACGGATAGCCAAGCGGCTATCCGGGCGCTGTCCACGGACTCTGTGGGATCAATGACGATACTCAGGTGTAAAGGGGTAATTAACGATTACTCTACACTGGGACGCATTGAGATTACATGGGTGCCGGGACACTGTGGTATAGCGGGGAACGAAATGGCTAATGATTTGGCTAGGGGACGATCTTCCCTGGAGTTAGTCACTTTGGGGAACGCTAGACCTTTTCGAGCTCCCAAGGCGGAGCTGGTGGATTGGGCTGACCCCATGCATAGCACCATCTGGGAGAATGCGGGTGACGGCAGGACCACGAGGATTCTCTGGGGCAACACGAACAGGGACAGGACGAGGGAAATTCCGAATCTCAGTAAGAAGAACTAAGTCTTTTGATGGAAATCGCTACCAAAAAACCAGAAATATATCACCAGAATATGATTTTTCGCTCAACTTTTTCAAAACTTGAAACACTTACAAGAATATAAATTAAAATTACAAAATTTCTGCATATTAGTTTCGAAATATCTTGTTAAGATATTTACAAGATTTTTGCCAACGGTTTTTTATGTAAAAGTAATTGGCGATTTGTAAGAATTTCTTTGGGTACAAAATTGAAACTGAATATATATTTTGTTACTCTTCTTTATAAGTTATACATTAAATTTGTACTGAATTGTTGCTGCTCCTTCTTTTATAAAAATATTATTGTGAACCAGAATTATAATGCAGCATACAAATTTAATATGTTCATGAAGTGCTTTTTACAAAGTGTAGAAACATACAAATTAGTAGAAATTGTTTAATAATATCATTGTTAGCAAATAAAGAAAAAATCTATATTTTGAACATCCGGACTTCTTGTCTAGTTTATGTACTTTTCCAAATTTAAATTGTAATAATGAATTTAATGTTATAGGTTTGTGTTGGGTATAGATAAAATAAACTAATTTTAAAATTGATTTTTGTTGTGGCTTTTGAACAGGTGGTATTACACGTTCTTTTGAATAAATGCAATGACTCGTTCCGGACGGGCTATTTAGCAACCCGTACATAATATGGCACACGCTGAAATACTTGCTAATTACTTTTCGAAAACCCAGCGACTGTACCCCTTAGACCAGTGCAGTGGTACGTCGCAAAACTATTCCAGTCAAACTACCCCTATCACAGAACACATTGCGCATAATATGTGACTAGTTTCCCTTTTAATATTGTTCTCCAGTTCTACGATACGTACACCTACTCCAGCCATGTCATAAATTTGTTCCCACTGGTTCTGTTGCATATCACATAAATCCTAAAATGGTCATGCTTTGACAGTACCTACTTCTAACTTGTCCCGTAGCATATTCATTTCAGTCGGAACGGTGATAGGTTACATTGGTCAAGTTATTCGCCACGTCACACAGTGCTCCACAGGTAGCAATTGTCACCTCCTATAACAAGCCCATGTTAAAAGTACCGGTCTATTTCATATAACAGAACCGAAACTAGGACTGGTTCATACACACAGAGTTCTTGTCAGGTGACCATACCAGTGACTCGATTTACCGCAGGGAATGTATTATAGATAAGTAATTGTTTTTTTAAGTCAACTTTATACGTGTCTACAACCATGCATGTGTTCTATTTTAATAAAACAAAAAAAAAAGATGTAATTGGCACTACTGAAATAAAAATGAATTTGTATAAAAAACAGCTGTTTACTATGTTGCTGTCGTTTCCAAAATGATAAGTAGCTGACCACACGGCGACGATTGCAGTGAACGGCATTTGTAGTCGTGTAGCTCTGTAGCCTGCTGTGGTCTATGTGTTTATAGCATCACTCGTTATTTATGTAAACGCAAACTTTGAGATAGACTCCTTTGGGATACAACCAACTATATAAGTATTCACTGTAGTTAAGCTTTCCGTCAACATTTACTGGTAATATTGCCACACTTACGTGTTCGTGTAGGTTGAGGTTTATGTTGTTGCTGTTCATGATGTTATTGCTGATGATGTTGCTTGGTTGCCTGCTTTGACTGTAATTTGTAACAGCAGCAACTGAGTGTGTGTGTGTGTATGTGCTGGTGTGTCGGTTGGATCTATCTGTCTTTCAATATACAAAGACAAGTTTTTCATTTCATTTCCTTTGATTTTATGATTTTTCATTTTGAAAAAATATCCTTTGTTTAAACTCAAGTATGTGTGCTTTTCGAAATGTTATTGTGTGGGTTGGTCGATGTTGTTGTTGTTAAAATTTAAGAAAGTAATTTTTATATAATATTCTATGTATAAAAGTACTTATTGCATGTCAATTAGGGTGGCAATCAAAATTAAACTTTTTATTGTCGCTGATACTCGGGCTAAATATTGCACCACTTGCTCTTAAATTGATATGGTAAAAATTTAAACCACAACCTATAACTTCACGCCAAGCAGCTTTAATGTGAACATGTTGGAATCCCCTTGCAATTTGTACTGCGCTCTCGAAAGTTATGGAGACCATGTTAATCATCTAGTGTTCAACTCACTTCTAAATGATCAACAGTATGGCTTTCGTAGAATTCGTTCTACGGTACACCTGATGATGATTCTCTTGGAGCGTTGGAGTCTGTTCATATATTTGGTTAGAGCAAAGTGGTTGCTCTAAATACTTGCAAGGCGTTTGATCGTGTGTGGCATAAAGCACTCGTGTCAAAGCTCATAACTTTTGGTGTCGGTAATGACTTCTAGCGGTTATAAGCGATTTTTTTGAGAGATCGCAATATAAATATTGTTAAAGATGGGGTCTCTTCCGATGAGCTTAAGTAACACAAGGTTTTGTTCCTTCTCTCTTATCTTGCTAAATAACTTCCTCGGTCTAACTTCCACTCCTATCTACTCTTTCGCAGATGACAGCAACATTTGCCACTTAATTTCTCTTCGACCACAGGCCAATAATTGTTAAGGGTGGGGACCTTATTACATTCTCCGAGTGGGGTAGTGCGAAATGGTCGATTTTAATGCACGCTATACTCACTACTGTTTGTTGACTTATAGGGCTGTGGGTTCATTAATGACATCTGTGTGCATGGGTGGTATCAATGTTAAGGAATCAGAAGCTCTTGATGTGCTTAGTATGAGAATCCAATGTGATATCCGCTGGAAAACCCAAGTTATTCAACTGTACAAAGAAACATTAAAGTGTCTTTGCATTTTTAAAACTTTTTGAATTTAGAGTGGTGTAGACTGTTTTTTATTAGAAACAAAGTCGTTGTTTTTTATTTCGTTCGGTAATCCCGGTATATTTAAGATACATTTTCCAACAAAAAAAATTAAATATTCCTAATTTTTTATGCAGCAATTAGCAATTTAAACAAAAGTTTTTAAGAAAAAAGCTATAATAACTTAACGGCTATAGTTAACTTCACTGTTTAACTTAGATTTTGAGCTTAAATTTGAGAAACTAGTCACTCTAGACCGCTCCTAAAAAATGTTACAGGCAGAAAATTTTGTCCAATACACTTTCAATTACCAAATATTGACCACATGCCGTCTTTGGCCCAAACTCTCCCAGCAGACTCTATTAAGAATATATTTTTCTTCCTTCTCTATTAAGTATATACCATTTTTCTTGAACTTATTTTCATTATTTAAAGCATACTAAATATTTTTTATACTGAAAATTATTTTTAATCAAACTCAAAGAATTAATTCCTTTAAATCTAAAGCTGGTGTAAAATGTATTTCTCTCCGACTTAAAAAAATCTGAAAAAAACACAAATTTATAATGGAGTCTTATTTTTTTTAGGTAGTGTAAGACATTTGCCACTCTAATGCCCATATAAACATGTCCCATCAACATTTTTTGGAAATAATTTAAGATGCGTTCACAATTGTAGAGTGACATCCAATTTGAACTCCTAGAATTGTAGACCTCTCTGAGGTGTAGCAAATTTAGGTTTTTTCTCTTTCATTTCTATACATTTTTATATTCTGCTATCATTTTGTATTTTAATCCAGAATCAAACTTGTTTGACTCTAGAGTACAGATTTTTTCTACTCAAGATTTAACAATGGTCTGTTAACTGTTTAACATGAAAAATGTTCATAAAAAACACAAACTATACTCTGGGCATAGATTACATAGATATCAAACTCTTCTTCATCTTTTATCAAAAAACACAAATTTTCATTCACATTCAAATATTTTTCGTATAGGTTTACCACGTATGTCAAACACACTCTCATGAGTTACGTGCACTGAAAGCTAATGCCAGAGAGGTGGATATCTATGTAATCTATGACTCTGATTGACTAACGTATTCGGCTTTTCACAAATACACAACCCGAAGGTCAGCAAAACAAACTACAGAGAGCGTGAAAAACAATAAAATGCCATCAGTTTTATGTTCAGTTTGTATGACACCTACTTTTTCGCAACAACTTTACCAGGGTTTTTCTATTAAAAACTTAACATTTTTTGACAATCCGTTCTGTTTTTCAAAACATTTTGCATAAAACCCCTGGTAAAATTGCTGCAAAAAGCAAGTGTCATACAAAAAAAAAAAAAAAAAAAAAATTGGTACACTGATAAAATTGTACAAAAACGAAAGACATTTTTTTTGTATGCACTAATATTTTTTAAAAAACTAAAATCAAAAGTAAAAAACTAAATGTGCTACAGAGTACTCCACAATTTTGTTTTTAATTTTCTTTTTCATGGTTTTCTTGAACCGGCAAATATTTTTAGATCAATAACGATCTTAAAGTTCAGTTTAATTTTTAATTAACGAAATCACGATTAAAAAAATTGTATTGCATATAAATGGATTATATTACATTGAGTAATATTATCTAAATATATATATATAAATTGTACAAAACTGGATCAACATATACAAGATTATATAATATTATTTTTACTCGGGCTATTATTACTAAATATTCTTTACACCACAATATTGCTGGGATACTCTCTATGTGTATCGTGTTTACTGGCATAAATGCAATTTTGTTGAGTATTGTATTGTCTAGGTCCTTACATATTGTTGTTGTACATACTCATGCTGATACATTTAATTTCCAGAAACCTTTGTATTTACTGGCACTTAACTTTGTTATTTTACCTTAATGTTTAATTAATTTACATATAAAAGGCATTTAGTTATTTATAAAGTTATTATCAATACTAATAATTTTAAAACTATTTGCTTTTTACATTGAATAGGTGAAGTACATTAGGGTTATAACTTTTTTGTTTCAACAAAATTACGTTGCATCGCCTTATGGACAATATTGTACTAATAATAAATACACTGTGCTACACAGAAAATTCACTTGTAAAATCATCTAGTGTAGGTTTTGTATTACAAAACCGGTTTGCAACATTTGTTACTTAGTAATTTTTTATCCGCTTTTAAAATTTTAAATGGTAAGAGAAAGTTATCTGATCTTTCTAAAAATATGTATATTTTTATATAATTAATAAGAAGAGATTTTGTTAATATCAATTAAAATTTTCAAATTTTTTTAAACTTTTTTTTTAAAACAGCAATATTCCTAAAGTTAGTGTTTTTCTGAGTAAATTTAACATTCATTAGATAAAATCGGTTGAAAATTGACAAAGTTACTGTATTTTTTTTTTACACTCACAATTCGGCTGGAGGTAATAATCGAGTGGTTTTAGATAATATGGCAGATTAGTTGTGTTTTTAACACAGTTGTACAAAACTTCAAGAAAACTGATTTTATTTATTTGCTTATTTATTTTTGTTTAACATCCTTGATACTAGTAATTTATTTTTTTTTTCGTTTGTGATGAATGTTAATGATAACTTAGGTTTAATTATTTCTGATAATTCTTTCTTGCGGTCCCTATTCAACGGTAACACTAATAGTCTTAATTGTGCTCACCTTAATTGTGGGAGTTTCAATTTAAAACCGAGCTCTACTAAATTTAATGAAATTAGAAATATTTTTGAGGGTAGTTACTTGGATATAATTGGTGTAAGTGAAACTTGGTTACAACCAAATATATTAACTAATGTGGTTAATATTAATGGATATAATTGTTGTAGGAGTGATCGTCTTGGGAGTAAGAGGGCAGGGGGTGTGGCTCTGTATATATCTAAGAAGATTAATTTTAAAGTTATATTTAAAAGTAATTTGTATAATGTTGCTGAATCATTGTTTGTTGAAATAGATTGTAATGGGAAACAGGTTTTAGTTGGGGTCGTTTATTTGCCTCGTGGCAATTTTCTTGAGTTTGAGAAGTCGGTTGCTGATTTACTTGTTAAATATGACAATATTATTGTAATGGGTGATATGAATAATAACATGTTTGATATGAACAAGGCCATTTTGGCTCGTGAGGTTTGTAGTAGAATGAACGTTTCTTGTTTTCACAATTCTACTCCAACCCATTTTGATATTAAGTCTAGGACTACATCTTTATTAGATTACTTTTTAGTGTCTAATCCTGACATGGTGACTGGATCAGGTCAGGTTCAATGCCCGGGAGTGTCTCATCACTCCCTTATTTACATCTTATTAGATTTTCCGGTAGATAGAAATGATAAATTGTTCAATACTTTGATTATAATGCTGTTAATCCTTCCTTGTTGGAGGAAGTAGCATTGCATACCGATTTTTCAGATTTGTATGTTACATCTAGCGTAGATGAACAACTTTTGATTTTGGAAAATAACCTTGATATTGCACATGCAGTTGTGCCTTATGTAACTCGTACTGTGGCACATGTACCGGATACTTGGTTTCAGTGTCGTGAGATTCAGAATTCAATATTGAAAAGGAATTTAGCATATGAAGTATTTCGAGGTAATAGAACTGATGGGAACTGGGCGGCTTATTGCAGAATACGCAATAAAACTAAATCAATCATTAGGAAGAGAAAACGCATAGCTCATGCTAAATTATTTAATGGCTTGGACAGCAAACAATTATGGAATACGTTAAGAAATGGTGGTGTGGTAGAGAATAGCTCGTACACGGACCTTGTAGATGTCAACAGTTTAAATGAAACTTTTGCGGCCAACCAAATTGATGATGAAATTTTTGATTTTTCTCAAACTTCCTTTCAAGTAGAAGGTTTTTCTTTTAGGTGTGTGGATTTAAATGAGGTTTTTGAGCATTTATATGCTATTAAATCCAATGCTACAGGTTGCGATGGATATTGTTTGAAATTCCTAAAACTTGTTATGCCATATTATGGTGGCCACTTTTTGCATGTGGTAAATACTATTTTAACAACATCTGAATATCCAAATTCATGGAAGGTTGGACGTATTGTCCCTATTAGGAAGCATGGTGACTCCAATAACCCTGAAAATTTAAGGCCAATATCGGTACTACCTGTGTTGTCAAAGATAGTAGAAAGTATTATGAAGAACCAAATTACTTATTATTTGGATAGAGGCAGTTTGTTGGACGATTCTCAGTATGGCTTCAGAAGAGGTCATAGTACGTCGTCTCTTCTTATTGGTCTTACCGATACCATCAGAAGTAACCTGGCTAGCGGTAATGTTTGTATCCTTCTATCCTTGGACTTGACTAAGGCATTTGATAAGCTTAGTCATAACTTGCTATTGAAAAAATTAGTTGAGTTATTTTCTTTTTCTAAGCCTGCGGCTTTATTAATTAAATCATATCTTTCCAATCGTGGTCAGTTTGTTTCTTCAGGGGAAGAATTTTCATCAATTTTGCCCATAAAAAGTGGTGTTCCCCAGGGTTCGGTCATTGGACCCCTTTTGTTCACAATGTTTTTAAACGATTTATTTTGCAACTTAAATGTTGGTAAATGCTTTGCTTTCGCATACGCTGATGATATACAAGTCTTATTTTGTGGCAAGAAACAGAATGTTCCTGTTTTTCAGTCCATTGTAGATCATGGTATGCAGTGTATTTCCAACTGGATGTCTAATAACAGATTTTCTATAAATGCTATGAAAAGTAAGGCCATGTTATTTACCCCTACCCGCAACTGTGTACTGGATATGACCATATCCATAGATAAAGTTGCTGTTGAATTCTGTGATCGTGTGAAAATTTTGGGGGTAATTATTGACAATGAATTGGATTTTGAATCTCATGTATCTCACCTTGTATCCACAGTTAACTTCAGTCTAAGGAGACTGTATAATATTAATTTGTATCTGCCATTGCATGTTAAGCAGAAAATTGTACATGGCTTAATAATGCCTTTATTTATGTATTGTGTGGAGGTGTATTCAGGTACAACTGCATTTATTATGAATCGGCTGTACATGCTGTTTAAAAGGGTAATTCGTTACCTATATTCTTTACGTATTCGAGATCGTGTTTCTCAATATGTGGAACGGTTCTTAGGAACATCCTTTTCTAATTTTATTAAGATTCGTTCACTACTTCATTTTTATACAATCTTTCGTAGTGGTTACCCCACATTTTTAACTAGGCTCTTTACATTTGCCAGGTCCTCGAGATCTTTTCAAATGATTTTACCCCGTAATTCATCATGGCTGGAGCATTCTTATCGAATACGTGTTATACGCTCATTTAATTCTTTACCCATAGCGTTAAGGTACTTTAACGAAACTTATTCTACCCACAAAAATAAACTTATTCAGTATAGTTGCTCAAATGGCATAATTTAGTTCGGTATAAGCAATTGTCAAAAGGGACAGCAAGGATTATTATACATATTATACATATTATTTTATTTTTTCTCTTTTTTTTATTTTTCTACGTTTGTTATATCAATCATAATTTTTTATTTGTACATATTTACTTATTTTTATTTTTTAAGTAATTAGTTTACAATTGTGTGGATTATATTAGTGTGTGATATATTGTATTTATTATTTGGCCAATTGGGCTTACAAATTACAAAATGAATTTTTTTAAATAAATAAATATTAAAATATTAAATATTATTACGTTAAAAACTACCTAAAATACCTATTAAATTAACTGAAAAAAACAATTAAAAAACGGACTACTGATTTTTCTGTATATTCAACCCATTTTGATGTTTGTTTTTAAACATTGTTTAAATAAAATACAGTACAATTTTTATATTAACAAAAAAGTGAGTTTTATTGAAAAATTGGGTTTTGTTGCCAAATGACTACCATGCCGATTTTACCTTTAAAATAAATAATTAAATAAAGGTATGAGACAAAGTCATTTTAAGCGTAAATGAAAAAGAATATATAATAATGGCGAAGGGTATACAAGACTCGAACAGACTCATTATAGTACTCTTATTTGTTTAGTACTGACCTTTTGTCTATTTATTCTCTAAGAACAATATATTTTCACAATATAAATTAGCGTTCCAAGGTACATTCTAAGGCCAGTATTCATAAATAATCTTAATTCAGATTTCAAATACATTTTAGTTCAAATACATTTTAAACCTTGAACCAGTATTCATAAACGAATATTAGCTTATAATACTAATTTTAAACCTTGTGTAAAAGTTAATATTCATTTATGAATACAGATTTAAGGCTAAAATTTGTATTTTAAGTAATATATGCTGTTTAATGTATGAATACGGGGGTTAATGCTTCAAGGTACATACACCCAAAAGTGTACCTTGAAACAATATTTCAAAAATGTGAAAAATTGCAATCACTTTGCAAATAAAATTTTTATTTTTAAATTTTAATGCATACGACTTAAATACGCTTATTGACAAATATATCTCACTTTAAACTGGATTTTAACATATCTTTTCTGCAGAGATATATTTGTTAATATATCAATCGTTTCTTGGTACACCAAATTCCCCTACATATTGTTATACATGCTTTTAAATTATATTAAAGCAGTTCATAGAGTATTGCAAGATACCATGTGCTATCGTTCTAGTTTTTAAAAAATAGTACACATGCTAAAATTCTGTTGGGTATTTAATTTGTGTACTATACTTTTAAAACCCCAAATTTAGAGCGTCAGTAACAAAATTGATATGTAACATACTTCGATTTCCATATTTTCCATTTATATATCATTCATTTTATTAGAATTTTAAGTTTTACAAAACAAAAGTAAATAAAAACCAGATGACAAAATATTTGTCAACTGAAATTCGGTTACTACTACTACATGAATCCGGTTATTACGAATTTCCGTCGGTTGCTACAACTCAACATTAGTTTTCAGAACAAAGTTCGGGTAATTCAATTGAATTTTAGTTGCAACACCCAAAATATTCAAAAATCTAATGCAAATATCGTTGTACTAACTGAATTTATAAGTTGTTACCATTAAAGTACACGTTTCAATTCGGTTGGCACTTTATTTCTCTGTGTGTAATTATATCTTTATATCGATAACTTATTATCTAGAATTAAAAATTGTAATAAAATTCAAAAAATTAGGCAACAACTGCAAAATGTATTTTTACCCATACAGTTTGAATTTTCAATCGGTTTTTGGCACGACTTTTCTTTAACTGATTGACACTAAATTTCATTTATATCATTTTTATATAGAAACGAAACAAACCCGATCCATCTGTGCCCAAAAATCTTATACAAAAAATCTCCATACAATCAAGAACGCCTCTAATGTACATATCGCTCATTTACTTCAAGACTGTCATAAGTCAACAAATTGAGTTAATGATGCTTTATATTGTTATATCATCCTTTATATTGTGTAATTTCATATGAATATCATGTATACTTTTCGAGATAGAGGGTAATATATTTTATTTTGCTTTAAAGTGGATATATACTCTATATACTTCATAGAGATACTGTGCTGCTCACGAGTCTCTCGATAATTAGCGAATTCGCACACAACTCTCACTAAGAGAAAAATACATTAAAACCCCCTATTTATAACATACGTGCAGTGTTGCCAGGTATGTTGAGCATAAAATCGTCCAATTTTCCAATAAAAATCGTCAAAAACGTCATTATATTTTAAAAAATCGTCAAATATCGTCAAAACAAAAAATATTTCTTACAAGTGGGATAAAGTTTTAATAAAAAAAAAAAAATAAATAACATTAAGGTAGTTCACATTTCAAGTGCTCTTGTACTATCGGTGTAATATAATACGATTTTTTACACTTTTTCTGAATTTAAACTTCGAAAATCATGATATTATATGTAACGATAGCACTTTAATACTTTAACTGTTAATTACTTCTACAAAATTCTGTAAACACCATTTCAGTAGCACAATTTTTAAATATTAAATTCTTTTTCAAAGTTTAGAAATTCTTATAAATGTTATTTTCTTTAATTTTTAAATTTGGACTTCCATTAACGAATTAAAGTTTCAAATTGCATTAGATGTGATGACATAGTTTAATACAATAAATTTTGAAATTTTTGATTATTTCATATTTTTCATTTTGGGTTGGTTTTTAATATTTCTAAAAATTATTTATAATTTAATTTATTATTTATATTATTATTTATTTTTATTCAAATATTGTTTATTACCATTTTCAAATATACATAGTGAGTATCTGAAGTTTCACTTTGGAACACTTTATTTATATTATTATTATTCCTGTTTTTTAAGCAACGGATTTATTTTTGGATTTATAAAAATATAAATATTAAAAAAGTAGGGTTGGCATTCTATAATTTTTCATAATAACGATTGGATATCACAGTAACACTACGAGCGGAATAAAAATTTAAAAAAGCTATTCCATTAAAGACATGTTTCTTCTTATGTAAACGGTTTTAGTTTTCTATATTACAATTTTTGATTTTGAAATATCTTGAAGTCAAAATAACACTAAAATACCGAAACGACAATTTATAACGTTATTTTGTTGATTAAACAAAATTTAATGGGTAGAATTTTGAAATAAACCCTGTAAAGACACATGCCACTATTGGAATCGTAGTTTTAAAACTTTCATAACTGCATTGGTGTGACCGTGGCAGGCAACTGCCATTGTAATGAAAAGGTAGCATTTTCCAACCATTCTAAGGGAACTTTTGCGGTAAATATTTGTCGTTGTTTGAGTTCTAATTACAGAAATTTAATTTTTGACTACAATTGTAGTTCATTTAAAAACCATGTGGTTGCAGAGTTATGATTTCACACTCATTTTATACAGTAGTTTTTTTTTTTAAATAAAACAAATAAATGTTTATTTTTTACTGCATAGTGTTTCATTAATACTTCAATTGTAATTAGTTTTGAACAGTAAAAAACAAATGACAATGTTAGTTGAATTTACTGAAATGTAAGTTGTTCTTTTTTCAAGTGAAATTTCATTTGTTTTTAACTACATTTGCAGTGGTCTTTACCTACATAGTATTCTAAGTGCAGAAAATAAATTAAAATAATCATAAGATGAATCCATAACATAATTTTTTTGCTAAAATTTATTTCACATCATTTTAGCAAATATATGTTAGACTTCAATAAAAAATAGATTTTAATTTTACCGAAATAATAAAAATCCAAAAACAGATTCGTTGATTTTTAAGAATAGCATATAAACATGTTTTGCTGACATATTAAAAGTTTGTCAAAAAATCGTCATTTTGAAAGCAAAAATCGTCCAATCGTCATTTAGTTATTTTATGTATAAATATCGTCAAAATGACGACAAATCGTCAAACCTGGCAAAACTGCATACGTAATCAAATAAATTTAGAAACGGTCGAGAGAGGCAGATATATTAAAAACTTTAAACTCGTTTTCTGCAAAATCGTATTTTTTGAGTTATGGCAGTCTTGCAGTAAATGACCGATATATGCAACTGCATGCATGCGTGTATATGCATTCCTTTTTGTATTAGAAAATAAACTAAAAATCTGAAATACAATTAAATTCTTTTGTATTTTATTGTAAGTTAGAATATGTGAATATTCTATATGTTTATTTATTTATTTATTTCATTGACTGTCCTATGCTACAAGATTAAATCTTATAATTACAGCATAGGATTTTATAAAGCTAAACAGGTTAATTTGTTTATAAGAATTACATATGAAATTCAAAATGATATATAAAAAAAAATTTTAAATATAAAGAAAAAAAACTAAATTTAAATTTAAATTAACATTAACATTATAACAAATAATATAAAATCAAACGTTAAACATTTTGAGAAAATTTTAAATTTTATCATAAAAATAATCAAAAATAAATGTAATTAAAAATTTTAAAACATAAAAAACAAAATCATTAAACAAAATCATTACAGAAATTAAGCGTATAATTTAAGAATTTCATTTTTAAATTTTGATGCGTTACTATATAGCTGGACGTAATATGGTAAGTCATTCCAAAGGCGTATGGCATTGATAAAAAATTGCCACTCAGATACAAGTGTTCTATATCTAATGGCGATAATTCGTTTTCCCCTACTGAATCTCCCAAATCTAAGTAAGTCATGTAGATACTTTGGTGTTTTATCATAGACAATTTTGTGTAAACATAAAAGAGTTCGTAGTTGAAGGAGATTTTCGAAAGAGATTCCGAAAAGTTTTTTGGTAAATAAGGTGACTGAGCCATATTTTCTAATACCAAAGACATATCTTACAATATTCTGTAAATGGATTCAAGTTTACGCTTACTAGCAGCATCGCAGTTTGAGAAAATTTCACATCCATAGAGCAAAGATGGTATTAAATAAGCTTTAGCAAGAAGCATTCTAATTTTTAATGGGGTGCAGTGTTGAGTGGCCCAGAGTGTTCTTAACATTCCATATGTTCTTCCCACAACATTGTTGACGTGATTCGTCCAGGAGAGGATGTCATTGAATATAATTCCAAGGTTTTTGACAGAGGTTACGACTTCAATTTGCTTGTTATTAAGTTTCACGTCAAAAACACGATTAAGATTCTGTAATCGTTTATGTATAACGATGCATTTAGATTTTTGCGGGTTGAGACAAAGCCCATTTGCAGATGCCCATTTATGTATGTAGCTTAAATCATAATTAAGCTTTGAAATTGATGTATTCAGCATTTTAATTGTGCTACTGAGATATACCTGGACGTCGTCAGCATACATATGTATATTACAATATTTTAGTTTAGCTGGTAGATCATTAGCATATATGGAAAATAAAAGGGGCCCCAAAATCGAGCCCTGAGGCACACCTCTTGATACAGGGACTGTTGTAGACATACGGTTATGTAGAAATACTGATTGTGAACGATCAGATAGGTACGAAGACATAAGTTTAGCTGAGGTGTTACTGAAATTAAACATATGTTTCAGTTTTTCACATAATATAAAGTGATCTACCGTGTCAAATGCTTTTGAGTGATCAAGGAGTACCAAAAGAACCACTTTTCCAATATCAATTTGTTGCCTTATTTCTTCTGAAACACTCAATAGAGTTGTGACACAGCTATGCTTAGGGCGAAAACCTGATTGTCTTTCAGTAAGTAAGTTATTTCTTTTGATAAAATCGCTTATTTGAGTATGCAACAACTTTTCAAAGACTTTAGAGAGAAATGGAAGGATTGCAATTGGCCTAAATTCCTTGTTTGATTTAGGAATAGGTATAATCTTTGCATATTTCCATTTAAGTGGGTAAGAACTTTTTATGATTATGTTGTTAAAAAGATATGTTATATAAGGTAGAAGAAAAGGCAAAAGTATTTTTATAAATTTTGGATGCATATTATCAAATCCAACAGCATTTGACTTGATTCTTGAACAGCTCAAAACGATATCAACTTGATTTACTAATTTAAATTCAAATAAATCACCTAAATCAGCGTGTGAATTGGAATCACGGTTGTTGACAAATGAACTATTTTCAGTTGAATTGAGAATTGAGTTATTGGTTTGTAAATTTATTGCTGAGGAATTTGTGAAATTGTAGTATTCAGGGTTAGAATCAACCATTGGTATGTTAATAAAAGTGTTACTAATTTCGTTTACATCAGCCGAGAAATTCCTGTTATTTTCTACTCTTCCTATACCGATTTCTTTTATAGTTTGCCATGTTTTTTTGGAGTTTAGCGCACTGGAAAAACGTTGAGAATAAAATTCAGATTTTGTTGTTCTAATTAGACTAGTGGTATCTCTTCTTAATCGACGATACTCATCGTGCAACTCCGTGGTTTTAAAACGTTTCCACCTTGTGTATGCAATATCTCTTTGCTTAATTAGACGCCTAATTGATTGATTGAACCAAGGTTTGGAGTTCTTCGAAATACGTTTACTTTTTATTGGAACAAATAAGTCATACAGATGTAGTATATTAGATTCAATGAACGACAATTGTGAATCAACGGAGGGAATGGTGTAAATCTCATTCCAGTCAATACTTAAAAACTTGTTAATTAAAAGTTGCATATTTAAGTTTTTGAAATCACGATAAGTGTGCAGTTCTTCTTCCCGTATTAATTTAAAATCATAGGATGCAAATATTAGGTCATGTTTAGAAAAACATGGTGCTGCAATTTGATCATATAGAAGAACAGACGAAATATTTCCAACGAAAAATACATCAAGAAGGCTATTTCTTGTTGATGTGAAGTGCGTCGGAAGGCTATTATTTATGGCAGTTAGTCCAAGTGACATCATATTATCAGCTAAAAAGGTCTGAGTTAGCATATCTGAGTTGAAATCTCCAGATATAAAAATATCAGTAAATGACAAAGTTATAGTTTCTAATTTTTTCATAAACTTAGTTATATCTACGTTACGATTAGGTCTATAAACGCAACCAAAAAGCATTTTCTTACCAAGTGATAAGACCTCCACAAAAATATATTCAACCAAATCCTTTTCCTGTTTTTCTTCCTCTTTCTTCTTATCAACCTTTTTCCTCTTATTAACCTTTTTCCTTTCATTCTCTATTTCCTCATCATATTTATCATCATCCTCATCTTTTTCTTCATCCTTATCACCAGACTTACAATAAAACTTACAGGGAATATTATTTCTCACAAAGATGGCAACGCCACCAGCTCGAGTCTTTCTATCAGCTCGGAAAGTATTGTATCCCGTGAGTGAAATAAGATTGTCAGGTGTTTTTTCATCTAGCCATGTTTCAGATACGCATACGACATCCACTTCAGAGCTTTCAAACGTAAATCGAAACTCGTCAATCTTATTATTTAAGCTCTGTGCATTAATATGACAAATTTTGACACCATTATTTTGCTTAGCAAGTATACGAACCATATTCATTGCCATATCTTTGGAACCACTATTCACACTATTTAAATCTGACATAGTTAAAATAAAAGGAAATGGCCAGCCCTAATAGTAACACATATATTATTACAAATATAGGAAAAAACAATTCTTTTAGAATATATCTGATTTTGTTTAAATGAAATTGTATTAAAAAGAAATTCGTTTAAAAAAGTTAGGAACAAATAAAAATATGGTAAATGTAAAAGTTTAATTGATAAAATTATTGATGTTTGAGGTATTATTAGGCGGCTCACGGTTCCCATTGGATCCAGGAAAAATATCATTTAACTGATTAATATTATCAACACGGATAGCCTGATCGGTCATTGTACGTTTAACATAAACTAGACCCCGAAAAGAATACGCTGAGTGTAAATGTTTTTGTTTTTTTAATTTCGACGCTTCCAAAAGTATTCTATAGTTTTTAACGGTAAGACTTTCATTTACGAAAAAATAATTACTGGAATCAAAGCCAATAAGATCCAGTTTAAGCTGTTTACATTCGGTTTGTTTTTTGAACGTAGCAATGGATTTTAAAACAAAGTTTTTATCATAAGGAGAAACAGATTAACAATGATTGCAGCATCTGGAGAATTTTCTTTTTCTTTGTTGTTTTTATTGCCCAATCTGTAGATAGATTTCACGGATGGAGTTTGTATATTTACAGCTTGGCATATGCTATCAAAAATACCATAGACGTCTTCATTTGGCGAAAATGGTACGGCATTAATGCGTAGATCACAAGCCACAAATAAATTTTCCTGCTTCATAGCTTGCAATTTTAGTTCATCTATTTGTGCTTTCATATGTATTATTTCAATCGAAGATGATTCAATAGTTTCAATACGCTGATTAACACCGGCAACTTCTTTTTGTAAATTGTCTATTATGTTTAAGAGTTTATTTTCGCGCTCTTCCCACAACACTCTTATTTGTTGAATATGCTCATCCAATCTCTTATCAAGTAATTGTAAAATACTGACACGATTATTGGAGTCAAAATGTGAGTTTCTTGGTGTTTGTGAGTATCGGACAGATTTTCTATTGCTCACTGGAGTATCTTGTTGTAGTTCTCTTAATCGTTTAGCTTGGTTGCTAAACTCAGGACTTATATTGTCGTTATTTCCAATTTTATTTACTGATTGTTCTAAGTTTTCGTTAGGCATGTTGTTGTATTTTATTTAGTATTGAATATTTTGTTGCTACTTTTGTTGCAAAATTTTTATTTTCTTTTGTTTATTTTTATTATACAAGAGCGATTTTGTATTACACTTCTACTTGCGTTGAGTGTTTTGTTATTTTTTTTTTTTTTTTTTTTTTTTTTTTTTTGTAATCACGATATGTATTATTAGTTTGTTTTTATTTTTTGCTAAATTAACTTTTAAAATTTAACACAATTAACAAAAGTTTTTTTGAATATTTTTGATTCGCCGAATAAAGCACAGTTTTATGTTTAATTTGATATTAAATTTGATATTAAACATAAACTTCTTATAGTTGTTTTTAATAAATTTAGCGGAGATGAATTTAACAACGACCGTTCTCTTTTAGCTAGACTAATATAATATTTTGGCATCAAACTGTAAACAAACTAGGGTGATCAATTTAATCGATTAAACAAGCAAAATATTATTCTTAGTATATTCTTAATCAAAAAAATAAACATAAAGTTACTCGATTAATCGAAAATTGTTGAAAAATGTTTTTTTAAAATACTTGCTTTCTGTATTTTAATAACACTAAATCCAAAAATTTTAATTTTTAAATGATTTTATTCATTTAGCTTTAAAATCACTGATAAAAGATTGATTTTTCACGTTTTTAAAAAATTAACATTTTATCATGGAATTTTGCAGATTTTAAAATATGTTGGTGATATTAAAATTCTATTCAGCATATTGAGTATAGGCAGTTGAGTTCCTAAGACGCGGAGTAGTTTAAAAATAAGCTGATAATAAAGGACACCAAAATGATGAAATAATTACGAATAAAGTGATTAAAATGAAGTTTTGAGTAAGCTGACGATTTTTTAACAAATTGGTTTGTCAGCACTGTACACAAGTCTAAATTGCATTAACGTTTTGTGTGTTTTAACAAAGTTTTTTATACATCAAGTTTAAAAAATAATTAACAACAATTTTTATTTCATGTAAAACGGAAAAAGAAAGAGGGGTTTATTGGAAAGGCGAAATGTGCCTAAAATTAATATGACAGCATAGCGAAAAAAAGATGAACTATGAGTTCATCTTTTAGTATAATATGTAAAAAGCCTAAAAAATTACGATGATGTTCTGTTTTGCAGTTAAATTTTTAAAATATATCGAGATGTAAATATCGAAAAACAACTTTTTTCATAAAATATTCAAAGAGAAGAAGAATAAATAACGTTAAGTTTTCTTTGATCTTGTTTTATTTAATTCTTCTTATTTCAAACAAGCTTAAGGTCATTTATTTATTTATTATAATTATTTATTTCCAATATTTTGTCTAGACATTGGGTGACATAGTAAATTTTCACCCAATTTTCTCTTTTTAGCTGGTATTTACCAAGATGATATTTTTTGAAAAATTATAAAAATACATACTGTTGAAATGGTAGCAACTATTAAACGCGAAGTCCGATTTTAATAATTAATATCTCATTTCAAAGCTTTGATTTACATGCCTTTGGCAAAGAATAAAAAAACTTAAAAATATCTTTGTATCGCAAATATCGCAAAATGCATCTCTTTTTTTCTTAAATTTTTGTTTGCTGATTGATCAATATGTCCTCTAAAACATATATATATATATATTCATAATGGAGTTTTAATATGTTTTTTTTTTGAAAAACGATTTCTTACGATATTACCATGACTATATTCAATATTAAACAACACAGATTTAAAAAACTTTAAAAAAATATTAAATTTGATGGAACATAAAAATAAAATACATTAAACTTTTATGAACTTAGTAAAAAATTATATAATATTTTTTTATTTTTCGTTTTATAAAATAATAGAAATATCGGAAAAAATCGTTTTTCTCAAAAACATATCTCCATTCTGAATTTAAAGGGTTTCTTTATTATATTTCAAAAGCTTATAAATCAAAGCTTCAAAGCTTCTTAGCCATATATGGCCCTTTGGGCTCGGTTATTTAATTGAAGAATAATAAATAAATAAATAAATAAAATAAATAAGAATTAAAAACGTAAATGAGATATTAATTTTTAAAATCGGATTGCGCGTTCTATAGTTACGACCATTTGAACCTGTATGTATTTTTATAAATTTCCAATAAATACCATCTCTAAGCAGCGATAAAACGCGAACGACTACGAATTAAAAAAAAAAATAAAAATAAACACAATAAAAGTGACGTAATGGAAACATTTGGAAAAAAGATTTGGAATCAGCGAGACAAAATCTATTACAAATATATATCGCGGTTCAAAGAAAATCGACTTTTTGTCATTTGGTGACAGTGTGTTATTCGTTTTATTCGATTCATCGTCAAAATTTAATCAAATTATTCGTTACCCAAAAAAAATCATGTTTTTAAATTGTTCGTTCGAATTTTGTTTTTATTCGTTCGATTAATCAAATACTTTTTGATCGATTAATACGAGCAGAGAAAGTTCACGAAGTTTTTTTCCGCCCATTCATGAGTAAAGAATAAATTTGAAAAATACACATCGGGATACCCTAATGAACAAATATTCATATAATGCACTATATGTAGTTATGTATTTTTTAGAATCTATTCTAAATATATATAAAATTCATTTTCTGTTTGTTGTTTGTTCGCTATACATTTTTTTTACGGATTTCTTTGAAATTTGGTACACTTGCTTATATTACTTCAAGGAAGATCGTCAAGCCAATTTTTATGCCCACTTTTTATATACAAATATAGATTTGTTATTTAATAATAAAATTGTTATTGTCCAACAGATTTAGCTTAAACTTTTAAACTTGATAAACATGTTTCTTATACCTTAACCGAGGTCATCATATGATTTTCATTGGCCACGCCTACTTTTACGCCACCTTTTTCTACTTTTTTCATGCATTATTTTACTTTAGATAAAACATTTTTTTGTCACTGGAACTTGCTAAAAACTGGCTCAAGTGATGCTCATAACTCAGGCAAGATCGCACATAGTTTCCACTCCAACTTTTACGCCCACTTTTTTAAAATTTTTGTTTTTACATTGTATGGTCTCCATTTATTTTATTTTTTAACGGATTTTCGATCAAATTAACTTCACATGTTTCTCATGTCCCTCGCAGAGTTCCATATATTTTTTTTATCAACCACGACAATTTTTATTCAATCCTTTTTAAATTTCACTAAAACTTTGTATACAAGATCCCTTTACAACGCCAAGGTGGCAATACAAGTTTTTATTGATTAGGCCCATCTTTCTTAATCTATGTGAAATTTGCATAGCCTATATTAGTTGGTGGTTGTAAATCAAATTTTTATTTTCTTAAGGATTTCGTTAAAATTTGGCACTCAAAAGTTAAAAACCTAGGGCTAGGTCACCAAAACTTATCATCAACCGTGTCAATTTAAATACCAACTGCTTTAAAATTTATAAATGCATGGTCCACTATGGATTTTCGCAATATAAATTGTTACTTTTCTACAGATGTCGCTTAAGTTTGACAATTTTTAAAATTTATAGAGTCCAGTTTGGATGTTCCCTAAACTAATTTTTATTTTCGTCATGGGTTATAACTAAGATAAGGAATTGGAGAAAAAATCGGTGTCTTTTTTAAGTCTTTAGGTATGCAACAAACATTTGTTTTTAATATGTGTTGTTTTAAAAGTATTAGAGTCCCGGACAAGACCTGGTACAAACAGCTAGTATAAGCATAAAGTAATTCAAACTAACCAAAATTAAAACAAATGAGTGGTTGGTCTCCTTTCGAACTATTTCATTAAAACGATGCAAAAAACCATACTGAAAAAATACGAATACGAATAGAAAATATAAAACAAATACATAAACACACATTTGTACATAGTAACATATGTATATTGGACCGACTCACGAAAGAAAGCTTTTTTTGTCCAGAGGGTTTACAATATACACCTTGGTTTATTTAATTATGATCCCCAACATATATTTCGTCTAGCATGGACATCTCTCAAGCTGTACTGTTTTTACAACACTCCTCTTTTTAGTTTTAGCAAGGATCTTATAATATACACTCAAAACAAGTCAGTAAAGTCAGCAACATGTTTGCTGGGAGGATCGTTGCATAAGAATTGATAATATCAGCAAAATCTTTGCTAAATTTAGCAAAATTTAGATGAATTTACTATTTTTTTTGCTGATATTTATCTACAAGGATCCTCCTAGCAAAAATGTTACAGACTGTACTGACTTTTTTTTTTGCCAATCGAGATTGATATTTAAAAGTCCCGGGCATCGGGATTTTGTAAGTTCCGATCCCGAAACCATGGATTTTTCGGAATATTTCGGGATTCTGGTATTTGTGTATGTTAACAAAAAATAAGGTAACCACAACAAAACCATTCTATTGGCAACAAATTTGATTGTCAGCACGAATGTGTTTTCTCTGTACACCTTTCGCAGAGGAATGTAGGTAATTTTGATGGAAAAATGTTCTGAAAATAGTGCGGTAATCTAACACCTAAAATTTGTGTTAATCGTTTTTGAAAAATAATTGTTTTGTGTCGTGACATAGTTTTGCCTGCCCCGCGGGGGGCCCGGTCTAATTAATCAGCAGCTAATCTCGAACGGAAATTGTTTCATAAATCGTGTGTCATTAATTATTCATCATATTTATGACGTTTTCAATTATATGACGAAGAGTTTCATAAAAATTTAGGACAACAATTTCATAGACCTTCATTATTTCACAAAAATGTTTCATAAACTTTTTAGTTTTTTATTGAAATTTTTAATTTTTATTCGAAATTTAGAAAATATCATTTGCAATCTTGACTTTTTAAAACTTAAAAACTGCCAGAAAATTCTTTAAAATTCTAAAACATCAATTAAATAGTATATCATGTGTTCTGAAATTAAAATAAAGTTTTTTGAATATAATATAAAATCATATTTATGAAGTATTTTATAAATATAATGAAGCTTTTTCCCTGAGTATATAGTGCTAGTAAATATGGTTACATTTCCATACTTATTACTAGTCGATATTTTTAATTTGGACACTCGATACTTTTAACGGGTTTTAAAATTAAAATTCCCCTTAATTAACATTTGCTTTTTTCTTCTACAAGAGTAGTTTTTTAAAATACTTATTATTACCCAAAAAAGATGCTCTATACCGCCTAATCGTTATTTTCCAGCACTAATACTGGTTTTTAAATTAAAAAAATACCACTAAATATTTCACTATCTCGTATGTTCATGTAATATTTTATATAAAGAAACACAAATTTTAAAAGATTTACAATGAACACAGCAATTATTACGAGTGTATATATCCAACAAAAAGTATGAGAAAATTTAAGAAAAAACGTAATTTATTAAAAATTTTGGCAATATAAATCCCGAAAAGTCCCTAAAACCCGGGATTTAAAAATAATATTTCGTTATTCGGGATTTACTCAATCCCGAAAATCACACGCAAAGAAAAAACATGGTTGAGGGAACCATATTCGAAGAGCATCATACATTTTTGGATTTATGATTGCGACAACCATGTTACTATGGTTGTGACAACCATACTCTCATCTGCTTTTGTATCATAATATGATAATTAAATTGCCATATTATGGTTCCAAATATATCCCAATAATATCATATTATGGTTCTGGAAATTTGTATGAATTATCATAATATGAGCCCTACGGTATTCTCCCAGCATTCTATTGAAGCTGGATTAAAAAGATATGCGTGTTTTTTTAATAGTATATTAATAATTCACATATTTAAATAAACTTAGGTTTAAAATAATTTAAGTAATCCAGTTGTCATTGCGCAGAAGAATAAGCTTTGTGAAATAGTGTGTCAGCTATGCAAGCTATAAATGTGATTGCAGCATAAAGCAAGCATAAAAATATTCATAAGAATACAATTTCACAATACCTTAATAATGATCAAAACATGTTTGCAGCAATCATAACAATTGCATTATAACAATAGTATAGTCCTAGTTATCATAGTATGATCATGGACAAGCATTTCTTCATCATTTATTACCATGTTATGATTATTGCAAACATATTACGATTATTTCGTACTATATACTTAAAAGCACGTGCATTTTGTTTAAATTTTTTTTCACATTTTTTTTCTTTAACAATATTTTTGGAGTAATTATAAACAATTAAATAATAAAGCACTTTTTTATCACTTTTTTATAATAAACAATAACTTTATTTAACGGGTGAGCGATAATTAAACTTTTGACTAGACTTCCAGGGCAGACCGAGTTGAGAATACAATTTATTCCTTCTTCCACAAACAAATCACCATTACAATTACCACCACTACGTCTTCAACACTTAAACTTTAGCGTAGACTTCCACGGTAGACGGGGGTGAGAGTGCAAACTTATTCCTTCTTCCACAAAACAGATCACCATTATCATCCCTTTCCATTCCATCATCCATTGTTAATGTCTTTTTGTTTAATATTATTTAATTTGTTGGAGCTGACTGTTTCTCACAACTTCTTTTCACGAAATCGCAAAGAAGAAAGAAACTAAAAGAGCGAAGACGCTCATAAAAAAATCAACTGATCATCTTATATAGTTGGTTCAACTGTAATATGGCTGCAGAGATAGAGGAATATGATAATACATACTATAGTATGATTGTAGACAACACAATAATATGATAACTGAAGAAAGAGAGATTTTTTTACTAGAACATGATAAAAGCAACCATATTATTGGTGAAATATGATTGATACAATAGTAGTTTAATTGAAACAACCATTTATTGCTGTAGGAAACATAGTTTTGTGGCCGCAATCATAATGCAACCATATTTTTTCTCTGCGTGCACGGGATTTTCCGTTCGGCATCACTAGTGTACACTATGCACTAGCTATTAAAAATTAGTTAAAAGTTACTTTGCAGAAACAATTGCTAAAATAAGCAGTTTTTTTTTTGCTAAATATTAATAAAATCAAAACAGCGGAAATAAAACTGTTAAGTACACAAAACTTTAGTTCTATTCGAGTTGAATTGTAGTTAATTAAAAGTAGCAATTTTCTCTGCTAAAACTAGCAAAAACTTTTACTCAATATTTGTAGACTAAACCCAACAAGCAAAAACATTAATATAAACAACATTTCTTTAGGTCAGATTAAAAAACCTAAATTTTTCGCTTTTTTTTGAAAGTCCATAGTTTACAGAGTAGGGTTTACTGATTTATAAAAATAATAACAATGTTAACTAAAAGCCACCTTTACTTTGTTGGGATCTGTCCAAGTTTTCGAAATATAGCGTTTTAAAATTTGGCCAAATAATATGTAAAGCCTTTTTAAAACGAACTATGACCAACACTGGTTTCGATTTCTTATATTTATTACGGAATAAATCGGTCGCATACATAAAATGCTGTTAATTTTTCTTTTTTTATCAGGTACAGATTTTGAGATATTTAAGAAAATATTGTACAAAAGAGAATAAGAACATTTTGTGGTGCATAAATAACTCAAATTCACACTAAATTTTAAAAGTTGTGACATACTACGGAATTTGTTAATATTTTATTTTGGTGTTGCTAAAACATTAATGTGTTTTCAATTTAAATATAAATATTACTTCGCCATTGTTGTGTAAGGGACTAAAATATGATTACTTAATTCAAAAATTCGATTTTGTACCCATTTTTTGGTGGGTGTTACAGGAAGTGACATGTATGCCCTACATTTAAATTTCCTAAAAAAAGTGTTTTGCAAATATTTCTTTAACTATAGCTAACTTTAAAAATCTAAAGTCATATTCGCCATCTGCATCTTAAAGTCTTTTAAAAATTATAGGTCGCAACCGCAATGCATCAAATTCACCCAATTTGGTTGAACTGTGTTATGGGCAATGCAACTGCACATTATGGAAAATAAATAAAAATGTAACTGTAAAATGTTCGTGGTTTGTTTTGATTTTACTTCGAAAAATATCAACTTGTAAGCAATCGTAGCTTGTGCTTAAAGACCACAAACAGTGAAGATGATTATAAGCAACTTCGGGGTCGAAAGGGTTAAGTACCAGATTTATTCCGTGATGAATTTAAGGAATCGAAACCAGTGTTGCTCAGAGTTCTTAAAATGCTATGCATAGTATATGGCTGAATGGCTGAAACGCTATATTTCTTAAACGTGGACAGATCCAGACAAAGTAATAGCAGGATTGCGTTGACATTGCCATATATTATATAAGTCAGTTCTCTAGTTCCACAGGAAAACTCCACTTTTTAAACTATGGACTTTCAAAAAAATCTAAAAATATTGCTTTTGTGATGTTTCTTTTTGCGACAACTTAAAAACTATAGCTGACTCAGCAAAACTGATAACATTTTCGAACTATCCATACACAAGTTAATCAAGATCCGAAATCTGAGGCACCAATGCCAGTGCACTTCAGTTTTATATGTACACTATGATTATAACTTATTGCATTTTTTTGCAAGTATCAAAAATCACATGGCAAAGCCGTGCGGACTAATAAGATAATACTACTAGTGGTCGTTAAAAAGTTCCCGCACCCAACGCAGTGAAGTTTTGATTAAAAGTTTTTAAAATTTAATTTTAAAAATGTAACATTTTACTTAAAATTACATAGGTTTTGTTACATACTTATACTATCATAAATAAAAAAATTTCCCGCCATTCCAACACACACGAACACATCGTAAAATACTATTTAAAACAAATATTTAAATGAAAAAGTCTGTTAGAAATTGGTTTTGATGGTGCGGAAGATTTTTTGTTCCGAATTGACTTAAGAAAACGTTATTTATTACCAGCACAATATTGTGCATAAGGAAAATTGAAACTGAAAAATTTTCGCCCTAATGTAGACCTGAAATTTACGTGGACGTACAATTTTTTTTTAACTGAAAAATTTTTTTCTGCATTCCACAGGATAATTCAAAAAGGTCTTTTTTAGGCATTTCTAGGGACGAAATTTCTGTTCCTTTTCTTCAATTTTTTTTCTTTATTTTTTAAATATTCTCAAAATGAGGCACTTTAATACACATATATGTTTTGCAGCAAAAACACACATACATTTACATCTTTGTGTAATGTGTACACTGTACACCTACTAACAACGAATCTTTAGTACACAACATATCGTCGGCTTAGGATTATTTTGCCGTATATGTAGGTTTTATATACTTTAAATATAGTAGTTAATTTGATTTTTTGCTATAGGCATGACCTGCATCCTTCTAGTTTTTAGTAACATTAACTTTTTCTCAGAATGAGTTTGACGTATACGCTACCAAAAATAATGTTTTGTATTTTCCATATTCATACGGCATTAAATCTGAACATACTCCATCCCAATATATATTTTTTATGCAGGCAGAAAAAAATTTCTTAAAATATTTATTTTCTTTAAATAAAAATCAAAATTAATTTTTGAAAAAAATTTCCTTTCAATTTTTTATACAAACAGCTAAACACGTATTCTAAATAACCCGAAAATTTCAAAGTGTTATCTATGCTACTTTTTGAGATATCTGACCACTTGCAAATTATCGATGTATAAAAAATTATCGGTGTATAAATGGATACATGTTTTTCTGAACTTCAATTGCATTTTCCGGCATGTATACGAGCGTAATGATTATTGGTTAGTTAACAATAAATGATGTATACTAGGGTGGCCCTTAAAAAAGTGTTAAATCTTAAGGGGTCACCCCCCAGAAATATGCGAATGGCCAAAAAAGTGATAAATACGCAGTTTTGGGCCAATCGAAAAATGTTTAGAGGTCGCTCAAAGCGATTGAAAATTGCAAATGCGTTTATATGGGGGAAAAAATGACTTTTTTCGAGACTTATGTAAATTTTTCAATTATGGGAAAAAATTTTATTCTACATGTTAAATTATTTGATATAAAGAGATAATTATCTATTCAAAAAGGTAGAAAAATTCAAATTCGGTTAAGAACCAGCCCACTAATAAATAATGCCCCAGACCAAAAAAGGTTAAATTATTACTTCATTGAGAAATTCGACCACACGTCATGAATATTTTTGAAATCGATTACTAAGTTATAATTTTTTTACTTAAAAGACTCAAGGCTATGAGATATGGAACAAGATTTTTTTATTGGATGTCGTAAACCTGTCGTAAGATGACGTCATACGCGGACAAAATTTGTGGGACGTTTTTGAAATCTCTAATCTCTAATCTCTAATTTCAAATTTCAAAATTTTTTCTTCAACGAAACCGAAAAAATGAGGTTTGGAGTCCAGTAGCTTGTTTAGAACACCTTAGAGAATGAAAATAAAAAAATTTAAAAATATCCACTGGCACACTTGGGTAGGGCAACGATTTGATTTTTGCGGATTTCGAAGAAATTGCGTTTTTTGGTGATAACACGGCTTATTTGCTGTCATAAAATATTCAAAATTAAAAATTAGCTACTTCTGTAATGTTAGTTGTTTTTTTTTATCATCGCTACCCAAGGTTGACAAAAAAAATTGTTGGACATCATTAACCCATGTGGACCTGGTGCCCAAAATGACCCAAGATTTTTTTTTTTTTTTTTAATTTACAAAAGAAGTCAATTTTTTGCTTACTACCAATTAATTTTAGGAAATGTGATTTGAAATATTATAACATAATGTTTGAAGTTACTATGGTAAAGTTTTTGGACGAAATAATTAACGTTAACACTTACCTTGTCGATTCGATTTTTGCGGATTTCGAGGAAAATGTTGTTTTTGGTCATGACAAGGCTCATTAGTTAAATAAAATATTAAAAATAGAATATTATATTTCTATAGTTACTATAGTAAAATTTTTGGATAATATAACCAACGTTAACCCTTACCTTGTCGCATCGAGATTAAAGGAAATATTACGGAATTTTATGTATATTTAAAAAGAAAATATTTAAACAGTTTATTTATGTTTACATATGTTTCTGAATGAATATGAGTTATATATATAATAATTGTTTTTGTTAAAACAAATAATTTTATTTATTTTTTTGGAAATATAATATTCTATTTTTAATATTTTATTTAACTAATGAGCCTTGTCATGACCAAAAACAACATTTTCCTCGAAATCCGCAAAAATCGAATCGACAGTAATGTTTATTTTTAATTTTGCTAAACAAAAAAAAAAACAAAAAAAAGTTACAACTGCTGATTTTGTATTTATTTTACGTGTCATTTTGTACTTTTGAGGAAAAATTAATAAAATAAAATAATTCGAGTTACTCGAGAAATTTTAAAAACTTACTCGATTAATCGAGTAAGTGCAAAACCTTAAAACCGAGTTACTCGTTTACTCGAACAACAGCAAATCCGAGTAATTTGAATAGGTCTATTAAAAAAATATGTGTTTCAAAACCAGGCTTTTTTGGCTGTCAAGTAGTGTTTCCAGAAAAAAATAACCTCGATTTGGTAAGCAGTCACTTTTTTTGTATGTTTCTAAAATAGCGTTTTTAGCTTCATGAATGCAATAAAGCAATTAAGGAAGGCTTACCCAAATGTATTTTTTTGAAGCAGCAAAGAATGAATACAATAAAGCAGTGAAGAATGCATACAAAGAAGCAGTGAGGAATGCATACAACAAATCGATCATTTTGGCAGCAACGTTTTATTATTTAAACATTAGTTCAAAATTAGTTTTTTGGTAAAAGCATTTAACTAGAATTTTAGCTAAAAATTCGATGTCAGCAAACAAATTTGCTTAAAGTTAGTTAAATATTTTAAATTGTCGTTTAACAAAATCTTTAACTTACGTTTTTTTTTTAAGTGTACAGTAAAACAATTAAAACTAAATAAAAACTTAAAAATATGTGGAAAAAAAATTTAACAAATATTCGAATTTTTGGCTTTTAAAGCAAACCGATACTACAACTTGACATTTTAGAGGATTTGCGGCAAAAATCAACTCGAAAATGGAAAGAGATAGGTTAAAAAGGATAAAAGATTTCCAAAGAGCCCCAATAAAAAAAAACGTTATTTAGCGTATAGGCAAAACAATACTTAGCCGACGATATGTGTGTATCATTATGGTGCAACATATTTTTGACCATTATTGCATTTGACCATTATATCTTATAACTAAAAGGACATGCATCTACAGGGTCACTTACCGATTTAGCTGAAATTGAGATATGTAATAGAGCAGAAAAATCATGTTTATGAAGCCAGATTTCGGGTTCAAAACAGTTTTTTTCGCTTTTTGAAGAAGTTAGAAGTTATAAAAAATATAGTTTTTGATTTTATAAAAATTTTATTTACAATCTTTTAAAAATATATAGTTTGGTTAAAAATATGCCTTTAAAAACTTTACGAAACATTGACTAAATTAATGTTTAAAAGTTTAACAGTTTTAAAAGGACGATGTACTAATTACAAAAAAAAAAACTATATTTGCTTGTGGAATATCGATTTACAGTAGGGCGTTTCAGCATTTCCACATTTTTCGATTTTTTCACTAGGAATACTTATGGCCCAAAATATTTTTGAGAATTTTTTCAGATTGTTTTAAAGACCTATTAAAAAAATTTTATTTCACTTAATGCGATATCTATTGCTGGATTTATTGAGATTTTAATTTGGAAAATTTTGAATTGTTTCTTTTAATGTCATCAGAGTGACCCTTGAACTAATAACTTGTACCCCGATTTTTTTTTTTGTATTTTGCTGGAATTCTTGTGTAGTGAGTTACTTGCTTTTGTGAAAAGAAAGCACAAGAGAAAAAGAATTAAACAAAATTTTGTTTCATGACCCCTTTTTTGCACCTAATCCATTTCAGCGACCACGTACCACGATTCAAAAAATATAAAAACTAAAACTTGCAAAAATCTAAAAAGTAGAAATGCAGAAACGCCCTAATGTACAGCCTTAGGCGCCTAAGAGACTTCGTTAACGCACACACTCCCAACTGGAGTTTGACTAAAATTTGCATATAGATTTATGAACGTTCATACTTGAACGTAGTAAAGCCGGAGATAAATATGGGGCTTTCTAAGCCAATTGCTCCGCTATAGGAACACGTTTATCGTATGAATGTCAAATTTATAGTATTTGTAGGCGTGGTCAAATATTGACAAATTTTGCGATAATTTTTAGTATAGTATTTACAGACAGCGGATTTTATAAACAAAAAACTTAATTTTTAAATTTTTTATCAGAAAAAAGAGTAATCTGTTTAGGATTTTTTAAATTCTAAATTCCCGACGAAAAACGTTTCGATATAATCATATATCAAATATAACTAAATATCACATCACATCTCATCTGATCTGATCCGAAAAATGGCATACATAAGTTGATATCATAGTATTTCATGGGATCTTATCTGATATAGTTTGATCCAAAAAATGGGTCCATCAAAAATGAAAAGAAAAAATATATATATACATAATTTGATACAATTTTATTTAATAAGTTTCTTAATTAAAAAATAAAAAAAGATATTAAATGTTTTAGAGATTAAAACTTTTTATTTTGGTTCAATTAAGTACTATTTGTAATTAATTTTTGAAGCATATAAATATTAATTTTAAAAAATTATGTTAAAATTAAGCTACTTAAACAAAAACAACATTTACCGAGGAAGAAAATCAATTTTTTTGTTCACAAAATCATCAAATAGAAGATTTTTTTCAGAGCAGAAATAAACAGCGAACGTTACACGTCCATATTACATAAAATAATATGTACCCGTGTAAAAAGCATTAGGTATGTTCATTAGGGTCGTCTTTCGTTGTATGGGCGAAAAATAAAAACGAGATTTTTTTTTATTATAAAAAAATATAAAATAATTTTTGCGTTGGGTTTAATCATAACTACTCAGACAAAAAATATTACTTTCCCAGAAAATCGCTAACTTACCCTAACTTTGTGTCAAAAAAATTAATAAATATTTTGGGGGTACCTCAAAGTGACTTTTTTGCATTTTTGAAAATTTTATTCAACAAAAATCAAAAACGTGGTGTTTGATGTCAAGTATTTCATTAAGCACATCTCAAGTATTAAATAAGCCAAGTATTACGGATATCAGTTGGCAAATTTTTTTTTAGGGCATTTTGATTCTCGGGGATTTCAAGGTTTTTTTTTTTTATTTTTATACATTTTTACTTTAAAACAAGGTTTTAATAATATTTCATCAATATTATTGTATATGCTCCTTTATATGATTGTAATAACTTTATTTTAAAATACTATATTTTCTGTTGACAGTTAACCCATGTTAACCTGGGGTCAAATATGACCCACCTAAGAAAAATGCAGCTTTGTGGCAAAATTTATAAATAAAATAAAGAAAGGAATAATTAAATTTATATTTATTTAAAAAAAATTCGTTAACCGTTTCTAGTCTTCGAGTAGGTCAATTTAGTAAAAATTAGAACTTAAAACTTTTCCATAATAATAATTTTGAGGGAAAAAAATTTACACTATTAAATTAAAAATACGTTTTTCGAAAATACTTCTGAATATGTAAAAAAAAATCAATTTTAATATGAATACAAATGTCTGAATTTATACTAAATAATTAATTTTAATTAATTTTAAAATGTAAATAAATTACAATTAGAAACATAAACAAAAATTTAGTTTAGTTTGTCATCACGAAAATACAGGTTAACTATGAACACGAAAAATTATACTTTATAATAAAGTTTATTAATTTTTTTTGACACAAAGTTAGGATAAGTTAGGGATTTTCTGGGAAAGTAATATTTTTTGTCTGAGTAGTTATGATTAAACCCAACACAAAAATTATTTTATATTTTTTTAATTTTGAAGAAAAAAAATTTGTAATTTTTTTTTTAAATTATGCCCATTTTTCCAAGGGGCCCGATTTTCAAGGGCGATGCGGACATCTTCCCGTTATGCTAGAACTCTAATTTTTTGCATGGTGAATTTTTGTACCCAAACAAATATTTTAAGAGGGGGGCAGCCCCAAAAATCGCAAGTTGAAAAATAAGGACCACCCTGATGTTTATATATGACCATATATTACTCGCTTTTTGTTTTTATTCTCCTTTTTATTTATACACTTGTTTTGTTTAAAAACAAGATGTAAAGGGGAAGTAAAGGGGAAGTAAACAAGATCGTACTTTGTCTTATTTACAAGTTTGATATGATTTTTATTAAAAATAAGGTATTTTTTGACCAATGGTGATAATCTTTAACTTCGAACTCATATAGTAATTCTCATTTAGTGGGAAATTATGAATGTTTGATGTTTGCATGGGATTTTCAGATCTTTCAAAACGTGTTCTGATAATGGAGACCTAGAAAATTTTCGAAATAGATCTATCAACACATTCCTGAAAGTGGTCAATTAATAATTTTTAATATAAAAACTCTATAGATTATTTGTTAGGACAATACCCTAATAAAGAAATATAGAGTTTGGACCCGAACTTGAATACTTTTCTACAGTTTTATTAGGTTTTTGTTCTTATATACATCGAGATTATTTTTTTGTTATTTTCAATTTATAACGAGCTTTCAACATCTGTATATTTTCATATTCATTGCACAATTAAAGGTCGAAAAAACATAATTTTTATTTTTAATAAAAATTATATCAAACTTGTAAAAAAGACAAAGTACGGTCTTGTGTACTTCCCCTTTACATCTTGTTTTTAAGTATAAAAAAAACAAGTGTAAAAATAAAAAGGAGAATAACAACAAAAAGCGTGTATTGTATAGCTGCCAAAGGTACAAGTTTTCAATTTATTTGTTAATCAATGGTGATAATCTTAAACTTCGAGCTCATATATTAGTTCTCATTTAGTGGGAAAACTAGGTTATATGAATTTTTGACGTTTGCATGGGATTGTCACTTCCCTAAAATTGTAATTTTAATATTTCTAATTTGCTTGTAACTTAAAACCGCCAAAATGTTTGTGCCGCTAAAGATAAATGATTAACGCGAACGGATTTGGCATGCTTAAACATTGGCTGACATATACACAAAAGATTATTCATGTCATACCAAACAAAAATTTTAAATATTTTACCTCAAAATTTTTGTAATTCCCCATATATACTTTTTATACTTCACGATTTTCAAAACTGATATTTTTTCATCACAAGATAACAATCCCAAAGGGAGTATAATTGAGAAACATATTGGCGTTACTGTAGTCTAAAATTATTGAATTTGAGAATTGGTATTCAAATTGATGTCAAAATTCATAAAATTTTGAGATAATATGTTATAATACATTAATTATTTATGTATCTATAAAATTATTTTGATGCATTACTGTTCGATTAATCGAACAAATTTTAAAAATGAATCGTTTGCTCGTTCGATCAAAAATTGTTCGGTCTTTTATTCGAACAAAATAAAAACACGAATAATTGACAACCCTAGAACACAACTCTTGATATTAAATTTCATCAAAACAAAAGCAGATTGATTGCTTTCGAAAAGTTTTAAATGCAAAAAACTAAATGCAAAAAACTAAATGCAAAACCGCCAAACTTTAAAGACATTTTTCTAGAAATCTGTACCATTGATCAAAAAATTAATTACACCATTGAAATCGGCTGGTGGTCATTGTTCTCCTGTCTAGTCAATAAAAATACAAATAAAATTGTATCATATACCCTTATTCCACATAAGAAAATTTTCAAGTGCAATTTTTTCTACTTAATATTTTTAAATGCAATTTTGTAGATAGGTTCATGTGACCCACACTGTAAAAAATTATTGTACATTGACTACTATAAAATGAGTAAAGTTTTATGAACTATTACTGAAATTCGGTAAATTTAAACACAAAATGCGTAAAACAATTTTGCGCACACTATACACAATAATACAATATTTTTACCTATAATGTGTTTAAAATTTACAACATTATGTCTAAAATTAGTATTATTTTGTTAAATAACATTTTTACGCACAATGTTTATAAATATACTAACTCATAATTGTAATAGAAATTTCAGCATTTTTAAATTGAAAAAAAATTAAACAAATTAAAAAAAGCTAAAAAATTTCTGTGAATTGCTAAACAAATTGAAATGTATAAATGTAATAATTGTGATAGTAAATTAAAAAACTTTCTAATGTACCAAAAATATTAAAAAAGAAAAGGGAATTTCCATTTGTGGAAAAATATTTTCAAAATATAATATATGTACAGAGGTTTAAAGAATTCAATCCTTCATTCGATTTTTCAATTCTGATTGTATTATTGAATTTTCAAGTCACAATTTTACAAATCGAATGAATTCTCAATAATTCGATTTTATTTCTAGAGACTTAATCATTTTTCATCATTCGACTTATTAAATCACTGAATTCCATCGTTGGGAATTCAATTGATTTTTACTCAATCAATTGAAAAAAAAAATTACAAAAACTGAGAGAAAAAATCGATAGAATTAAAAAAAAATGCTAAAATTAAAAAAATCGCCGAAACAGAAGTAACAATAGTAAAAAAGCATTTTAGAAAGAATTGGCTATTTTTAGATTTCAGATCGTAAGAACTTTTAAATTTTGAAGTAGCCAGTTTATAAACTGTAGGTCATCAAAGTTCACTAGTTTTACATTTTATCAAGTTTTTCCAAAATTAAAAACGTGAATAAAATCGAGCGTTTTTAAAATTTTAGAGAACTAAAGGGTGGTTAAATTTCAAGGGCCGATGTTGATTTTGAATAAAACACAAACTATTTGGGAAATTATTGTAATTTTATTTTATTATGATATATTGGTATTACTCAATTATGTAGGGAACAAAATATCGACCAAATGTTCGCCGCGACCACGGCGGCACACCTCCATCCGATGGTCCAAATTTTCGATGACGCTGAGGCATAATGGAGGTTCTATGCCGTTAATGTGCCTAATCTTGAATTGTTGCTGGCTTATCGACGTACACCTTTTCTTTCAAATAACCCCAAAGAAAAAAGTCCAACGGTGTCAAATCACATGATCTTGGCGGCCAATTGACATCGCCATTACGTGAGATAACACGGCCATTGAATTTGTTGCGCAAAAGAGCCATTGTTTCGTTAGCTGTGTGGCAAGTGGCACCGTCCTGCTGAAACCACATATCGTCCACATCCATATCTTCCAATTCGGGCCATAAAAAGTTTGTTATCATCTCACGATAGCGAACACCATTCACAGTAACTGCCTGACCGGCCTCATTTTGGAAAAAATACGGCCCGATGATGCCGCCAGCCCATAAACCGCACCAAACAGTCACTCTTTGTGGGTGCATTGGTTTTTCGACAATCACTCTTGGATTCTCATTCGCCCAAATGCGGCAATTCTGTTTATTGACGAATCCACTGAGGTGAAAATGTGCCTCATCACTGAAGATGATTTTCTTCGAAAATTGATCATCCACTGTTGCCATTTCTTGCCACCATTCTGCCCATTCACGACGTTTGGAATGGTCAAGAGGCTTTAGTTCTTGAGCCAATTGCAACTTGTAAGCGTGTAAATGCAAGTCTTTATGCATAATGTTCATCAACGACGAGCGTGAGAGGTGCAATTGTTGGGCACGACGACGAGTTGAGGTGGACGGCTCTTCAGCCACACTATCGCGAACAGCAGCAATATTTTCTGCAATACGAGCTGTACGAGCATGCACTGGTGTTCTCACATCTTCTACAGACCCGGTTTGCTCGAATTTTTCAACGATTTTTGCGATTTTGTACGCACATTTGGACGATCAAATTGACCAAAAAAAATCACGAAGTGCACGATATGCATTTTGATTTGAACGCCCATTTTCATAATAAGTCTGGATAACTTTAACACGTTGTTGGATTGTGTATCTCTCCATGGTTCAAATTGAGTAAGTCTGAAATAGAGAAATGTCAAATAAAATTCGGAAAAAAAACTTGGCGTTTAGGTGTGGTTCACATTCAACATCGGCCCTTACAATTTAACCACCCTTTAAAACGGGATACCTATATTGTTCCAAAGAGTCTTCCTGTTAGCAATATGAAGAAAGTTGGATGACATGAGGTAGAAAGGCAAATTTTTCAAAGTCCTTTCATCGAATGGACGATATGATATGTATGATTGGATGTATTTACAAAATTTACATTTATGAACTTTTTTTGATAATTTTAAAGTAATGATGTTTTTGAGCGATATTTTAAGGATATCGCTATTTTAGAATTATTTCGTTAGTGTATTTTAAGGTTTTTTGTTAGGTTATTTTAGAGTTATCGGTATTTTAAGTTATTTCGTTAGTGTTATTTCAAATTTTAAATTAGTTCCTTGAAACAGTATTGTCTGGTTATCGGGTTCTTAAGATTAGTGTTTGCCAAGCATATTATTAATATAACTTCTCTTAAATTACTCTTTCCAATATGTTAACATTTGAAAAGCTCTATTAATTATTTAACGAAAGAGTTCGCGAAAACCAAAAAAAAATTAAAAAAAAAAACGCTTAACGGTGAGTTTGATTTTAAGTCTTGAGAATCAAATATGTATCATAAATATTAATACTTAGACTGCAACAGAAAGAAATCAAATTTATTGCATATACTAATTTTTGTATATAAAAAACAGCACGAAGATGCGTCAAACTTCAAAGTCATTGAAATTGACATCACCATGTCCGAAATATATAGAATTGATGGTCAGAACCTTATTATTCTTTTGATGTCAAGCCATGTTATTACAGTCTGTTTTTGATTTTATAATTTTTCTAGTTTTACCATTTTCCTTTAGCGCTTTTAATTATTTTAAATTTCAAATTTTTTATACTCAAATTTTTTTTTAGTCAAACTTCAAGGTTTTTTGTGAAAGGCGGTAGAGAAGAATGAGTGTATTTTCTAAAAATCATAACTACATTGCAAATTTTCAATTTTCTGAATCAGACTGCGCAGTTTCTGGTATTGAACCTTCGTCAGTGACCCTGTTTTCTGAATTTGAATAATGTAATATTTGTTATGTTTTTATTTGTTCGATTGCGTCTATATGGAATTTTAAGTGCAATCACTGACCGTGGTATAGATAAACTGATTTCTAATGCCACATGCACTCGCACTACACGTTAGACAGAGCGCTTTAGCCCTCTGAGCTATCGTCAGGTCGAATTTTGTTGTGATTAAAACTAGTTTTATTCAATACACGGTGTTTTTGTTCTTGCATACATAATCTCAGAAGTTTTTCTCCGACTTAAGAATATCTGATAATTTGGAGAAAAAATCATAAATGTTAAATGGAGAAAAAAAATATGATTTAATATGAATAATTTTATAATTTAGTTGTTTTATTTATTCTACCTTTCAGTTTTAATTTAATAAAAATGCTTGCGTCATTCGTCGAATGTCATCCTCAGGAGAAGTATCTATAATATCTAACAAAAAACAATAGAACAACATTTAGTAAAATAATTTAGAACAACATTGAGGCCTTTTAAACGAAGAAATTAATTGCAGGCAATTTTCGAATTCTCTTTTAAAGTTGATTCTAAAAAACATTTACATTTAAACGAGGAGTTTTTACATGCAATTTTTTTGACGTTTATTTTTCCAATCTTCTTTAATTGTTCATTCGTTGAAATTTAATTTATTCGTAATAATTTAAAATAATATAATTTAATAACATATATAATATAAAATAATATAATTTAAAATAATATATAAATATTTCTTTATTTCACATTATTTATTTATTATTTTACGAAATAATTTCGATACACAACACTTGAGAAGCCGAATACGAATAAAGCAAATTAACAAGAATACGAACGATAGCAAAAAGAAATGTCAAAAAATATCTTGAAAACGAAAATCGTGCATTTTTTGCTACCCCGTTTGCCTACAAACAATAATTGCAGGCAACGTTGCAGGCAACAAATTGCTCCGTTTAAATGGCCTCATTGACATTCGACGAATTTCGAAAAATTTAGCAATAAATTAATTTTTATATTAATTATCACTGGCTTCGAGCTAGAGCATTTTTATTTAATTTTATAATTTATTTTTCGAGCGCGATCATGTAATTCCTGGGAAATGAAAAAGTGCGATATTTTGCATTTCTTAAATACTACTAATAAATCAAAAACAATTATCCACGGTACGTATAAATGATATTAATACATTGCTATCCATTTCGCTCTTGCTTTTAGTTGTCACTGAAACAGCGACGAATAAACATGCTTTAGATTGGTATAGAACTTTGAAATGGAATAACACAAAGATGAATTTTTTAAATTGACATGAAATTTACTTTATTCGAAAGAAAATCTTTTGGCATTATAATTTAAATATGACTTCTGGCATATGACCGCCACGGCTGGCTCGAACGTAGTCTAATCTGGAGGTCCAATTTTCGATGACTCTTTTCAACATTTGTGGCCGTATATTTGCAATAACGCGGCGAATGTTGTCTTCCAAGTGGTCAATCGTTTAGGGCTTATCGGCGGAGACTAGCGACTTCACATATCCCACAGAAAATAGTCCAGCGACGTTAAATCGCACAATATTCACGCCAATTCATGGGTCCAAAACGTGAAACTATGCTTTTACAAAACGTTTCCTTCAATAAATCAATTGTGTCCAGAGCTGTGTGACATGTTGCTCCGTCTTGTTGAAACCACAGCTCCTGCACATCATGGTTGTTCAATTGATGAACGAAAAAGTCAGTAATCATGGCTCTATAGCAGTCACCATTGACGGAAAAACTAATTGGGGTCTTCCTCTAAGCAACGCTCTACAGTAGCAATGACTTCTTCTGTACGCACTGTCCGAAGTCACTGTGGATGCATAGTATCATTTAGAGTAAGCGTGGTGCGAAAACGTTCCATAGTTAATCGAATTAATTTATCTGATGGACGATTATGCTGACCGTAAAATGGACGTAGAGCGCGATACGTATTTCGAACAGAACCATGAGTTTCAAAATAAATTTTGCACAATTTGGAAGCGTTTTTCAGACGTCAGTCTATTCACATAAACATAAATCACTTGACAGCTGACAAAATGACCGCCAGTTAAAAAAGTGTTGCCAACTTAAAGTTCTATACCTGTATAAAAAACACACTTTATATTATATATTTTTAATGCACTGAGAAAAATTTATAGCAATGTACGAGGAATATTTTATGATTTTAAATGCGTTTGGTAATCCCGAATGTCTTATTTGTTATAAACATTTTTATTTTTTTCATTACGATATTAATAAATTAAATAAAAAGAAAAGCTTGAAATGCTTGTTGTAAAATTAAAGGAATGGAAAGCCGCTAAACTTTTTTAAACTAAATATTAGTAATATAAGAATAGCGAAAATAAATCTGTTAGCTTTACAAAATTTTAGTTATATTCGCTGTGCATTTAAGTTAATTGAAAATAACAGTTTACTCTGCAAAATTAGCAAAATATTTTACTAAATATTTGTAGACTGAAAATAGCAAACAAAAACTGTGATGTTAACATAATGTTTGCTATATTTACTACAAATTTAGTTATTCGTATTAAAAAAAACTTTAAAAATTTCACATCTTTTAATGAATTATTGGTCTACAAATATTCAGTAAATGTTTTTGCTGATTTTAGCAGATTATTTTGTTGCTTTCACTTAAGTAAAATTAAGCTCAAATATAACTAAATATTTATAAATTGAAAAGATTTATTATTGCCAATATTTATATTACTACTACTTGTATATTACTAATATGGTTCTGCTGGGTCATTTTTAACTAATCTTTAGTTGTATATATTTTATTATATTTCTTTCCTTTCAAGAATTGTTGTTTATTTAATTTTCATTTTTTTAAAACTGTGTATACTATTGTTGTTTCCGAAATTACTTAACTTTTTACACAACACATTAACATTTTCAATAAAAAAAAATCATACAGATTCGAATACTGCTATTAACCCATTCAACATTTCTTACAGTGCAATTCTAATTTTCTTACCAACACAACTAAATTTTTACTTTTGCACGGCAATGTATTAATATAAAGTATACGCCCTGTTGTACGGTTAATAGCACAGTTTATTAAAAATAAAACAAACATTGAATGTTATAAATGAGTGTTATTGTTAACGGTATTAATGCGTATAATATCTCGGTTTGTGTGGCAGTGTATTGGTTTTAGCAAGCATTTTTTTTTTTGCATTTTTAGTGTAAACACGTGAAAAATTATTTGGACAGCTAATTTAAATTTTGATTAATTCTATTATTATCGGCATCGAATTCAAGTTTGTTTTTCAAAGAAACACAATTTATATTCATCTGAAACGAACTGTGATTGTGAAACTGTTTATGTGTTGTTTGTGGCAATCTTAAAACTTTGAAATGTTTTTGGGTGTACATACGTTGGAAATATATACCACATGTTTTAGTCATGTGTTGTTTGTTATACGAACATGTACTGACTGTGGCCAAATATCGATTTTTTCGTGATATTTTGTACTTTTTTATTAAAGCCGGTGGCATTGCAACATACTACATATGTATGCATCTATGCATTGTGGCTTTATACCAGTTCTGCCACTGGTTGAATAATTATTCAAAAACGGGACGAATGTGCAATTCTTTGAACAATTTTTGAATAATAACATTTTTGTGTAATTTCACTTTTTACAGACATTTATGTAATTTTTGCAAGCTTTATGGTAAATTATTGTTTATTTGCACATTTGTACTTTAAAATATGTGGAACGTCCACGAATACAGGATATATTAGTACCAGAGCTTGTTAATAAATATAATTTTTTTTTATCAATATTTAAATAAATTGAGATTTTTATTTCCAGTTTCTTGTAAATTAATAAAATTTGATCAACCCACTTCAGAAGTAATCAAAAATGTAGCTTTATGCTTCAAAAAATAAACACATTTCTTGTCAGTTGGTGAACAACAAGTGTGTAAATTTACTGCGCAAGTGCGTGAAATTTAGAAACAAATGAGTAATTTTACAGAATTTTTGCGTAAAAAACATGTTTTACGTGTAAATATACAGATAAAATGCTTAGAAATACATTTTTATATGCGTAAAAACCACCAAACATGCGCATATTTACCTTGCGGTAATTAAGAAAACCAGGAAGAAAATTTTATTTTAAAAATTTGTTGCATTAATGTGTTATACATAGTAAAAATTTAACAATCAATATTTCTATATCAGTGGTTTCAGCATATACAGAGCTTCGAATATTGAATTCTATTTTGATTCAATTTCTTAAAAATCAAATCTGATTTTTTTTTTAAATCGAATGCATTTTTTCTTAATCAATTGCAGAGATTTTATTCGTTAGAATTCACTAGATTCATTTGATTTTATCAATCATTGAATTAAATCATTGGGAATGCAATCATTGGGAATTCAATCGATTTTCTGCGCAATCGATTTACAATTTGGGAATTGCCAAATCGCCAAAAATTAAAAAAATTCCACAATATGCGATTTTTTAAGAAAAAAAATTTCCTATATTGACAAAAACTTGTCCGTGTACATTTATCCCTGTTAGTTTTCGAAAAACAGGCGATATTACTTTTTTTTTATACTGCGATGCTTAGTTTTCTAGAACAACGTGATCTAAGAATCAAGCCAATCATGTCGAAATTTATGACCGTTGTAGGGGTAATGGACTTGAGCTTTGAACAATGATATAAACATTATTCCTCTAGCCCCATTAGATATTTAAATATGGACCTTTTAAACATCGCCGAAACGAAACCCGTCTATTACTTTTCCGTATGCGTATTATGAATTATGATGCAAACATTACTTCTCCAGCTCCATTAGTTTTCGAAATATGGACTTTTCAAATGAAAAATTTAAAATTTTTTATTTCTAAATTTCACTATTATTCCCTAAAAAGAAAAAATTATTTTCACAAAGTTTATGAAACTTTGTTCTGAAATGATTAAGGGCTATGAAATATTTATTATAAATTTGTATAAAACTCATCGTATATATGAAAACTTCATCATATTTATGAAAACTTCATAAATATGATGAATAATTATTGATGACAAATGATTTATGAAACAATTTCATCAGTATAAAGGAACTTTTTTCGCTGAGTGTAGTTAGTGCGAATTTCAAAAAAATGTTTAACAACATATTTTCTTAAATCGACTAAAGACTGAAATATTTCTATTTGACATTTAAATAACAAAAATATCTGTACAAAAACTTAAAAAATTAAGTTTGTTTACAGAATATCCCTGAAAAAGATATGTCAGGACATGCGTTGACATGTTTTACATACCGTTGGATGCGCTTTAAAAAACCTTTCATATGATACTGCTATTGCAACGTTGTCTTTAGTTTAAATACCAAATTCTTTGAAATACTATGAAAAATATCTGTTTTGAAAATGGTCGAGCTCATTGATTGATCTCATTGCTAGACACGAAATATTTTGGGAATCATTATAAAACATACCAGGGTACATTTTGAGGGTACATACATTTACAAACTGCTAAAAGTATTTTGATGTTTTTTCATTAATTGCTAATGTGAACTCAAAATCTTAATATTGGAACCATGTTTGTATGTTGGTACACTCCAGGGAAAACAAGAAATTGTGTTTAATTTTAAATAATATTTTTCTTTCCTGTTTTTATTTTTTTAATTTTACAATTTCTTTTTTTTTTTTTAATTATACTCTAGAGAATAACTTAAACATGGATAATACGACTATAAATGTAGTAGTAGTTATGTTTGAGTGTGTGTGTGCTTTAAAGCTTTTCTTTTTCTGTTTGTTGTTTTTTTTCCACAGCAATACATTCAAAGGAAACCCTTTAACAAACACAAACATACACATACACACACAAACATCAAATTTCATTTTATACACTTTAACGATGGATATTATGTTTTCGAACGTATGTATGTGTATGTGAAGGTTACCAACAACAATTTTATACTCAAGTTTCGACGAGTTGAGTATGGTAATTTAGATGTTGCTAGGCTCCTTTTGTTTCTTTGGTAGTTGATGTTGTTGTTGCTGCTGCTGAATTTTTATTTTTGTTGTTCACTAATAAAATGTTATGGTTGGCATCTCACAACATTGGAACTTGTAAGGATTCAAATGTTAAAATAGTATACAAACACATACATAAACATACATAAAAGTACATATTTGTATTTTAAATAATCTTCCCTGCAAACACAGGAAAGCTACATATGTCAATCAAAGAAGTATTTTAAATATATATTATTTTTCAGGTGCTGGTTGATATTTATGCGATAATAACATAAATGTTATTGAGGGAGTTTATCTGGCGATATCAACTTGTATATTCTAGACGATACCTTAGCGAGATATCGTAAATTTTCACCAAAATATTACCTAGCAATATTGTCAATTTATTTTCAAGATACTGTCGTATTATATATGTTGTAATATTGTCTTCAGACAACTTTTGAAGGATATCCTTTGCAATTCGATTGTTGCCGCAATACATTTTTTTTACCAATCAGTGCAATTGGGACATCATCTTCTTATTGTCATGTTTGCTGGGCTACAATATTAATGAATGTTTGGATATTTTCTTAACAGGGTGTGATAATATAACTGTTTACCATACTAAATTATATATAGTTCCCAAATATTATGCCAAAGATGACATCATTTGATACGATATTTTTTTATGATTCCAGCAGCCCTTTTTGGCATCAATTTCCAAGAACTTCTTTCAATAAATAAATTTAAAATTTTTCAAAATATGTTGAAAATCAACATATTTGCATCCATTTATGAAAATGTATGAAATTATTCATATATGAAGCCACTTGAGGACATATATGTCCATACCATACAGGATTCACGTATGCTCATAGGTGATCGTAGATGTAAATAATACCTCAATTTTCGTTAATGTACTCATATGACCTTGTATGGTAATGCATGAATATGTATGATTATATACGTAAATATTCAATTTTCGTTATATATGGACATGGCGTTATTTTTAAAAAGAACGCCACGTTGCAGTGGATTATTTGCTCATCACCTACAAGAGTTCATGATTGATCAGCACACCGCAAAAAAATACGATTGCTGAATGCGTGCTAAACATCGTTGACCAATAATCAACTCAACCGCCAGACAGCTTAGATCCTTCTTATTTTCCTGGTTCATCGCATATAGAAGTTGGATCTGAAGTTTAGTTTGCAAAACCACTTACAAGACAGCCAACTTTGTAGCAAAGAGGACCTTGGACTAAAAGCTATGATGCTATGCTGTGCTATGATGTGCGATAGATTAGGAATTTACGATAGGATTGCTTCGTGTTTAGCTACGGCTTTAAAGACATTGAAAATGTGGACTTCTTTCTATAGAAATCGGAAAATGTAAAAATTTTTTGACAAAACAAATTAAGTTGATTCAAGTTGTTTTTATCAAAAATCCACAGATTCGTTTATAAGATTTTTAGAACTATTAATAATTTGTTCAAATGTTAACACAAATAAATAAAAAACCGTTATTAAAAAAACTCTAACAATATTAAAAAAAATTTAAATATGCAGTAAAAGGGTAGTTTCGGAAAATAATAATCAATTTGAATGCAATTCAGTAGAATTATTTCTTTCATATAATTTAGACAAAATAACACTGTAATTGCACGAGATGATAAGAACAGTTGTTGCTCGCCGCCAGATGGAGAAACTTTTTGGTTCATAGCCCTGCTTCATTATTTTGCTTCGGTGGGGTTAATTGCTATGGAAACACCGAAGATAGAAAACATTAATTTTCTAGATTGATATTGTCGTCGCCGGGGATCGAACCCGGGACCATCTGTGTAATAATTCAATGCGCTAACCTTTACATCACAACGCCCACAAATCCTTTTAATTATAATAAAGGTTAACATTCTAAACTAAATAAAGTGCTTTCGACAAATGTTTGTTAATTAACTTGACAAAATGGTAGACACAATTATTTATCGGTTTAACTAAACCAAGTTTAACTGGCACCCTAAAACCTGGGCCTTAATCTCTCGAATCTTAAAAATTAATTTTCCTCTAAAATCCCTCAAACATAATTCTTATTTTTTTTTATTAAAAATAAGAATTATGTTTTTTTCGACCTTTAATTGTGCAATGAAAATGAAACTTATTCAAGTTCGACGCCATACTCTATATTTCTTTATTAGGATATTGTCCTAACAAATAATCTACAGAGTTTTTGTTTTCCAATTTATTAATTGACCACTTTCAGGAATGCGTTGATATATCTATTCCGGGAATTTTCTATGTTCCCATCATATTGTTAAACCGATGATCACCTATGCTGCCTTGCATGGTGGCCAAAAGTTGAACACAGTAAGGCAAGGGATGCTCTTAAGAGAATCTACCGTCTTGAGTGTGTTGGCATTACAGGGGCCGGCGGAACTTGCCCGACGGATGCCTTGGGGGTTATGCTGGGGATGCCGCCATTGCATATTTCTGTAATGGATGTTGCCAGTATGGGTTCCTCTAGACTTAGTGAATTCGGTGGCATGAGGGGGTCGACCTAAGGGGTCACATGAGGATCGCGCGAATCTTAATAGATGACCCGATTTCTAAGGTTGCGGACAAAGTGTCACCGGAGTGGATCTTTGATAGATATTTTGATGTGTTATTGTTTGACAGAGACATGTGGACCAATCAATCCTGGGAACCGGAAGATGGTTCTCAGGTGTGGTTCACTGATGGCTCTAAGCAGTCGAATGGGAACACGGGTGCGGGCGTCTTTGGCAGGCTTCCAGCGTGCTTTACCTATGGGAAAATATCCGTTCAATTTTCAGGCGGAGATTTGGGCCATCTGTGTCTGTGCAGGGGAATGCCTGCGATGGGGAAGTCGCAGATCTCGCATCTACATTCTTTCTGACAGTCAGGCTGCACTGAGGGCCTTAATGGCTTATAAGGTGTTGTCCGGGTTGGTAATGGAATGCATTCAGAATCTCAATAGGCTCGGTAGGGGCAACTCTCTAACCTTGGGGTGGATTCCTGGTCATGAGGGGCATGAGGGCAACGAGAGGGCAGATTGTCTTGCCAACTGCGGGGCCCGAAAGCTCTTTATTGGTCCTGAACCATTCTGTGGAATACCTGCGGGGTATGTTAGGCTCAGGGCATGGAGAGAGTCTGAATTCTCTGGTTACTGGGAAAACTCTCCTGGTCAGCGCAAGGCTAAAAGATTGATCTCTTTTTCCAGTAGAGGGTCGAGGCGACTCTTGTCGCTTGAAAGGGGGGGTTGAGGACCCTTTCGTCGTACTTGACTGGACACTGTAATCTCAGATACCATCTGCACAAGAATTGTCAATCGGACACGGATATGTGTAGGTTTTGCGAGATGGTGTCTGAGACCTCGGAGCATGTTCTCTGCGAATGTCCCAGGCTTTGTGATAGGAGACTTAGGTTTCTAGGTGATCGCTTCATTTCGCATTCCGACATCGCGAACATTTTGCCTAATACGATAATTGGCTTTATAGGTAGCTTGAATCTGTAGGTAACTTTAGGCAGCACAAAAGACCTACATTAGTCGCGGTGCATAGTGCCTTCTGATCTAATCTAATCTAATCTAATCTAATGTTCCCATCATCAGAAAACGTGTTGAAAGAAGTGACAATCGCATGTAAACATCAAACATTAATATAACCCAGTTATCCCACTAAATGAGAACTAATGTATGAACTCGAAGTTAAAGATTATAACCACTAATCAAAAATAAGTTGAAAACTTGTTCGTTACGTGCAACCTCTACCTTTGGTAGATATACAATACACGCTTTTTGTTTTTATTCTCCTTTTTATTTTTACACTTGTTTTGTTTTATTTAAAAACAAGATATAAAGGGGAAGTAAACTAAGACCATACTTTGTCTATTTTATAAGTTTGATATAATTTTTATTAAAAATAAAAATTATGTTTTTTCGACCTTTAATTGTGCAATGAAAATGAAAATTATTTAACTTCGAAGCCATACTCTAAATTTCTTTATTATGATATTGTCCTAACAAATAATCTATAGAGATTTTGGTTTCAAATATCTTTGGTTTCAAATATATTATTGATTAATATTTATAATCTTTAACTTCGAGCTCATACATTAGTTCTCATTCCCAGTTTGAACGAAGGCTTAGTAAAAGATTCCTTTCCTGGCTTCGGCATAAGGACCACTCTGGCCTCTTGCCAAACTCTAGGAGCATAAGAAAATCTTAGGCACGCAATGAAAATTGCCGCCAGATGGGTATCCACCTGTATTAGTTCCACAACTAGATCTACAACTAGTTCTTTAGATCCAGCACTGGTTCTAGTTTGGCGTTATAGCCCATGCTTTTTGTTTTGATATTGTCACCAGGCACGTAGCTAGGGGGGGGGGGCTTGGGGGCTAGAGCCCCCCTGAAATGATTTGACAAATTTAAAAACTTAATACAATTCGTTAGAAAGTAACAATGTTATTGATAAATTTAATATGAAAATATTTATTTTTGACTTGGATCAAATAGGAAATAGTTTTATATGGTTCGAATCTTAAAATTTCGTTAGAAAACATCGCCTGCAAATGGGCGGCTATCATTGTTAGAGTTGATTTTCGACAAAAAGCAATAAATAAAATCATTTCATAAGAGATTTCGAAGTCTTTGACTTAAAATATAATCAAAAAGTTGTTTGAGACAATGCAAACTAAAAAATTAAATATGTCTACACAGAAAAAACTAAAATTGAGTTTTAACTAAAATATTTGTTGATTCAGCAAAAGTTTGACTGAATTCGGTCGTGTTGATGCAATTGTAGTAACAACTAAAATAATTTGTATCTATTTAATTAATATTATTTTCAATTACATATAGTTTTATTCACATCTATTACGAATTTAATTGAATATTGTTTACTATTGGGAAAAATTTTAAAAAAATCCCCAAAATTGTAAAAAAATTTCTAAAATTTAAAAAACTCCCAAAATAAACTCCAAAATTCGAAAAAAATTTAAAAAAATCACCAAAAATTAAAGAAACGCGAATTTTCTACTTTAAACGATTTTTTAATTTTGGCGACTTTTTAAAATGTTTGTATTTGTTTCAATGTTGTAATTATACGTTATAAAAACTGAAATTTTTTTTTATACCATACAACTAAGACTCAAAATTAAGTTTACTTGTGCCGTAAAAGTCGTTACTTTACTTACAGTGCAATCTTTTTATATAAATTTGGTTTGCTACGCACGCATCTGGTAACATAGTTTTCAGTATTTTTTTTACGATATATATTACGATATCTCATATATTTTTTTTATTTTTGAAACAAATTTAAGCCTCTAACTTTGATCGATATGCATAATGTGTTAACGTGGTCCAATGTGACTCAAATTTTCTCAATTTTTTTTAGACTAAATGTAAAGAAATTTCTATCGGCGCTCCTTGAAATGCGACATTTTAAAATCAAGCAGCTAAACCAATCTTTGTGTTATAACGATGTAGTTTTTTTTTAGACATTTTAAAGGGTTTTTATTTAAAAAATTGATTAAAGACAATTTAAAAGCGTTTGAAATTGTCCAAAATATAAATCAAAGTGAATTCGAAATACATAATTTAGTTTCAATAAGACCTAGGCGATGTCAGGTATATTTTTAAATTTTCCAATTTTATGTTTTTTCTTTATTATTATTTCTTTCAGACTACAATCACGCTTGCTTGAAAAATTTACGATTTTTTTAATACAAGACATGAAGTATAGCCCCCAATCTTAACAAAAAGTCGGATATATGAAAAAGGGGGAAAACTAGTGAATAATTTGTTAAAATAATTCAAATAAGTGGCAGCCGGGGTCCACGACATAGTGTCAAAATGGTTTTCAAAATGTGTGTTTTCTCGAGCATTTTAACGATGTTTTTAAATAAGTCTAAATTTCCTAATTTTTAAACATATTTTCATACAAAGATGTGTTAAATTTCACCACCAAAAAATAGATACGTTTTTCACATAAAAATATAAAGTAATTTTATTTTTCGCGGTTTTCAAAAAGTTTTCCGCATAATCCTTTTTTTATTTAATAAAACTAAAAATGAATATTTAGCTAAAAATTTAACGTAATTAGACAATAACGATGCATATCCAACTTGAAGTACACAAACGTTTTCAAATTTTACGTGTTTCGCGGATTGTGATCAAACAGATTAAAACGTTGACATCAAAATTCGCAAAACAAAGAACACAATAAGTAAAAAATGAAAAAATGCATTTTAAGGAAATGCACTTTATGCGGGAGGTTTTTGTTTCAAAATGGCCTGAGAAAGCGGTTTCTATTATTAATACATGATTGCCCATCATGTGTAGCAAAAATTTAGCAAAAAAAAAAGCTGTGACTCTAGTGTGCAAAAAAAAAATATATAATCAATATAAAAAATCGAAAGTTTTACAGCTACTACGTGACAGTTATTTGTGCAGTAATGCGTTTGTAGTTGTTTTAACTGCAAGTGCAGTGGTTTTACTTAGAAAAATAGTTTTTAATGTTTTTGAGGGTTGATTTTTTAAACAACTTACCAAAACAAACTCATTTCGGTAACAGTTATTTTACGCAGTTGTTTCGACTTTTTTAAAAAGTGTCTGTGAGTCAAAAGAAACAAAAACACTTTTTTTACGAAAACAAAAAACAAAATTTTTTTCTCTTGTATCTGTAGTGTAAAAGAGAATGTTAAAGAAGATAAACAAATAAAATTAAAACGCTGCAAATTTTATTATATAAATAAAATATTAAGGTAAGATATGGAATAGAAATGAAATTTATTTACTTAAATATTAGTAAATTTTGTATCTCTTTTCTTGTAGCTCTTTAATATTTATATATTAGTTGAAAGTGGTGAAAAGAAATCAAAGAAACAATGTGTGATAAGATACGTTTTTGGCCTACGAAAAAATAGTAGAGTATCAACTTATTCCGGAAAATTGTATGGTATGTCTCTTCAAGACCTTTTGAACATCAAGGTACTTACTTTACTGCACAAGATAATATACCTGAAGGAGCCATCATATCTTCATAACCGCTTAACCTTCTCGAGGTCTGTGAGGGGTAAAAAGATTACAACTTTTAGACATCGCAGTGAGGCATCAAAAACACATTTTTTTCTCCATTCTGTCCATCTTTGGAACTACCTTCCGAATAATTTCCAAACAAACAACAACACAATTAACTTCAAAAAAGATATTACAAGACATTTTTCTCGGTAACAATAATTTGCTTATATAAAAAAAGTTCAAACACAATTTTTTCTATTTTATATACTACGTCAATTTTATATCTTATTTAATTTATTTAGTTAATTTTTTGCTGTGCACAATTATTTTATTTTATTTTAATTTTTATATTGTTACTTTTTTAAGAGCTTTTGAATATGGCTGATTTACATGATTTTTATGATTTTTATGTGCTGATTATTGTTATTATATAATTTATTATTATTATTTTTATTTTTAATTAAATGTTTTTTTTTTTTTTTTTTACAATTTATGTAATTAACTTTTTAATTCCCATACTGTAATCATAAGATGTAAATCTTGTTGTATGGGATAGTCAAATAAATAAAAATCAAATCAAAATGTTCCTTCTCTTGAAGACAAACATGTGGCAGAAATCATTTGGATATATAGTTTTACAAAACTGTGTTTATTAAATTGTAAAATCAGATTTACAAAATTATTAATATTTTATTAATTGCTGCACTTAGAATACTTTGTAGGTAAAGACCACTGCAAATGTAGTTAAAAACAAATGAAATTTCACTTAAGGAAAGGACGACTTACATTTCAGTTAATTTCACTAACATTGTCATTTGTTCAAAAAATGACTAACAATTATTTTAAAAATTAACCACATGTTAGTAAAAAATAAAGAAACAATTATTTTTATTTTTTTAAATAACAAAAAACTACTGTAATAAATGAATGTAAAATCATAAAACAGTCATTTGGTGTGGTTTGCTTTTTAAATGAACTACAAGGTTAGTAAAAAATTTAATTTGTTCTACAAATTACTGACATTTACATTAAAATTAAAGAAACTGTATTACAACCCAAACAACTACATATTTTTAAAGCAGAAGTTCCCTGAGTGTGGTAATGTTGTTTTAACTGCATTTGTAGTTGTTTTTACTACATTCTACAGTTAATTTATAACAGCTAAAAAAAGTTGATTTAAATGCAAATGTAGTGTACACTAGGGTGATAACTTTTTGCATTTTTTGCAAATATCAAATCTCCCCAGACATAATTGTGTAGGGCATGGACAAATATTAAGAACTGCGTTTTTAGTTTTTCGCTATCGTTAAAAAAAGTTCCGCACCAAACGCGTTAAAGTTTTGAATCAAACAAAGTTAAAAAAAAAACTTTTTTTGATGCCTCAACGTCTGACCATCACATCTATATAATTAAGGCATGCTGATATCAATAGTAAAGTCCGTTTTCGAGTCAATGGAATAATTTTCTTCCAAATTTGCTTACTTACATATGTAAAAACCATATTTTAAAAAAATTGTTATTAAAAAAAATTTTAAAAAAAACATATTAAAGGCATTTTAGAAATCGCTGTCGGTGCGCAAGGTTTTTTTTTACCAAATTGAACTGAAATAGTTTTTTTATCATTAATACAATATTTGCCATTAGAAAACCCCTGGGGAGAATGTTGTCCAAAAAAAGTTATCACCCTAGTGTACACCCTTTTAACTTCAAATGTAATTATTTTAACTGACATTTGCGGTTGATTCTACCTACATAATTTTCTTAGTGTACAAAGAAGAAATAAAAGAAAATGCTTTTAGTTGTTTATTTTGACAATATGATTAAAAAGATACAAAAGGAATCCAGTTTTAATTGAAATCCGGCTGATCTCATCAAAAAGTAAGTTCTGTTCGTGTACATTAACATTTGTGATATATGTTGAAAAATTATCTCTTGTTAAATATTTAATGCGTTGCCCGCGAAAACTGCACGTTTTGTATAGCAAATATTTATTGCGCCGTTAGAAAATATTTGTCGGAAACTAAAAGCACTCTACTTTATACCGTTTTTGGCCAGTATTTAAGTGCACATTTTTGCTTGGAAAAAAGTTTAAATTTGTTTGCCCCTCTCTAATGATGTGGTTTTTATTTATAGTTTTATTCTCATCACAGAGCAATACATTGTCGACCCGAAACATAAAACACATCTGACATTAAGATTTTTAAAACATTATTGATATCATTGTTTCTAAGATATTTTTTAATACAAAACTCAAAATAAATACAAGATTCAATATCAAGTCATGACCGTTTAGCGATCACACCCAAGTATGGCCTCGAATGTAATGCAGCTGAATTGCAGTTTTCTTTCCTATTAGCATTTATTTTATTGTATATTTTACTCAGAAGTGAGCAACACTAACAAACACACATATTCTATTTTTAGATTTTTGTTTATTTTTCTAATCTCCTCCGTCTCTATTTTGAACTTTTTTCGTTTAAATTTTTTGCAGTAGTTCTGGAACTAGTTTAAGATTTTCTAAAGTGTTCTAGAAGTAATAAACTAGTTAAAGTTCTTACGCACTAGTTCTCAAAACATATTTCGTACAATGTACGAAATATTTCTTATATACTATTTATGGATTTTTTTCAGTGTACAGTTTGATCTTCTTTACGTTCCTTAACTGTCTTCATGCGTTTATACTAATAAAATCTTCCGGTTATGATAGAAATGTGTATAAAAAAAATTTAAAGCGACTCCGCGTTAGTGCCGGTCTTAGTTTCAGTTTTTATAAAAAATTGTCAGGTTATTGGATTATTGAGCCCAGCCTCTAGTAACAGTTATTTTGCCATACCCTGTATGGTATATCTGTGTGCAAATATTGTTCAATGTACACTCAAAGGAAAAGCTGCATCATATATACGAAATGTTTCATACGATTACATCCAATGTAACGTGTCATTGTATTTATGAAACATTTCATAAACAACAAAACCAATTTCATCGTATTTATAATATTTTGTATTAGTAAGGATTTCATAATTTTTGTGTAGAAAACGTTTATGGTCATTATGAAATGTTTCATAATCGTTCTTTATGAAATGTTTCATTCTCGTTCTTTATGAAGTATTTCATAATTATTGATGAAATTGTTCAATTGGACGAACATTAATGATACTTATTCCTGTTTTTCTCTGGTTGTATGTACTTTTAAGAATTGTTAGAAATGTATAGTGTACACATATACGCACATACAGAATATATGTATTAGTGCGGGTCGATTTAAAAATCGCTCAACGTTCAAGGAAAATCGTATTCTAGGGATCAAAATAAGAAACTTTGCCGAAGGGACCATACCTCTAAAACGAATTCTGATGGCCCGACTTTTGACCCATAGGGTCAAATTTTGAAAAAGCCCACTTTGATATTTCAGAAAGTAGAAGGAATCTCTCCAAGATTATGGGAGCTACTTCTTCTCCGGGAGACGCGCTAGCAGATTAATGCATAAATCACCATTATAGGTGACCGTTAAGAGGTTAAAATTTAAGTTGAAAGAGAGCCTTTTTAACCGTGTTTTTATAGCAAAATGTACAAATCTCGGGATAGAGATATTTCAGAAAGTAGAATGAGTCTTTCCAAGATTAGGGTCTCTATTTCTTCTCCCGAAGACGCTCTAGCAGATGCATGTATAAATTATATTCGATTGGGGTTGGATTCGATTGGGGCACTCTAAATGGGTCAAAGTGGAATTTTTCAAAATTTGACCCTACGGGTCAAAAGTCGGGACATCAGAATTCGTTTTAGAAGTATGGTTCCTTCGGCAAAGTTTCTTATTTTGATCCCTAGAATACGATTTTCCTTGAACGTTGAGCGATTTTTTTGCCTCCATACAAATCGACCCGGCCTAGTGTACACATATACGCATACATACATATGTATACAAACTCACATACATACATTCATATACATATATCTTACATCGTAAATTTGTATGAGAGAAAAAGAATTACTTAAATTTAAAATTAGTTTTTTACATTTTTTTTGTATATACCAATTTAAATTTTGGTTTTGTTGCCTTAGTGTGAATATCGACAACTACCCTGTTGGCAATATCTTGAAGACATTCTTGACGACGGGTACACGACTCATAGTAAATCGTTTAAGACTCTTTGGCGACAGTCAATGGCGTACCCAGGATTTAGTTTGATTTGGGGGAGGGGGGAAGCATACATTTTTAATAAAAAATTTCAAATAGTTTAAAATATCGAAACGTAACATTTTCTACATATTTGAATCTTGTTTGTAGGGCAAATCCTCCTGATTTCATTGAAAATTGGATATAAGACAAAAAAGGGCAAAAGTAATAAAAAAATTGGTAAGATACATAACGGCCCAAACGCATATTAAGTTGCTAAAAATGGACTTTAAAGTTACTCGAATTTTTTTTGGCTTAAAACTTTTCAATATTTATAGTACTTCAATGGAAAGCCTGACACCAGTTTGTATTTCATTTGATACCAAATTTGTATATTGTTTCTTTGAAAGAAGTATGAAAACACGGAAAAATTGGGTAATTCCCCCCACCATACCAAAGCACCTTTCAACCAATAAACATGCAATTGGCCACCCTTCTTAATAATTTTGCCAGTTCGATTGCTTCAATTTTTTGACATTTTTACTCATATTTGATTATTTTGCCATTTTGCCATTTTCTATTTTTAATTTTTTGGCTTTAAACCAGAGACCGAAAATAACAGTTATACAGAAAACTTTAACTCAAAAACTCTCTATGTTAGAGTCAACGGAGACGTATACTATTATATACCAAACGATTCGTATTGAAGTGCTCTTTCAGAATCTAATGTGATCTTAAGGAAACGATCTTATCTCCACAGTTAAGAGTTATTTTTCAACGAAAAAATAAAAGATCGGATGAAACTCTTAAGAAGAGAGTTTTATTTCGCCTTCATTAAATAAAACTCTTTCGAGGAGTTTTATTTTTTCCATCTGAAATAAAACTCTTTTGAGGAGTTTTCTTTTTCCCGTCAGAAAATAAAGCTGATTTGAGGAGTTTTATTTTGAAACTCATTTAAGGATTTTTATTTTTCCGTCTAAAATAAAACTCAAGTTGTTTATTTTCTTCTTTTGTTATTGACTTTATTTGCTATAATGTGTGTAGTAATTTATTTATTTAATTTAACAAACATAACTGTTTCCAAATTTTCTGCGGAAAGATTTGACGCTCAATACCAATTTAAAAGCAGACAATGCTCTTTCCACGCTTACCTGGGTTGCAGGTACACAATGTATAGTTTTTGCCAATGTATACAAATACGGATAGTGTATTCTTTTAGAGTCCCAGAACTCAAAAGAGGTTTATCAATTGATAAGGGCCTAGGAGAAAAATTGTCGATTTCATAGAAAGCTTTTTTTCATAATCATTATCACTTCCTTCGCTTTCTTGTTCCATATGTACATATATAAGAAATAAAACAACAACCATTTAATAATAGGATCAAACAATAACAAATTAAAAACCCACATGTTTTCATTTTAATGACGATTTTTTTAATTGCAATGCAAGTGATTATATTACACTGCCTAACAAATTGTAATGATCTGGCAAACGGAAAGCTTTAAGTGTCAATTTACATAAAATGAGTTTTATTCTCTGATGGAAAAAATAAAACTCCTCAAATGAGTTTTAACATAAAACTCCTCAAATGAGTTTTATTTTAGACGGAAAAAATAAAACTCCTCAAAGAGTTTTATTTAATGAAGGCGAAATAAAACTCTATTCTTAAGAGTTTTATCCGATCTTTTATTTTTGCGTTGAAAAATAACTGTTTTGGATGTTTTTTTTTTCTTTTTCAGCCACAAAATAACTGTTATAACGGAACTTTTTTGATATCACTTATAACCGTTACGGTCCCTGCTTTAAACTAGCTTTTTCTCACGATTTTTAAGCATTAAAATAGTTTTTTTTTTCATTATCTTCGCTTAAAACGCTTTTCGTTAAAATTCAACTAAATAGTGTTATAGTAAATTTATATTATAACTGAAATCTGGTTTAAATTTAATTTTGTTGTCAATCTGGTTATGAAACGTAATTTTAAACCAGATATTCCATACAAATTCATAACTAGATTGTCGGACAATCTGGTTTAAAATTACGTTCAAAATTAGGTTGTAGCGATACAACGCTGTGCTTTCCCCTATTTTGGGAGAGACATTTGCAAAATGTGGCATCACCTTGTGGAAAAAAGTGTAAACAATTAAAAAAAAATTATTTAATTTAGGAAAACTAAATAAAACGAGTGTTAAATAAATTGAAATTTTTTATTGGAAAAAAAAATTCAATTCATCATCCACTTACTTATTTTTGTTTCCGGCGAAGACGATTTGTGGAAACAACATTGATATGGTGACCAGAGGAGCAATAACATATATGGTGCTTCCAAAAAGTCATCCCCTATAGAAAAAACCTTTTTCAGCAAAATTAACATTGTTCCTTTCATTCATAATCGCTGCAAATCTTGTCTTCCGCCAGTAAATTAATAACTTTTTAGAAAATTTTTCAGTTTGAGGTTATTTTACTTATTTTGTTTTGTTGTTGTTGTCAATATAAAATCCAGTTTGTCTGCCAAATTTTATAATGCAAACAAGGGTGATTTGTAACTGGATTAAACTCGATTTTAAACCAGATTTCGTGGAAGTGTAAATTCATTATTACATTTTTTACGCTTGTTTGTTGTTATTTTTTCCCGTTATTTTCTATTTTTTTTTTGAAACAGTTGCTTATCGACGACAAAATTCATGCAAATGTCGCTTAATTTTTCATTAATAAAATCTTATTGTAGACAAGTTAATGTCATTGTCGCTCATTAAGTCGTCAATGTGGTGTGAAATATGACACAATAGATGCAATAATCGCTTATTTTGTAATTAATAATATCATATACAGTGGAACACGGATAAAACGAACTCGTGGGGAACGGACAATTTAGTTTGTTATAAGCAAAGTTCGCTATTAAAATATTAATAAAAAGACAGGTTTTTGACTTAAAGTCTTCTAAATTTAAAATTTTTGTTTGTAGTATTGAAAAAATTTCTTGCATCTCATTACGTTTCATACAGATTTTAATTCTTTTTTTTAGTGAAGTAAACAGTAAACAGCCTAAGTTTTTAAAATTTACAGCAAACTTTTCATAAAAAAAAAATTATTTTTTAATGTGTTCGTAAAAAGCTTAAAATTTTGTACGAAACTTCGTAAAAGCGTCCAAAAAATTATTTCATTATATAAACAGTTCGCTATAAACGGTGTTCTTCATAACCGTATAATTTTGTATGAGATATGTTAGTAAATGCGTTGGGAAGTATTTAAATACTGTGTAGGTAAACCCACGCAAATGTAGTTAAAAACAAATGAAAATTTACTTGAAGAAAGGACGACTTACATTTCAGTAAATTCAACTAAAATTGCCATTTGTTTGTTACTGTTCAAAAAATTAACCACAATTGTAGTAAGAATTAACCACATATACAGTGAAATATACACAAACATTTATTTGTTTTACTTTTAAAATAAAAAATCTACTGTATAAGATGAATGCAAAATCATAATACAGTAATTTGATATGTGTGTTTTTTTTTTAATGAACTACAATTGTAGTCAAAACTTTAATTTCTTCTACAAATGACTGTTTTTCGCTTAAAAATAAAGATATATTATATTATATTATATTATATTATATTATATTACAGCTCAGCTATATTACAGCTCAAACCACTACAAATATTTACAGCAGAAGTTCCCTGAGTGCAGAAAAAATCGTTCTTTATAAGAAAAGCTCTTTATAACCTTACTCCACTGTCGTCAATAAGTTTTGAAACACGTCCAAGTGCATGATCTTGTAGCTTAACTTGTCCTCTATATTAAAATGTAGGGGACGAATTTTAAAATGTCGTCAAAACATCTTTGATGAAAATGTCATCTAAGACTGGTTTCCCAACTGGGTACTTAATAAAATTTTAAAAAGCAAATCATTGTACAATGTACTACATGTTACTAAAGCTTCTAAAGCATAATGAGAAGCCTATTTGATATACAAATAAGGGATGCCAATCGGGATTGATATTTCAAAATCCAGGGATTCATTATTTTGCAAATTCCGAAATCGCGGGATTTTTCGGTATATCGAAATTGTTTAAAATCCCGGGTTTTTCGGGTTTCTGGTATTTTTTTTTATGTGAACAAACAAATTCAGTAACCACAACAAAACCATTCAATTGGCAACAAATTCTATTGTCAGCACGAATATGATTCCTCTGTGCACCTTCCGGAGAGGAATTTCAGTAATTTTGAGGGTAAAAATGCTCTGAAAACAATACTAGTTATGTTCGGTAATCTAACATGTACACTCAGAATATACTTTCAGTAACTACATGTAGGTCATTCGGGTAGTAAACAGTAGGAGCAATAACTGCAATTGTAGTCATTTTTCTATGACAAAATGAAAAGTGACTAATTTAGACAGTCATTTCAAATAACAACTAACCAAAAATAATGTACTTCAGTAAGAGTTGTTTTGAGTAGTTATTTAAGTATTTTAATAACCAACCACCAACACAGCAATTTTGCAGTAAACATTTAATTTTTGTTGGTAATTCAAAAATAGTAGATTATGTCGAGTTTTTCAAAAATTCTCGTTTAGTTTATATTTGTTATTATTGATATATTCATAGTTTGCAAATAATAATTAGTAAATTTCATTGTATCTTCAATGCATTAAAATGTCATAACTGGAATAACGTTCTGAATTTTGATTTTGACTTTGAATTTTAAATAAGATGTAGGATATTCAAAATTTTCATGTTATTAAAAAAAATATTGAAAAAATAACTGTTACAAACAGAATTTCCTACAACTTAGTAAGTCGTTTTATGTTCATTGTTTTTATTGATTTATTGCTCGCTTTTATGGTTTATGCATTCATTTCGTTAGTTTTTTTTGACCGCATCTATAGTCGTTTTTACTACCATTGTAGTGGTTTTAGCAGTAGTTGAAAGTTACTACATGGTTACACATTGTTAATGACAATTACAGTCATCGCCTTTTAGACCATATTTGTAGAATGTACCTTTTGAGTGGAACATATTTTTTTTTATTAAATCAAGAATTTATTTAGTTAAGTAACCAATATCTGATAAATAAAATTTGCCCCGTTTTCGTCCCGCCCTTCTCAAAAACTGGACCAGAGTCGGACCAAATTTGGAATTTTTCATTTTTAACTGGGAATATCTCTAGAAATAACACACACATGTAAGCATGTTTTTTGTTAGTCTCTGCTAGCAGATTACAAATTTGTTATTTTTTTTTTAAATCGGATTAGAAAAAAAAAAGAAAAAATGTCGAACAATCAAAATTTTATATACAAAAAGTTCACTAGTTTGGGTGGTCAAAACTTAAGCTGGATATTAAGTGGAAAGTTGCTAATATCAGAAAAGCGGTTAGCGGAAAATCAATGCGATGATTGTTAGAAAAAAATTGATAAATTTATCAAATATTTTGCTAACCCCTAATTTATTAGACATGAATATTTAACTAGCTGGAATCAAGTAGACTTTTTGCTGTATCTTAGTTATATTAAAACATCTAAAAAACTAATAAAAGTCTGCTATATGTATATTTTTGGAAAATTATGAAATATTTTTATTATTTTATAATTTAAAAACGCAATTTTATCAAAAAACAATAATTTTACTTAATTTTTTACTAAATTATTTTTTTTTAGTGTTTGAATGGAAAAATTTAGAAAACCGATAGTGGGTCACTTTGTCTACTTTTAAGATCATAGTGTTAAAAACTTTGTGTATTGCACTAAAATTGAGCAAAAACTGGTGTTTTATAAGTTTAATCCTTAATATATAATTTCATTACCACTCGATTTTTACGATCAGTATCTTAAATTAAAGCTAAAGGATTATGCTTTCCAACAAACAAAAAAAAAAAAAGGATTCAAATACGTCGACTCCTTCAAAAGCTATAGATTTTCGACCTCCTTCTCTGAAAATGTACCACTGTGCTTCGTTTGTATCAGTTTGCCACAATTTTCCAATTTAAAATGTTAATCCGCCTTGGTGTCAAATTGACACAACCGGGTCTTGACACAAACGAGTTTAAAGCGACGGATGTGTGTTTACGACCTGAATACGGAAAAATTATATTGTTTGCTACCGCCCAGACGCTTTGCCAGCGCTTTGCCAAACCTATTTTTCTCCCTGGGTGATTTTATTTAAAATGGATTTTTATTTTCCGACCGGTTTTATTTTTACCAGCCATGGAATAGGCGCTAATATTTTAACAAACCCATGATTTCACGTAGGGAATGAATTGTATTGAAAAGAATTGTATTAGAAATACAAGAAGATCCTAAAAATTTAAACAAATCATAAATATATGGCCTTCCTTCAACTGCCCCAGTTGGGGTGGGCGAACAACATTTAGAATAAGTTTTCTAACACATACACATAGAGCAGGACTGGCAACGTTATGGCACGCAAGTGGATTTTTAGTAGACAATTTGTTAAATATTTTTTTAAAAATATTAGTTTTACATAGAGATTGTAAGTCGCTTTAAAATAATTGTATGTTCTTTTAACAAAATTGGTTTAGAAACAGAATAAGAACGCGTCGTTTATTTCCATAAGGTAATGTTCCCAAATGTGTTCATACACAACAAATTTAAAAATCTATATAACAATTTTCTAGAGATCCATACCTGTTACCATATGTAATGGCAACTTTTTTAATTGCGTTGAACAAACTATATTTTTTGTCGTTGTGAAACATGTTGAACAATTTTTGAAAATAGACAAGAACAGTTAAAATGATGCTTAAACTAATTAAAAAAAGTCTAAAATTTTGGAAAAATAAAAAAAAAAACAAGAAAATATATTAATGGCCCATTTTAGGAAACATTATGAAATTTTTACTTTCCACATTTTTGTTTTATTAACAGTAGAATCATTTATCCGAAAACTCGGATAATGCATTAAGGAAAATATTGCATATTTGCGTAAAAACATTGCATTTAATTAAATTATTTTTTTTAAGTAGATTTTTTTTACACTTTTTGCTTAAAAAATTAATTGGAGTTATTCAATTTAAAGAAAATTTTTGATTTGTTTTTTAAGTTCTAGTTAAAAGAATTTATGTCTTTTATGGGTTGTTTTGAGGAAAAAACTCATACTTCCAAAAACGCATTTAAGCGATCAATTTCGTTCTTACTTTATTAATTTAACTCCCCAGGTAGAATTTAGAGACGGTACAAAAAACAAAGCGCTGTGAAAGCGTTTGTTTTCGATGGTACAAAAATAAAAGCATTTTCAGAGCGTTAGTTGCCAATGGTATGAAAAACAGCATTACAAAGCGCATTATTTTGGAGTACTTTGGGAGTACTTTTGATACAAAATTTACAAGCGATTATGAAATAAAAACACTGTAAAAACATTACTTCGAATGATTTTTCTAACATTCGAAAAAATCACTTTTGCAGTAATTCTTTTACAAACTTGGTGTAAAGCGTTTTTAAAATGTTCCCAGCACTTTTTTGCAATATTGTCCTCATTAATAAAAAGGGCTGAAAAACATTAGTTCTATAGAAATACGGTAGTTTACGCAGCTCCAAAGATTACAAAGTTTCGGTAAAGTGATTGTAATTGAAAATAAGAACCAACAAAAAACATTTATCGTGTGTAAATATAATGAATAAAATAATATGTAAATTAAAATTACTTTTTCATAATTTTAAAATATATTTAATTCAAATTGAATTTAATATTATTTGTGAAGAACTGTATATCGGAAAAATTATGTTAAAAAACAATTCTCACATATTTTTTTTTAAAACGATTGCAAAAGTACTCTTTTTGTTGCTTTTCTAAAGCTTTGACATCTTTAAAATTGTAAATTGGTATGTTCTTACAACGTTTACAGGCCATTGAGAAAGAACTTCAAAAATTGTTTTTCCAACGTTAAAAAATGCCACACTGAGGCGGTAAGTCATGGTTATCATTTGGGTCGTTGTCGCAACGCTCTTAATTTGTAACCAAGTATATTATCCGAACTCTTGTTTTTATGGTTGAAAAGGCATTTTAAAGTTTGTTTTTGCAACGCTTTGAGAACGGTATAAAATACCATCCTCTTACCACAAAATTGGGTTTTTTTTTTAAATGCTTTAAACGTGAAAATCGGAATGCTCTGAAAACGCTTGTACCACATTTTGAAGTGCTTTTAAAACGCTTTAACGATCGTATTTTTTTTACCTGGGTAAGCTCTTTGCGCACACGGGAACGCGATAAAGCGGGCGCATTTAAGTGGTATTACATTTGTTTATGGAATCAATTAGTTTTATTAATATTGTGAATAAAATTCTTGCCGTTTTATTAATTTTTTATTTTTATATATATTGAAAATATTTGATAACGAGATTTAAGCCTCTGTAAATTTTAAAAAATAAAGCATATCAAACATATTAGCTAGGTTGATACTAGTATTTCGATCTGGCTAAAGATCTCATCAGAACAGGAAGTTTTAGACCAGCTAGAGACTAGGACTCCTGAATAGGCTCCTGAACAAAAAACCTATTTATCATTAATTTTGCTCCATTTTTGTTTACAAAAATCCGACTTAGAAAATTCTTTAAAATTTTTGTTTCACAGAACGACGTAGAAACTTTTTTAAAATAGTGATAACTACCGGAAATTAAATTCGATTAAAGTTTTGACATATTTATGCAATTCGCGTATATATTGACATTTCGAAAGCGTCGAGCAATGCAGTTGTAAAAAATACACTAAAAAATCGCTTGAGTCAATACAAACTTAAAATTTAAATTCTTTTTTTTTACCTAACATATTAAAACGGAGTATAGCACTGAATTCTACGCCCCAAAATTAAGTATACGTGTTCCGGGGTTTTGTTTTGTGCAATTTGCACATACTAACTGTGTAAGTATATTGAAATTCCACCGATGATTGCTTCACAGAAATGTGAGATCACGATATGGAAAACCACATTGTCAATAGCTGATAAAGAATTTACTTTCTTTAGTTTTTTTGAAAAATAAATAATAAAAATTATTAGAATTAATAATGTACAAATTTAATTCTGCCAAATGCAGAAAGATTAGTTCATAAAATCTCTGATAAAATTAGATAAAAAAGCTTACAGTTCTTCAAGGGGAAAAACATGTAAACCTGTATTGCCATTTCTACAACGAAATATAAAAAAAAAACCTAGAAAATTCCCGAAATAGATCTATCAACACATTCCTGAAAGGGTCAAAGAATAAATTTGAAAACAAAAACTCTATAGATTATTTGTTAGGACAATATCCTAATAAAGAAATATAGAGTATGGCCTCGAACTTGAATAATTTTCATTTTCATTGCACAATTAAAGTTTTAAGTTTTCAATTACAAAAATCTTTTAAAATATAAATAAACTTACGGTAACACGCGACACATTTTTATAAAAAAAATTGTCTTCTGAAAAACTGAAAAAGTCTTGTCACCCCTGTTCTACTACATTTGTGTAAAAATAAACATAACAGAATGAATATTGGGGGATTCATAATACGGTTTGTATTTGGTGTATAAGTACACAGAGCGTATTTTCAGGTACGGAAATTAACAACTGTTCCTTAATTTCTTCTCAAATTTCGTGGTTATTTCTTTCGAAAAATATTCCTATATTTTATTATAAACAGTCAAAACATTTATTTTTTCATTTTGTTTAATATTTGAAACATTCAAATAAAAATACAAAATAAATTGTATAATAGACCCCCATATGTGCAAAAGTTTTATTGTTACCGCTCACCGCGCATTTGCCAGAACATTGGGGACAAAAATTAATTTCCATTAAAAATGTTTTCTCCGGATGAAAACAGGCCAGTCCAAATCGACTTTTACCCCCAAAAGTGGACTAAAATTAGTTAAATTTTTTTTTTGCGGCATAACTCGTAATTTTTGGTTTTTCCTAAAAATGATATGTAAGCATTTGTGTACAATATAAAAAGTTGTTATTTCCTAAGAATTTTTTGCCTATCAGTGACTCGTCATGATGTTGTAAGTGGTGAAAGTCAAAATGTTGCGTCATAGCTTTTATTTAAACGGCTCCTGTATACTCATTTTTAAATTTATTTCTCTTTCGGTTTCGCCAAATTGTACGGTATTAAAAGTACACTAAAAAAAAGTCTGTAAAGTCAGCCACATGTTTGCTGGGAAGATCCTTGCAGAAGAGTTGCTAATACAAACTTTTTTTATTGCTGATATTAGCAATTTTTCTGCAAGAATACTGCCAGCAAAAATGTTGCTAACTTTACTTTTCTTTTTTTTCGATAATCCAATAACATTTGAAAAATATATTGTTTATTCCATGGCAAACTTAGCAAAATCTAAATTTCAAATTCCAATTTATTATTTTTTGGGCCCCTTATGTGTGGGCGTGTCAATTTTTTTCGATATTTTAAACGATTAAATTATTATTCGGGGCCTAAACTTTACTAAATAATCGACAAAAAAACTAAAAACAATAACAATTGCTCCTCAGTACAACTTTCAACGCAAGTAGGCAATAGTGTTAGCAGGCAATACTGCTAAAATACCGTTATCCATAAAAAACACTTTAATTTTCTACCGTTGCTCTTAAAATGTCATAACCAAAAAACCGTTATCCTTAAAATACCGTTACACACATAACTGAATTACCATTACCTCTAAAATACCTATACCAACAAAAGTGAAATATCGATACTCTTAAAATTAGTACCGAAATAACTGATATACCGTTATCTCTGAAATACCGATACAAAACAAACAAATTGTCCAATGAATTCCATTGGAATTATGCTTTCTTTGAATGATTTGTGGACAACTAAAAAAATTAATAAATTTCTAAACCTATCGAAATTATATTAAGGTTAACAGAAATTTCGTAGCATGCCGATAAGTTTTTATAAAAATAAAAAAACAATTTGTCAACTAAATGTATGTAAAATGTAGAAAACTATAAATAACGGTAGTGGTAGTTTACCGATATGATTATTTACATTTTTTGGCTAGCAGAATTTTAAGGATAACAGTTTTTCGATTAATTCGGTAACGGTATTTCAAAGAGGTTTTAATCGATAACACTATTTTAGCAGTATTGCCTGTCAACCCTGTTACCACCAACTTACAAATTGATGTCGCTGTATTTTTTTTTTCGATTAACTAGTTAAAAAGTTAGTTGAAAATTTTGTTAAACGTTTATTTAAAATATTTAAATAATTTTCAGTAATTTTTTTGCTGACATCGCGTTTTCAGCTAACATTTTAGTTTAATACTTTTACCAAAAAACTAATTTGTAACTAATGTTTAACTAATTTTCGTTGCAACCAAAATTGTGCTTAAAAACACATTAATATCATTGTCGCAAATTCGTTTCCCAATACCAATTGCTTCTATAAACAATGCTATCCACAATTCGGTTTGTACTACTGAAACCCAAATTTAGTGGCATATTTGATTGCGAAAACTGTATTTGGTGTAACCGCTTTTCACTATCGACAATTTTTTAAGAATTTTATAGATGGTACCAATTTTCTTGCTTCTACCGTACATAATTACCAACTGAATTTTATTTGTAAAGTTGATTTTAAATACCAATAATTAAATAATAGTTTTTTTAGTTCCTTTTCCCTCTTTTTAATTTCCAGTACAGTATTTTTGCTTTATTATTCGATTATTGGTAATTCCAAATAAAATAATGTCCTATCAAATAAATTTAAATGGTTTCCGTCGAATTCCAACCAATCCGTTTTCTGGGTGTACATTAGGGATACAACTTTTTACAATTTTTGAAAATATCAAAATGGCCCTATCCATACCACGTAGTGCATAAAAAAACAATAAGAACTGCATCTTTAGATTTTCGATATCGTTAAAAAAGGTTCCGCATCAAATGCAATTAAGTTTGGGATCAGTAAGTTCTAAAAAAATAAAAATATTTTCTTTATAATTTCATTAAATGTTTTTAAATTATAAGTTTTTCTATTAAATATTGAATAATATTCTGTATAAATTCAATTAATCGTGATAAAATATTGCGACTTACCTACGCTGTCTTATGCAAATTTGCGAAATATTATAATTTATTGCTAAAAGTATAAAAATATAAAATTTTGAAAAAATAAAAAATTTTGACAAAATAAAAAAAAAAAATCTTAAAGGACTTTCAGAAATCGGCTTCGACGCGGAACGTTTTTGTTCTGAAATGACCTGAGGAAACATTTTTCGGTTTCAGCACAACATCGGCTACAGCGTGGTGATAGGGCCTTATTTTGGTTGTACCCCTAGAGTTACATAAATGCCCTGATAATACTTCCTTCACCCCCCTCACTTATATACTTATATTACTATTCTTAATTATCTACATTACATGATTACATTTACTTTCATATTACAATTTATCAACTATTCTCTTCACGACTACTTTTATTAATAATTTACTAAATACTTATTTTTATTAGAATTCTCTTTTATTTGTTAATTATCCTTATTTTATTTATAACATAAACTTAGACTACACTTTATTTAAGAACAATATAAAATAGACTACGATTGTAAAATCGGGATCAGTTACTATTTAAAGTTTGTAAAGTAATAATCAGAATTTGAAAAGAACGTTAAAAAAAAATGTAGAAGAAATAAATTAATAATAAAATTTAAAATATTTAATTAAACATTAAACACACTCGTTTTAATTAAATAATTCTAGTGTACATATACATGCATGTTACTAATTGGGAATTGTTATATTTTGTTGTTAATGTTATTAATAAGATGTTTGGTACATTCCAGATTTTTTATTAAATTGCATTATGTTATGTGGAAGTCCTGACGTTTTTATATATATTTAAAACCACCACAAAAAGAAATAAATTTAAATCTCAGCAAAATAAATTAACTAAATTAAAAATTTTATACAATTTTTTAGTGAACAATTTTGGCGAAACCTAAACTGAAATAAATAAATATAAAGTTATGACACACATTTAGCCTTTCACCGCTTGCAACGAGTCATTGATAGGTAAAAAATGCTTATGAAAACAAATATTCTGGTTATACAGTAGAGCGACTCGCCGAAAAAAGTTAAAAAAGTGCCCCTCTGAAAATGTGAATTATCACTTTTTTTACTTTTTTACGCTCCATACAAGGCGAGTCGGTCTATTATACAGCACTTTTCTCTAAAACTACTAGTTTAAGAGTTATACTCTAAAAAAGATTTGAGCTAATTTAAGTCCATTTTTAGGGATAAAAGACGATTCTGACTGTCCTGTTTGTATCCGAAAGGAAACATTTTTGCACGGAAAGTATTTTTTATCCCTTATCTACCGGAAAATGCCCGGGGAGCTGTAGCAATAGAACTTTTGCACATTCCATATGGGTGCTCCATTGTATAATAAACCTTCCAGGGTTGGCAAAACATTTATGACATTAATGTTAAAACAATGTATTCACTATATACGACATTTCATGAATCCGGCTATTGTTTTGTATTTTTTTAATTTACATACACACATTTACATACACACATTTGCATACACATTTCGATACGAATGGGTTTGTATGTATTTGAACAGCAGCAATATGAGGCTATATTTCAGTTAACAAAATATGCCTATTGTTCCTTTGTTTTTTAAGTTTTTTTTGAGTATTTTTTCTCAGTACTTTGTTTTCGGTAATATTCATATATACCCTTTGGTAAAAAAGGAGTCAGTGGAAAAGTCAGTTAACAGATGAAAGCAGGAACGGTGTTAATGGTCCTATACCAAAACTAGAGAATATAAAACCTGTTTGCAAGTATCAAAAGAAAAAGTCAAGTCGTCTAAATCTTTCGGTTTTGATTTAATAATACAGTGAAGTTCGGTTATTTCGTTATATCCGAAGTTCGTTACATCCGTACTAATTTGTATGTAGACTTGTTGACGGGACCAATAATTGAAATAAATTTACTTTAGTAAATTCGATATAAACGAAATGAAATTTAATTACGTTTTGATGGAATTTCTTCCAAATTAGAACTCCGATTGAGCTGATATTTTTAAATGCAATCAAAGATCATTTGTATACAAACTTCCTAAGCAATAGATTTCAATCGTTTAGGTTAGGTCTTAGAGCAATAAACCAACGTTAGTGGAGAGTTCAATAAGACATATTTGCACGATGAATGTTGATGAAGTTCATAGCTGACAAGAAAATGCATTCCATTCCGCTGGTGTCTAATAACTTCTTTCTGTGTTTTCTCCAATATTACAAATACATAATAATTTTTCTATTCATGTTGGAAACTTGAACTAAATGAAGAGACTCTCCCATAAAATTTGTACAGATCAGCAATAATTCTTACCACTGTGAAAATATTTGTAAAACTTGTAGCAATATTTCTTCATTAGAAATTAGGAAATTTGGTAGGGATTCCCGGAAACTAAAAAAAATCTAAATGACAAAATTTTGCGATAATTTTATGTTTATTATTATCTAACTGAATTTGGCAGATACCAGAAATTTGACTACATCAAAATATTTTTTTTTGAAGACTTTCAAAAAACTAAAATTAAAAAAAAATTCCGAACTAGTTCCGAATTTTTAGGGTACAAAACCCAATTGATCTAAAAATCGGACATATTATTTTTACATTCAGATTTAAATTGAGCTTTTAATGCAAAAACCTTAGTCTCTTATATATATAAGAACAAATACTTTTAGTTTGTCATTGCTGAGATATACTTTTTCCTGCTGCTGGGCAGTTGAGTTGGAAAGCTACATATATAAAGCATATAGAGTTAAAATATTTTATGCCACTATATAAAAACACACACTGCCTTGCAAAACTAAAATTACACATTAATTTCACTAAATGTGAAAGCAATAGAAAATTAATAATATTTATCAAAAAAACAATTCGTTTATATTTTATTTTAATTCTTAAAAGGGAATAACAAAATCAATTAATGTTTCATAACTTAATATATCAAAATTTACTAAAATCTATGAAAAATAAAGCAGCAGTTTAAATATGCGTGAGGCCTCCTTTTTTGAATCAACTTGAAATTTCCATCAGACATACTTTCCACCAGATTTATTCGAAGTGCTTCCGTTATAGATCTCAACGCATCATTAATTGCCTCTTTTAGATGAAATGCGCTTTAATATTGACGGTTTCCCGCGTAAACTCGGCGGGTTAATACTCCCCTAATATTCTCAATTGGGGTTAGATCCGGAGAACATATCCATTTCATCGTCTGATGAAATGTGTTTTTGGAAAATTAATTCTTCTTCGTTGCTATTTTCAATAAATGGCACGAATTTCTCTTTTAATACTGTAGTGTATTCAGAGAATTCATTCTGGTGCTTCTAATCCCCAAACTATTAAGGATCCGCTTCCGAAATTTCTTTTTGAGAAATATCGTGGTTCCTTACTAATAGCTGTTAAAACCACCTGGACTATCAAGATTGAACTTTTGCTCATCAGAAAAAAATCAGCTTTAAAGAAATTTATGTTCAAACCGTCCTACCAACAACAGCGAATATTAATTTACCTTTCTTCAATTGGTTTGTAAATTTCTTTTAGTGAATTCAAGTCTAGCAGTTTTGTGGATCTAACTGGAGACTCCCCTTGTTAGATATTAACTACGCGGGAGACTTCCCTTGTTAGCTATGAGCCACGCGGCATTTTATTGCAAATTGATAAAAATTGCATAAAAAAAGAAAAATAATTCTTCATTTGCTATTCTTCTTTGTTCACCGGGAGACTTCCCTTGTTAGCTATGAGCCACGCGGCATTTTATTGCAAATTGATAAAAATTGCATAAAAAAAACAAAAATAATTCTTCATTTGCTATTCTTCTTTGATCACTGTTATATGTAATTATAGTTATGAAACACTAACAAAATATTATTGCACAACTTTTCTCTTAAATCAATTAAGTAATCTCTTAAAATTCTTAAAAGCAGTTATAAATTTTAAATTTTTATTGTAATATTAAAAAAAAATAGCAATATTACAAAATAAAAAAGCAGTACTTTAATTAAATGCAGTGCTTTATAATCACCCAATCCCATTTTAAATTTGTACAGGAAAACAAAAAAAAAAAACGACATCTTCATTTGCAGCCATTTACAGTTAGCTCGTCAGCTCTCTCGTTACCCTTTACACCAAAATGTCCGGCTACCTTTAACAAACTCAGACGTCCTCTGCAAGAGTAAACGTTAATTTCCCTCGTCTTTACGGATTCCCCTGACAGTGCCCTTATCGCAGCCTGGCTGTCAGTAAGCATGACAACTGCCCCAAAATAGTCATTATCATTCAGAAAACGAATGCAGTCCGTAATAGCCACCACCGAAGCCTGAAAAGCGGTGTTGTGGTTCGGAAGCCGAGAGCACATCCTTATGTCCAGTTCCCCACAAAAGTAACCCAAAATAGTCCTCCCGTCCAGCCTTGAGATATCCGTGTAGAATTGGATACCATTGTACCTAGTCAATACTACCTCATCCTCCCACATATCTCTATCCGGAACAAGAAACTCGCAGTTTGCCAAAACCTTCTGTTTGGCTATCCTATCAGACTCCTCATCCGAAATGTGATAGCCTGGCCTTCTAATGTTGGGTACGTCAGGCTATGAGAACCCATTCCCATCAGTACCATCAGTCTATAAGTCGCACGGACCGCCTCGTATCTGACCCGCACACCTATTGGGATTGTGGAGAGTATTATCTCTATAGCCCCTGTAGATGTTGATGTAATCGCACCGCTAATCGGTCTGACCACAACCTGTGAGCCTTAATTATCCTACTCATGATGTGCTCACCCCAGAAAAGTTTAATATCATGGACAACTCTTAGGTACTTGACACTATCGACGATACTAATGTCCACGCCCCGGAAAGTAGGAGGAGTTATCGCGACCTCCTTCCTTTTCTTGCTGAACAAAACTTCTTGCTGATAAAATTATTACTTTTTTTGTGAGGTTAAAAATTTTGTGTAGGACTCATATATGGGGAAAAGGCATTGATTTTTTTTCCATTTCCAAGAGGGTATCTAATCTATATACATATGAATGCATGCATGAGTAAAACACATTTTGAAATTCATTTTTTGTGGGTTTTTAAAGTGTGTATTAAAATTTAAATTTTTTTTACTTAAATCAATACAATTAAGTTAACATAAGTTAATTAAACTAAAATTAAATTATATGTACCTATTGATTTTATTTACACAAGTCATGTTATATATTCAATGAAATAATTTTATAACCAACACATTTATATGTAATAAACTTTCCCTATTGGGAACAATTTTTTCCGGTCCCAATGATTTTGTTACAATTTTGAATGCAAATACAATTTTTAAAACAAACACATTTTTTGATGGTCGCAACAACAATTTTTGAAGGTGTTTTTGTTTGGCTACATGTATTATATTTTCTGAAAATAAGTTAACTAAAGTATAATTTTCCTTAACATTTTTTATGTTTTTTTCACCAATATTGAGTAAACACTTTATTGATTTTTAGCACGATTTTTTTAATTAATCCTGTAAAACTTCCTATTACCCGGCAATAAGTTTGGTAATAAGGCATTAAGGCAGGTAACTGGATACTTTTCTAATATAAACTCTAGTATTTTAACAAGGTCATGTTCATTTAGGTAACACCTTACAACACACATATTACCTCCAGTTTGAGTGTAACTTGTTTTTTTTTTGAAATTTAAAATTTTTAACTAAAAATAATTTTTTTTATAAGTTTTGGGTGGAATAATAATGTAATGAGGAGGTAACTTGGAACTTTTCTATTACAAACCGTATTATTTTAACGTACATCGAGGTAACTACTTCGGTTATATGTTATTCCGCACTTACAGGTAAAGAGTTTTCAAAAACTTTATTTAAATCTTTAATTTTTAAATCAAATAATATTTTAAAATTGCCAAATTTTTAATTCACATTTAATTTCAGTCAAAGCGCGATATAAAGGATAATATATTGTCAAGCTCATTCGTTACACCGAAATATTCGTTTTTGTACTAAAATTATTTCCCATACAAAATTTCTCATATTGCTAAGTTTATTAACACTAAACTTGGGCAATCCAGTTCGTTTGAGTGAGCGCTCTTTCAGTTCAATTGATCTGAATGAACTAGTTCGTTCATCTAGTTCAATGTGTCTTTTTCCAATTTCGTTCAATCGTTCATATGACAATTTTTTAGATCATGTATTTGATAATTTTAGAGTTCATATTTTACACTTCTTTTTAACGCTAAAAATATATAATACTAAGAAAATAAATTTAATAAAAAAATATTTTAATAAGAAAAATATATAGTACAGTGGAATACGGTTATAACGAACTATGGGGACCGGACGATTTAGTTCGTTATAAGCGAAGCTCGTTATAACCGTATTATTTTGCATGAAATATTTTAGAACTAGAAAAATTATTCTATGTAAAAAAAACAGTGTTTGTTATAACCGAACTCCACTGCATAAATAAAAATTGTTTGTTAACAGAAAATATTTTTTATGTACTTCGTTTAATTTGGATCTTAAATATTACTTAAAAAAATAAATTACCAACACTGAGATAATTATCTTCAATTCAGTAATGAATTTCTTCATAGCTTTAATGAAAACTGTCACTGAACTCGTCCATTGAAACTATTCATATAATCTATGAAACAGTTTTCATTGAAGTCAATGTATATGAAATGTTTACAGAATTTATGAAAATCTTCATTAAACTGATGCATTTCGACAATGAAGAGTTTATAGAATTTATAAAAGAGTTTCATAACATTTTTTATTATTGAGAAGTTTCCTTGAATTAATACGAAATTATAATTATTTTTTCTCAATTTCATATATAGAAAATGTATCTTTGCGCTATTTTAACAATTAATTTACGAAAATTTCATTGCGGTATCTTCAAGAGTGAAATGTATTCTAATTACTTATCTTTATTCGGATTCAATATAAAGCGTCAATCGTATGATTAAAGGCTCCGAAAAGAGCCAAAATAGTCATTTTCTCAAAATTGTGACGTGATGATTTGGATGACGGATTTGGAATTAGGACATCAAAGAGTATGTAAACCACATATCGGCATTCAAACCAAGGAAGCTTGTCGAGGTATGTAATTTTTTTGTTATTACGATTTTTCTATTTTTGTTCTTTCTAATTTTTATACATTTTTTACCAACTTTTCATTATATCTAGTATACATTTACAAAAACATTTGTTGTATAAGGTAGTCAATGCAAAAAATGGTTTCACTCATTAAATCACTTTCGGCATACCTTTCAGATAAAGGTCTTTCAAATTTCCTTGAGCTAGGTATATGGGATACATCAAAAATCTCGACACTTTGGGGTAAAATATTTACCAAGTTCTTATTGTATGACATGAATAAACTTTTGTGTGTATGTATAAGCATGCTAAATCCTAAAAATTATGACGATTTTAAGATTCAAGCAAATTGAAAATATTAAAATTACAGTTTCTGCTTCGATTAAATAAAAGATACATCAATTTATAGATTTAATTGCATTTATCACAATTCAAAATATAAATATAAAAATACACTGAAATTTTATTTTCTCATATATTAGAACTTAAAAACAATTCACAATTATTTTGAAAAACACAAATATGTTAAATACTTTTGAATATGCAAAATTAAAAGTTTTAAATAAGGACGAATTTGGAGGTTATGAAAATTTAGTTTGGTTCATAAAATTTAAAGTCTTAAAATTTGTTGATGCCTTTTCGATTTTAGTATTAACCCTCGAACTAAGCTAAGCTTTTTTGCAATAAATTTATATCACTTCAACCAACAATATGTTCTTCAATCAACATTTTTTGCCTTGCCCATTTTAGGCAATATGGGCCAAAATATGTTCAGAGCGAATCTCAAAAACTAATCCATAAAAACTAATAAATTTAGGCATAAATTATTCCTCTTAGCAAGATATAACTTACTTAAGATATAACAACATATAACTTTAGTTAAGAAGATATGGCGATTTTTGTTTTTCGAAAAACGCCAAATTGAGCGAAAACGCACCTAAACTTCAACGTATATTGATTGAACTTAAAGGGTTTGCTAATATTACTTAATATAATCTTTTTGCAAAATTTCATCAAAATCGTCAATACGTTTTCATGACCCGATGATGTCCTTACAGGTATGCTATTGGAATCCTTTATGTTTTTGGACCAAAATTAGATCTTTTTTTAAAATTTTAAGTTTCAATCTTACTTTGTGTTTAGTATCAACGGTTTCCCCGTCAACATAAATATGTTTTCAAGATTATTAAAAATTGTGCTCATTTGAAAATATTTATTTTTTGAAATTTTACGAAATTCTAACTTTAACGTTTTCTCGCTCCAAACCTTGCCATAAAAACAAACAATTAATTCACAAAATATTTTGTAAATTTGGTTTTCTATCGAAATAGTTTAATTTTTAATTATAAAACACTCCTTTGGACCATTTATGGCAAATTTAAAATACCCAGCCTGGAGGCGGGTATTTTATTTGATGTACGTTTTGTTGGTATTGATATAACGCTTTAGTTGTTACAAAGCGAGATGTGTTGGGGAAAACTGCCTCTGTACCCGCTATTAATGAAAAACATTAAACATTTTTCTACTTTAAAAATTTAGTCCGTCGTAAGGATTCACTCTAGATAAATAACTCTGTTCTCAAGCCATATTTTTTTTATAAAATAAAATGGGTAAATATAATAAAATTCATAAAATTTTTGCGTTTAATAGTTTTAAAATGCCTCTTTGAATAGGCGGTGCTGTCTACAAAGTAACTCTGTTCAGGCAATACGATATCCAATTTCAAATATAATTGTGAGCGACAAAACAACAAATTTTTAAAAAATCTGAGCCAATTCCTTATATGTTTGTGATATTCATATCCTGTTATTGGGGCTTGATGCCCAACTTGGTATACCTCAAACTATATAAGATTACACAATTTTTCAAATACTGTTCGCAACACTCAATTACATTATACCTCAACCCGGCCTAAGTTTTTTTTATAAATTTATACCATTTGTTCGGCATGAAAAAGCAATATGTTCTTTTAACATCATTTTTTAAGAGTTTGAATATCAAAATTTCAACTTTTTTAAAAAGTTAAAGCTTCAATCTTACTTTGCGATTAGTATCAAGTGTTTCCCGTCAACAGAAATATGTTTTCAAGATTTTTGAAAATTGTCTTAATTTTTAAATATTTATTTATTAAAATTTTACAAAATTTTAACGTTAACGTTTTCTCGCTTCCAAACCGTGCCATGTACAGAAAAAATTACTTCGCAAAATATTTTGTAAATTTGGGTTTCTATCAAAATAGCAGGGACCGTAAATAATGATTATTGCTCGTTTTTTTGAATCAAAAAATCAATCACTTAGAAGAGACATAAAAAAAATTTATTGCACCATTATTATTATTTTTTGACAATCTTTGCATATCCGTCATGATTTTTAAAGTTTTCTTCAATGGTAATGATTATCTTTGAGTAATAATAAAAAAAATCAGCCATAATCATTATTTTTGAGCAAAAAAAATAAAACTCAAAAATAATCATTATTTATGATTTTTATTTTTTTCGCTCAAAATAAAACTCACTTTCAATGTGTGGGATTGACATATCTCAGGAAGTAGGAGGAGCTTACCGAAGATTATGGTATCAATCTCATCTTTGGAAGATTCTCTAGCAGATTAATGCATCATACATATTTGTGGGTGCGGTTTAAGGGGTTAATTTTTAATAATAGGGCTTTTTTTTGCCGTATTTTGTGGAAGTAACAATGTGTGGGATGGACATATCTCAGGAAGGAGGAGGAGCTTATCCAAGATTATGGCATCAATCTCTTCTTTGGAAGATTCTCTAGCACATTAATGCATCAATCATATTTGTGGGTGGGGTTTAAGGGGTTAATTATTATTTTCAAAATAGGGCTTTTTTGCCGTAAAGTCAAAATTTGTAAGCTCGATTTTCACCGTAGACGTATGTTTTAGTGGACTTTTATGCTCAGTACAATCCCAAGAATCAGAAACGCGAAGCGCCCATTAAGATTTTTTCCTTCCATACTAATCGCCCCACCCTAATATGTATATATATTTACACCTACATGAAAGTGAGTTTTATTTTGAGCGAAAAAAATAAAAATCATAAATAATAATTATTTTTGAGTTTTATTTTTTTTGCTCAAAAATAATGATTATTGCTGATTTTTTTATTATTACTCAAAAATAACATTACCATTGAAGAAAATCATTAAAACTCATAACATAATCATTATTGTGTAATTTTAATTATAAAACTCATAATGATTACGGTCCCTGCAAAATAGCTTAAATTCTTATTATAAATCACTCTTTTGGCGAACTTATGGCCAATTTAAAATACCCCGTCTGGGTTAGAGGGAAAACCCCCATGAAAAAAACTGCTAAAGTTTAAAAATCGGAAAATTTTAGATTCACTTGTAAACCACCATTCAACTTTTTACCAAGCAACAATATGGTAATAACTTTTTCTGTGAACATATCTCCCAAGTCCAGTGAGTCCATTGGGTATTGGTTTCCGAAAATGCCATATTTTTGATTGGCTTGACATGACATTATGTTCTTAATCCAAATTTCATTTCATTGGAGGGAACCCATGATCGGACTATCCTTGTTACATAGTTTTAATTTCCTTGCAACAAGATTTATATTTCTGGATCCAAAAATAACTACACTTTAAAATTTGACGCAACTGTATTCTTCTCTACAGTTGCGTCAAATAACCAACAACTCACATACAATTTATATAGATCAACAATAAAAATTCACTATTAACCACTCACAAGGTACAGTGCAAAAATTCGCTTAATATATATGCTCGACATATGTTGAAAAACGAATAAAATCTTCAATGTTTGATTTTCCTTCACTTACAATGTAAAAAGATAGAATATGATGACATTTGAAAATAACTGCCAGTCAAATTTCAACTTAATTAGTTGAACTTGCAACTGTGGTAATAATTAACAACTAAACATAGCTTTATAGAAAATAAGTTCGCAGTAAATTTCATCATACTCAAAAAACTAAGTTACGGCACATTTTTAACCTAACTATTTGAGTTAAATAGATGATGTTTACAATTTAACACTTTAAGGCACGAAGAATGTTGATGAAGGCCGTTGCGGGCTAGAAAGTTAACTCCATTCATGCAGGTGTCAAATAACTTTTTTTCTAATTGTTTTTTCTGTTAATTAAAAGTAAATTATCACAAATAAAATTATAATTTTTCTGTTAATATGGAAAAATATTCATGATCTTTAACCGAACTAACCAACAACTCACATACAATTTATATAGATCAACAATAAAAATTCACTATTTTTTTAAATTTTTAAAAAGATCCCTTTCATAGATATAGCCACTCGACTTATAGGTCAAGAAAATTAACCTTCCCAAATAAAAAGTCATTCAAAAAATTTACAACTTCAACTTAGTAGAACTTTGTAAATTTCTATAATTTTTTTCCGATTTTAAAGACCTCATATTTCCGGATACAGATGAGCCTGTGCCCTCAATCTTTGTATTTGTCTTAGTTGTATGATATACTTACCAAAGCAACTTTGGAAACAGAAATGTCAAAAACAGCAATATTAAAAGTTGAATTGAGTTGGCCCAACCCATATAAAAAAGTTTATATTAAATATTAAGGATACATTTGGATATATTCCATTTGTTTTTGAACGCCTCCTATTCATAACTAGACATTTTTATATATTCTACGTAGGGAATGCACCTCGGGATTCCAGGGAAACTAAACATTTTTCTGTTCCCGCAATCCCGAAAATTCGCTTCAGGAATCCTGTAATTTTTAAGAAACCAAAAAGTTAAATATTCCATATTTGAATGCAGAAATTATCATTTTCAACATCTTTTAAAAAAAAAAAAAATATGTTAACTTCACCTCAACAGATAACTGCACCGTTTATCTTAGACTTAGACTTTAAATTAGAAATTTAAAGTCACTCCAGATCGCTCCAAAAATTTAGCCATCATAAAAATTTGTCCAAAATACTTTCAGTTATCAAATATTGTCCGAGTGCCGTTTATTGGCCGAACTTTTAAAAATTTTTCTATTTTTATACATTTTGTGTGAACTTTTTTCAATATTTTAAGCTTGCAATTTTTTATACAAAACTTTTCAAAATCTACGATTTAGAGAAAATGTTATTATTTTTTAAATTTTAATCTTTTTTAGGTCTCTCAGACTAAAGAAAAACTAAAAATTATGAGAAAAGCCACAGAAATGTAAGGGGGACTTTATTTATATAAAGCAATCTTAGGTCGTATAAGACATTTTGCACACACAGATAGAATTTCTTGGACGAGTTTCAATGAATTTGTTTCACTAAACTAATGAAGTTTTCTTCACAAGGTGAATGAAAAATTTCTTAACCGTTAGGAAAAAGCTTCATAGTTATGTTTTTAATGAAACTTTTTCTTTACTTGTACACTCACAATATTTTTTAAGTAAAGACTACTGAATATACTTTTCGTTTAAAACAATTGTATTTTTAGTTTATTTTCAACTGTTTAAAAATTAATTGACAATATTGTTCAAAATAATAGATTATTTTGTTTGTTTCGATACTCAATATAATATAAAAAAAATTTCGTTTTACATATAAAAAATTTTAACTATAACTGGAAGTCCGTTTTTTTTTGTTTATTTTGTTTATGAAAAACAGACAGAAAAATATATTTCTCTTTTTATTTAACACTATATACACACAAAAAAATATTTCTTAAATTGCGCCAAGTAAACATTTTGTTGAATAAAAAAAACATAATCAATTACTTTTTTAATTGACTCAATTACTTTTTTAATTGACTCAATTAAAAAGTAATCAATATTTTGAATAATATTGATTACTTTAAATAAACAAAAATATTGATTACTTTTTAATTGAATCAATTAAAAAAGTAATTGATTATTTTTTTTTATTCAGCAAAATGTGTACTTGGCGCAATTTTTTTTTCTGTGTACAATTGAAACAAGTTTACGGATTAACTTTTTAAATAACTGTTGAATTTGAATGGAAAAGTTCTTGTGAGTGTATGATATTTTCTAATAAATAATATGATATTTTTCATAAAATATTCGTTTCATGAAAAGTTTTATATATATGATTACATATGAACTCTTATGAATATATATGAATCATATATGGTTTTATATATACATATATGACCTCGAGTCACTTCATATATGAGGATGAATGAGTTCATATTTACACGTTCATAAATGGATGCATATATATTGATTTTTAACCGGGTAATTAAATTTTCGAGCTGGATCCCGGAATCCCGGAAATTTCGAAAAACTGTTCCGCTTTTCCGGGAAATGAAAAAGTGCGGGATTTTTCATTACCTAGTTGTAAGTGATACTTTGAGCTAATTGCAAAATAAACTTAATGAAAATTAATTATGGGTTTTTTGAGATATTCGCGAATTAAGGAACTTTTACAGTTTCGTTATTCTGTTCGCGTAAAAAATTAAAGTTTGTGTTTAAAGGAGAGGATTTAATCTTTAAATTGACCGCAAGTTTTTAATTTTCTGTTGACGCGTTCGAAAGTTATGATAATTCAAACATTGTATATTTCTTACGCATTTGTTAAAAACCCCCCAAATTTGAGCAGTGACTAAACGCGAACTATAGCGAATTTTGAAAAAATAAAAAACTCGCAAACTTCATATTCATGTTTAGTTATACAAAAACAAATTTTTACTAAAATCAAAAGAGGTAAAGTTGAAAGTGTAATTTTTTTGTGCTCATTATTTTTATAATGCTTCTGTATTCTTTCAAGGGGTGTCTCCCAAAAAATAGGGGACACGCATTTTTTAGCGGCCCAATGTCACATTTAAGGGTTAAATGGATGGAGCTAAAGTTTTTGTATGGAAATATGTCTGAAACAATGAAATTAAGATTTTTAACACAGTTTTTATTTAGTAAATACTCAAGAGAACAAAAGTGTTTATACCAATATTGTATTTGTGGTGTGTTAAGGTTGCCTTTTATTTTAAATATTTAAAATATGCGTTAAAATGCTATTCGGAAAAAGTCGCATAAAAGCAGAACAATTACGAATATAGCTCATACACCCCTCGATTAAATTTGATAGGTATTAACACTCATAGAAATAAACCTGTAAAAATAGCAAAAAGCTACTTCAGTAGCATATTTTTTTTGCTATATACTAGTAAGATACACACAAAAAAATATTTCTTAAATTGCGCCAAGTAAACATTTTGTTGAATAAAAAAAACATAATCAATTACTTTTTTAATTGACTCAATTACTTTTTTAATTGACTCAATTAAAAAGTAATCAATATTTTAAATAATATTGATTACTTTAAATAAACAAAAATATTGATTACTTTTTAATTGAATCAATTAAAAAAGTAATTGATTATTTTTTTTTATTCAACAAAATGTGTACTTGGCGCAATTTTTTTTTCTGTGTATGAATATCAAAATAAATCTTTTGAATTTAAAAATATTTAGTTATATTTGAGCTAAATTTTAGTTAACTGAAAGTAAAAAATTAATCTGCTAAAATCAGCAAAGAAGTTGCTAAATATTAGTACACAGAAAAATGTGATATGTTTAAAGTTTTTTTTTAATGTGAATAAAAATCTGCTTCTGAATTCAGCAATTTTTAGTAAAAATTTCTGTTTAATATTGCAAATATACTGTTATTTGAATTCTACTAAATTTGAGGTAAATAAATATAGCAACAATTTTGTTATTTTTAGTGTACAAATATTTAGTAAAAGTTGTTGTTAAATTTAGCAGAGTGAATTGCTGTTTTAAATTAACTAAAATTCATATCGAATTTAGCATAAATTTTGAAAGTTAACAGATAGAAATACTAGTATCACCTAGTTAATATCGCTCATTTACTTCAGTAACGTCATAACTCAAAAATTTTAATTTTGTAGAAAACGAGTTTAAAGTTTTCAATTTACTGCCACCTTGAAGAAAAAATTACGACATAATTTCACTCAAGAGGTGAGTATACAAGATATCACTACGACTTTTTACACAATATGGTACGTGATATAACGAATAATTCCGAGTCATTAACTTAAAAAATCATGTTTTATGAGTTGTGACGTTCTTGAAGTAAATGAGCGATATGTTTGATTTGCTTTATTTTTGTAAATATACGGAGGTTGAACAGTAAGTTTTAAACTGAAGTTCTTAACTAATTTTTAGTAGTTTTTTTTTTGCTTTTTTAGCTTAATTCAACTATAAATCTTTGACAAAATGTCAGTTTTAATATCGCTTAAAACACATTTCTATGCATAATAGCTTTTGTTTAAAAATTTGTATTGAATTTGACAAGTTAATACAAGTATTTTTTAAAAACTAATAGTTTTTGCTTGTATTTTAAATGCAGAATAGCAAAAATACTTGAAATTTTTCGATCATCGTTCGTATACCAGTTACTGCGTCTTCTAAAGCTCTTTCATTTGGTATCCCATTTGTTTAAAGTTTCTGTGAAACAATTTGGAATAATTCGAAAAAAACGAAAAATGGGTATGGGTTATGGTTATGGGTTCGATTTCCACCAGAGGCACTGGTCTCGCTTCAACGAGTCGAAAGCTCTAGCTAGTGCTCGGTTAGGGTAATAGGATATAATTGGTAATTATATGATTATTAATAAATATAAAAAAAAATTATCAAGATATTATAATTAAATCACAAGTTTCAAAACCAAAATGAAATAACATTACAATTTCCACCAGATCTCACAACTCACACTATGATTGCCAATTGAAAAACTTTTGATTTCCATTTTCAAAAATTATAATTATAAAGAACGGAAATTAAAAAAACGATGGTAATTAAAAAATCTAATGTATTTCCGTTTTAGGTTTGCACTAGAGAGTGCATAAGCGCATTCGTCGTGAGCAGCAGGACATGAGTCGAATTTTTTGCGTGATTGTTTCATGATTAAAATGTTCTGAGGTGACATAAGAAACTTCTGAAAAACAATTTGAAAATTATTAAACACAAATAAATGTGAATTCTTAGCGAAAAAAATAAAACAAGTTTGATAAGTTTTGATGGTGAAAATATACACCCAGAAAACAGATTCGGTAGTTGCAACCGTATTTGTAGCCAATCGAATGCTTCGGTTGTAGCTATCAAATTTTTTGATAGTTATCACCTTATTTCTGTTGGTGCAATCGAAATTCTACAATCAGGGAACTTCTGCTATAAATATAGGAAGTTTAATTTTTGACTACAATTGTAGTTCATTAAATAAAATTAACCACATCAAATTATTGTATTATGATTTTACATTCATCTTATACAGTAGTTTTTATTATTTAAAAAATAAAACAAATAAACGTTTGTTTATATTTTACTGCTTATGTGGTTCATTTTTACTACAATTGTGGTTAATTTTTTGAACATTAAAAAACAAATGACAATGTTAGTTAAATTTACTGAAATGTAAGTCGTCCTTTCTTTACGTGAAATTTCATTTGTTTTTAACTACATTTGCAGTGGTCTTTACCGACATAGTATTCTTAGTGTACTGTCGTAACAGAACTTCTGTTGTTCCTTTCGATTGGTTGTTGTCACAACCGAAAAATTCGGTAGCAACAACCGAAGCATTCGATTGACAACAAATACGGTTGCTACTACCGAGTCTGTTTTCTGGGTATAGAAATTACTTCGTTAATCTGGTTTAGTTTATTTATGAGTATTTCGTGGCCCTGAGTTTTCGTGATTAATTTTTCTTTGCAATCCAAGATAAAAAAAAAACAAAGAACTGCATCAGTAAAAGTTTTTTTATTTCAAATAACGATAATAAAAACAATAAATACGGCAAGCAATTGTTTTCAATTGCTTCAAAAAGATTTTAAGAAGAGTACAAACAGTTTAGTAATAATTAAATCCATACACAATAATCTTATAAAAGATATACCGGTTAAGTAAAAAATAACTAAAATCAAATACTGGTTTATCAAATACTGGTTTAATTTCATGTGGACCAAAGTGTTCATCACTGCAATTGTTAACAACATTCAATAAGTGTGAATGCCATAGACTTTAAAAATAATCAAAAAGAATCAAAAGTAATCTTTGAAAGTAGACGGATTATTTTTTGTTTATGTATGATTCTTCTTGATTTTATTTTAGTAATTACAAGTAATCCTGATTAATGTTAGATTATTTTTAATCGTAACCAATTAGTAATGGTACGAAACTGAAAATAATCGTAATTTAATCATTACTTAACCTTTCAAAAAAAAAAAAATAAAAAATTATCTAATTACTAATCATTACTTAACAGCTATGGTACAAAGTTAGGTTAAAAGTAATGTTAAGGCAGCAACAAAAAATATGGGAGCTGTCTACAAATATTTTTGCTAACGGCCACATTTTCCTGGTTCCTCTTATGCCGGATCACTATCGGCGCCACCGTGGTATTTTAAACTCACAAAGTTAATCTTTTAGCTGTCATGTTAATCAAAAAATGCATATGTTAACGAGGAAGATTAAAAAGGTTGGTTAACGTTAATCAAGTAGATTAGGTTAGGTCGAAAAGAGGATTCGAAGAAGGAAAATGCTTCCCTAATCCGACTCAAGTCCCTGCGGATTTACACTTAAGCCAGTATGTCGGCTTGTTGTGCGCTCTAAAAATCGGTCCCATGTCTATTTCCTACCCCCGGAAATCCGTCGCACTGACGAAATTCCTCAACCTCTTCCATCAATTAGATTAGTTTCGCCGTCTAAACTCCCTATACAATTTTTTTGTGTAGTTACTTTCCAGAAATATTCAATATACTATATTCGAAATACTATTAACAAAAATGGATTTTGTAGTAATAGAACACTCGTAGTCTTTTGTATTCAAGTCTTTATGGAGTTCTGAGTGCACTAAAAATAAAAACAAAAACAAAGAAAGAAGCAAAAACACAATTTCAATCTACATACGCATTAGTGTGTCCCGAAAGTAGAAAATTTGGTCAAAATATTTACAAATTTTTCATTGCGTAATTTTGGTCCAATACAGCATCATTTAGTGTTTAAAGAAATAAACACTAAATAATTTGCATTTTTTTAAATGCAGGGTGTACAAGACCAGTAGTGTCCGACCAAAGACTTCGGCCATAAAAGCTTTTAGTCGGTATTCGGTGTTTTAAAGCATTATGGACAAATTTGACAAATGGTAAAAGGTTTATTGGGTTTATTAGATGCGATTTTCAGTGACAAATTTAAGCAATGCATTCAATAATCGACCGCCGAATAATCGGCCAAACTTCAGCGGCCGATTATTTAACGTTACAGCTAAACTTCGGCTTTTTCCTTAAATTTGTTATTCAAAATCGAATTAAAATGGCACAACAAAAGCCAAAAAATCGATCAAATATCGGTTTTTTTGGCATCAGTCTTTGGTCGGACACTAAAGACCAGTTTTGAGTACATAAAAAAAAATATTTTTCTAACTAAATGATGCTATGCTGATTTATGAAACATTTATAAATATTTTTCCCATAATATGCTCAGCATTACCAAAGTTTTGAGCCCTGTTTAATACAAAAATAAAAAAAATTTACTGCTATAAAGTGCACACAATTATGTGTAAAATTACATAAAATGCTCAAAATGCTTAAATAACTAATGTACACATTTATGTGTGCAAAAATAAACAAAAATGATAATGCTTAATTTGAATGTTGGCAAACATGTTTTAAAATTTATAGACATAGTTACCTACAAATAGTATTAATTTTCAAAATAAAAAATAACGCAGAAAAGAATTAAAAAAATTACTTTTTTGGAAATTTAAAACAACAAACATATTCCAGAATTTTTTCATAATTATAATCGGAAAATGAACAAAAAACTAAGCTTAACCACAAATGGAGCACAAAATTTTGTTTAAAAGAATAGCTAATACTGAACTCCAGCGACAAATTCTGGAAAAATAAATCTGGAGCCGCTGAAGCACGCGTTATATCAGCATGTGCGTGCCTTTCCTTCTTTCCATTGTCCACACAAGATTTAAGTGTAATATTTTGTTTATATTTACAAATATAAATATTTATATTTATTTTTTTAGTTGTAGACAATTGTAAACAAATTGATTACGCACACTATGAGTAAATTTACACACATTATATGTTATGAACCATGTTGCTAAACATCCTTGTATACTTTTTGTGTGTACCAATTTACACACATAGAGTAAATTTACCCAACTTATAGTAGGAGTACAGTTTCCTGCTATTAGTTGGTTAAAAATTAACAGAATTTAATTAGAGTCTACGAAAGCTAATTTCAAACGCGGGTAACAAACAAAGGAAAATTTTTTGCTGTATATGGCTACTTTTTTTCTGATATTAGAAATTTTTCTGCTAGGATTCTCCCAGCAAAACTGTTGCTGTATTTTAAGGTTTTTTTTAGTGTAAGTATTTTCTTTTTTATATATTTTTCCGATAACAAGCTTAACATTAACATTTAGCCATGTTTTAAAAAATGGGAGAAAAATTTTTTTTTTATCAATTTTTTAAGGGTATAGAAAGAAGTAAGAGTATTTTTTTCACATATGAACAAACATTTCTCATCATAACTCACTGAAAAATTAAGACCTTGAATCATTTTGTGTCTCATTTTAAAGGGTATATCTTGACAACTTAAATGTAAGTAAAAACATGTCAACTTAATCCCCATTCGGATAGATCTCCGATTTCAATAAAATGCACCATAACTTTCAAACTCGACAGGACATCGTCGAAACATAAAATTCAAAAAAATTATAAAATTTTACTAACAAGGTAACTACACAGCGGGGCGAATCCGCCGATTTTAATGAAACTTGGATATATTGTTGAAGACAAAAAAATATTACACGCGTATTTTTTTAGGTGCACAATCGCACGTTCAGTGGTAATAACAATATCTTTGTATGAAAACATCTATAAAATTTAAGAAATTCAGATATTTTTTCTACGCAGTATTAAAGTACTAGTCAAAACAAAAATTTTGATTGCCAATGTTATGGGGCCAGGTTGCCCCATTATTTGATATATTTGAAATATGTCAAATAATGGCTGTTCGGGAAAAGTTGTGTTTAAGCCGAATGATTACGTAAATAAAAAAAAGCTCAGACACCACATCGATTACATTTAAGCCAATTATCTTTTGCAATTGCAGACAACTGAAGATTTGGGTGATGCCAATGAAACAATTGTATTTTCTATCATGAAAATGATCAAACTTTCTTAAAAGCAACAAATAAAACCTAATATGACAATATCATATTAAATTTTGAACGAAATATACGAAAATATAGAAAGTCCGAAAAATTATTTTTTGTATTTTTAATACAAAAATTAAGACATTTTTAAATAAAAAATGTAATTTAGAAAATTACTTTATTTCAAGCAGAATACTTTTTCTTCTTATAAAAATTTAAAAATAAAATTTTTTGTTTGTGATATGCGGTCAATGAAATTAAGAACCAGAAGCTGAGAAATTTTTGGTTATTGACCAAGTTATTGTATAATTTAAAAAACGTCCAGAGACCACGATTGGGCGGCCTCTACTCCACTTCAAAAAATCTCAAAAATACTTTATCCCATAAGCATTGAAATTTAGCTTGAGCACCTTTGAATATAGAAAAATAAAAATTTTTGGGACACACTACTGTACATTAATGCGGGTCGTTTCAGAAAAAAATATTTTAGTGGCCCCTTGAAAATAAACTTTGGAGATTTTAATAATATTCCAGAAATATTTCGTGTTTTGCGATAACCATTAGTGAGCTGGACAATTTTTAAAAAAGGTGTACTTTATAGCTTTTTCACGATATTTATTATTCATTCCAAGAAACTGTATACAAAAGGGGCATCAAATGAAAGATATTTTGAAGACGTATCTAAAAAAATATAAAAACAATATATTCTTGTTTCAAAATGGTCCAGCTCACTAACGGTTGTTGCAAAAATTAAATATTTTGTGAATCCTCATAACAAAAGTTAATTTTTAGGGGGTCACCAAAAAAAATTATTGTGTTTCAATCCAATTTACTGTACATGCACAAATGTAATTTTATTTAAAAACTATTTTCAATTTTTAGCCAAATCTTTGAAATTATTATAAAACACTATTCAGGAGCACTTGGATTTTTACCTTTAAACTCGGATTTGAACTCGAAACATCTCTTGTACAACTGACTTTAGAATGAAAACAAAGATACTTAGTTTGCAACAACTAACTTAAGTTCAACATAAAACTATGTACGACCCGGGAAATTTTTATTTTTCTTACTTTTTGTATTATGTATGTAGAAAAGTATTTTGAATTTTATGCAACCCCCCTCATCTCCGATAATAAAAGAAACAACGTCGATTCTATGCTGCTGATACTATTGTTGGTTTAATTCTATTGGGAAATTGTCTTCAACTATTTGACTAATGTGATGTAGAGAGTTTGCAATGAAACCCAAAGGAAATGAATGAATGTTTTTCATTCTTTACTTCAACCACACATATGAATAGATATCATGAGAAAAGGATTATCTGTGCATACCAAAGACCTGCATGAATATTTTGTGAAACATTCGCAAACCATTTTTTTTATAACAACATTTTCTTTGTTCCGATGTTAAAAAATCTGTTACATTTTGAAAACATCTAAGACAATATAGTCACCTATGAAAACATTTTGAATTTTCTAAGCAAAATAGACTATTTTTTGCTACTTTTAGTATTAAAAATCGTCAAAACTGGCGTCAGTATACACAAAAGAATGTTTTGCAAAACATTCACGCAGATCTTTAGTGCATACACTCATACAAATAAGTATGTAAAAATAGAAGAAAAAGTTACTAAAAATTAGTTAAAAATTACGTTGCATGAAAAAGCTGTAAAATTAGCAGAATCTTTTTGCTAAATATTAGTAAAACAAAAATTGCAAAATCTACTAAATTGTAGTTACATATTTAATTGTATGCATGAAAACTAAGCGCCATATATTTGTAAACTTTTTTATTAAAAATAATAAGACAACTAAAATACAGCTCTGTTTTTATAAGATAAATAAAAAATAAAATACAGAGTTGTATCTGTCTTTTAATTGCCTTTATTATTCATTCATTGTACAAAAAAAAATTTTTTTAAAATTATTTTATTACTTTTTAAAACATTATAAATTATCTTATAAACACAAAAACCACTAAGGGCCATTATTAGAACTTGCCAATAGCTAAATTTCGGATGTTATCTGACAGATTATTAGTTTTTCGTTATTATAAGTATACTTTAAGCTAAAAGTGACCGCTAAGCTAAAGGGATGATATTGTTTCCTTTAACTTTTAACGTAAGGTTTATGTGTTTAAAGTTGCCACATTAAGTTGCCACAAATAAATAAAAGTACGTTGCCACTACGTATTTTTATAAACCAATTCATTTGGTCAAAAATAATCTGTTTTTCCTTTGGTGCTGCCACATTATCAAAAATATTAATTTTATTTTATTGGGAAGTTGTAATAACGAAAAACATTATAGCTCACTTTATTCCTCACTTTAGCTAAAGTTACCTTTTACTAATATAAAAGGTAAAGGCAAGTTGTAATAATGGCCCTTAGTCCTTCAATTCATATAAAACTATTTCCCTTTTTCCTTTTTTTTTAAATTATTGAATATATTTAATGGTTTTATATTTTATTAGTTTATAATAAACCCATTTGCATGTTTCAAAAATTATTTAATACGACGTTTTCACTTTACTTGGCTACTCTAAAAAAGTATTAAGGTCTGTGAAAATAGAAGCCTTATTACTCTACTTTATTACAATTAGAAATCAAAAAATTTAAATTTCACAAAATTCCATTTAATATAACATATCAAATAATGCTTATATAATATTAATGGAAGGGCTAATTGTAAAAACTTGATAAGCCACTTTAACTATTTTTTTTCTAGACATCCATTAACAATTTTTTGGAAGAAGTCTGGCATAAACACTTACCAAACGTACCTAGAGTATAAAAGTCCTGCTATATTCATATTTATATATGTTTACCAACTTTAAAAGGTGAAGATAAACCAAAAATAAATTTTGGCTTATCAAGTTTTTATAACAAGCCCTTTAATTGAAATTCAGGAAATACTATTTTTAGTAAAAAACACTATTTGTAATTCAGAAAATTGTGTTTAGAATTCAGAAAACACCAATGAAAGTTAATATGAAATTTCCCATTTTAAATTGATGTTCCAGAAGTTAAAATTATTTTTGAGTCTCCAAAGAAAACCGAATTACAAAAGATATATTTTTAATTTCAAAAGTAAAATAAAAATTTCAATCGATGTTTCTAAATTTAAATGAATATTCAGAATATTAATTGAAATTCAGAGACCTTTCCAATTTTGTAGATTTCGTTCAAATAAATTAAAAATAAAATATATTTTTTAAATTAATTAAATTCCCCAAAAATTTTTGTAAATGCTACGAGTATATGCTAAAATAAAAAAATAAGTTTTGGACAAATCTAATCAATAATAAAAAAAATTAATTTGACATGAATAAAATCATTTTCACTAAGTTTATGAAACTTTTTTATAAAATGATGAATATCTATGAAACATTTTTCTTAAATTTGGATGTAACTCTTCGTCGTATTTATGAAAACTTCATAAATATGGTGAATAATTGATGGCAAACGATTTATGAAATATTTTAATCAATATGATGAAACTTTTTCCCTGAGGGTAAAAATAAAGTGCATAAATAAAATTAAAGTCTTTTCTCTTTCAAATAAATTTTAGCTTAAAAAAATATTATATTATTAGTATTTTTTGTGCTAATTTTAGCTAATCGGGTTTCAAAAGTTAGTAGAATTAAACTAGTTAAATTAGTAAAAAATGTTGTAATTTGTAAAATAAAAATGGTATCATCTCCTACAAGCGTCTAAAGTTGGCTATCGTACTGTATTTTGTTAACAAATTGAACTTTTTCACAAAATTGGTGTCAAAAGTTGTGTAATGTGGAGCAGAGAACGGAAAAATGTTGTTCAAAATTTTCGTGGAATAATTTCGGGAAATCCTAATGCTCATATCATATAATTAGTTTATATATATATATATATACATATATATTATATATGTATATATATATGTATATGTATATGCATATGTATATATATATGTATATATATTAGGCCGGGTCGATTTGAATGGAGGCAAAAAAATCGCTCAACGTTCAAGGGAAATCGTATTCTAGGGATCAAAATAAGAAACTTTGAAGAAGGAACCATACCTCTAAAACGAATTCTGATGTCCCGACTGTTGACCCGTATGGTCAAATTTTGAAAAAGCCCACTTTGACCCATTTAGAGTGCCCCAATCGAATACAACCCCAATTATATACATTAAAAGTATTTGATATGGCAACAACCCTTTTTTTTTGTTTTTTCGGAAGGTATACGACATTGATCACTTTTTAATCAAATTAGTTATTATTTAATTGAAAAAATTATTCAATTAAAGAGCTATCATTTCAGCAATTAAAGTTATTTTCGTGATGGAAATGGGTTTTTAATTATTTGTGTGTAACTTAAAATAACTTATTAATTAAAGCTTTAAATTGGAAATGAGGCACACTTAGCCATAGTCTATACCAGAGATAAATATGTAGAAATAAATTGAAGCAATTGGAAAAATTATGTTACCTGTAGTGTGGACCACTCAATTGCGCACATATTTTTTGTCGGCAATATATGTATGTTGCAATATATATTTAGCAATATTCGTTAACACTTATTGCTAAGATATTACTTCAAACTCAGTTGTAATTTTCGTTTAGGGTTGCCACATGGCCTGGAATGAGATTGATTGTTAAGATTTTTTGGGTCTTGTCAAGTGACAAGATAAAATATATTTTGTCAATCTAAACCACTGGTTCACGTTTTAAAGTTTATTTTTAATTTTTAAAATTTAAACAATTTAATATTAAAAAAATGTAAGTTTAACCACACACACCCCAACACTAATTCTTATATTTTTTCCCAAAACCCATAATTCATTTTAATTGTTAACTTAAATAGTACCAACACTTGCAATTTCCACCCATACACAACATTGAACTATTGCTTGATTAAAACTAATAATAAGACAAAATTTTGATGAAAATTTAAAAAAAAAATTATTAACGCCCAAAGGAACATAACTACTTAAGTCTGTTATGTGGAAAAATTAACATAAAGCATTACTACGGTGTAAATTACTTTTAAGATGTTTATATTATTGGACTGAATTTATTGGACTGAATTGTAATTGTTACGTTTTTGTTTCTTTTTATATAATTTTAATGTGTTTATTGTTTTTTTTTTAAATAAAATTTAGCTGTTTTATACGTATGAGTAATATTATTTGTCAAGATATTTGTTTGAAATCAAGCTCATTTGAGCTTAGTGTCAAACTGGATGGGTTTTGGGATGTGGCAAGCCTATTTTCGTTCAACGTATAGAAAGAAGGAGGCAAAAAAAAAATATAAGTAAGGCAAAAAAAAAAAAAAATTAAAAGATTTTTATAAGATTTAATCAATAATAAATATAAAAAACACAAAAATAAATATTTTGTGTCTTTAAAAACGGCATTTTAAAAACAATCTTCCTCCTTGAATTTTTTTAAAATATGAGTTATTATAAGATAATACCCTTAACTTAAGGTTATACTGCTATTCTGCCGACATATTTTAATTATTTCAACATATTTATCTCAAGTATAGAGAGTGGGTTAATCTTACAACATTAATTTTTAACTTACATTGAGTTTGGATAACGGAATTGTCAAATAATTAAATTGACCCAATTACCAGCAAGTTAATTTTTTTACAAACAGACATACATCTAGTATATGTTCTTCTGAAATCCCTAAAAATTTAAACTATTTGGTGATGATAGATCAATGTTTGAACATTTTTATATATCTGATGCATTTATGTACTACTACGACCGCTATATTAGTGTACTTTTAACTTGAAGAAACTTACTAACTTTTGTTACTAAATACTATTAAGAGTAAAACCCCTTCGAAGTCCTTTGGTCAAAATATATGACCATTTTGATAAAAAAATCAATTAAAATAAAAGAAGTGGGTCGATTGTAAAATAATTTGCAGGGCAAATAAATACTGATTTACACCACTCGCGGATATAACATTTGTTTTGATACTGAAATAATACTTGCAGATTTTTGAGCATTTCGAAATTCATAAATGGGCGCTACTATTTTATGACCGCAACTATACATGTATCACGAGTGACTGTGAATAAAGCGTGAAATTACTCACGTGAGCGAGTGTGGGTATATAAAAATTGTTAGTGAGCGATTGTGCGTGGTGGGAATTTCTCGATTGTGAGCGTGAGTGAGTGTGAGTCAAAATTAATTCACGTGCCCATCTCTAGATTAAACATTTGGTAATTTGTTTAGTTTTGTTAAAAATTCCGATAGAATACAAACTACACTGAATTTCGAAAAACCTAACAAAGCACATGTATCGTAGGAACTTTAAATGCCAATGTGCTTACTTTGAATAAAATCCAAACATATCCATACCAAAAACGACTAAAATCGAATCGAAATTATGTGGAATGACTCAATAATTTTTTGGAATGACTTTATAGAGGTATAAAACTTTGAATTGGACTACAACAAAAATGAATTTTTCAAATTGACATGAAATTTACTTTATTGGAAAAATAATCGTTGTTCAGGCGTCAGTCTATTCATGTTGAAATGCTAAACCAAACTAAACATAAATCACTTGACAGCTAACAGAATGCTCGCCAGTTAAAAAAGTGTTGCCAACTTAAAGTTCTATACCTGTATAAAAAACACCCTTTATATATTGATGTAATTTTGAAGTTTTTGAGCCTGTTTTATAAATATTTATGAAAAGCTTCATCATATTTAGAAAAACGTCATAGCCATTATAGTGTTTACTAGATTTTCGTCCAATAAAACTGTTTCATAATTATAATGAAACTTTTTCCTTGTGATCACCCAAGGAAAAGTCTGTTACAAAAGTCAGGTTTAATGTTCTTATTCAAACTGAACATTCAATTCTTCTATTTAAGGGAATACATTACAAAATGTATGACTGCAAGTAAAACATATTTTTGTGACAATTTTGTTTTAAACAAAGTTAAGGGGTAAAAATTAAAATAAAATCAGCAGAGTTTAATTATTTTGAAGTTTTTTTTTTTTTTTGTATTTAAACGACCGTTTTCAGCATTATTTTACGGTTGTACTTTTTTACTACTTCAAACACAACACCCTCATAGAGGTAGACCATGCAGACATATATACAGTGAACAACAAAAATGTGATTCATTCGCATGTCTTAAAAATTAAAAGTTTTAAGAATAAACAGCAGTTTTAAGAATTCATGTGATCACTTTTTTAATGGAGATTTTTTTTTTAAGTTTTGCAGATTTTTGGCTGCAAACATCTATTTAATATTTTAAAGGATTTTTGTGTGTATATAAAAATTATTTAGTGTTGTTAAGCATTTTATTACTGACTGTAAACTATACAACGCTTATAAACTTTGACTTTCAAATGTATATAAATACACACACCCATACATATATAAACATAGCATACATACATATAAATGAACATTTAAAATGCTAAAAACAATTACTTTTTTTACAGTTAGGTGCCCCCAAAGCTATTGTTTACCCTCATTGCAATTCCTTTGTGACAATTGTTTCTTTGCATTCACAGAGCAGTGAGCATCATACATATACACTACATACTCCACTCATACACACACACAGACACATACATACATACATATTTATGTAAGTACTTTTTATAGTATAAAAAATAAAATACAAACAATATGTATGAATGAGTGAATTTTAACTAAACGGGTTATAATAGCGTGTATGTTCATTTTAATTTTTTCGCTTTTTTTTTTTTAAGTTATTTTAACTCCGTCTAAATTTCGTATACGGTACCTACTACCAAAGAGTATATACAAATAGAGAGACTACTCTTCCCACTCCTTTCAGCAACAAAATACCGAACTCGGGCAAACAAATGAGAACATTCTTTTTACACTAAAAAATTATTGCAACATGTTGATAAAAAATTGTTGCACTTACACTTTGCTTAGATTTTGTTATTTTCAGACTTGGGCGACGCTACGTCAATTGCATTCCGTTCACTTGCATTCCGTTCCGTGCACGTTGCAGCCGTTCACTTGTGAAATTTTTCTATATTATTAATAATATCAGACCTGCACTCACACTTGTGAGCTTAATCGCTTCCTTGGAAAATTTGTAAAATGTTTAATACCAAACATGGGGATTAGTAACAACATCTGGGTATTTAATTACAGGGCAATTACTCAATTACACCCAATTACATGTAATTAAAAATACAAAGGTAATTGGCCTGTAATTTAATACGCAGATATTGGTATTACGTCCCATGTCTGGTATTGACAAAATTGAACATTTTCCAAGGAAGCGTTTAAGCCCACAAGTGTGTAGGACTGAAATTATAAATGATATAGAAAAATTTCACAAGTGAATGATTATGAAATGTAATTGACGCCGCCCAAGTCTGGTTATTTTCTATTAAAAATTAATGTATTTTAGTTTTATCTTTAAGTTAAATTATTAAAATAAATTTAAATTTAAATTTCTACAACATGTTTTCATTTGCTCAGTGCGAGTTTACGAACAAATAAAAAGAGAGCACATTTAGCTACATTGAGCAGTATGAAATCCCACTGCTAGTACTCGTAGACGTAAGTATTGTTTTCATTTTGTTTTGTTGCACAACATTGTGAACAAAGAAAAATTCCTCTTATAAAAAAAGAAGTCCTGAAAATACTTGATATGACTGATTGTAAGAATTTTCGTAACTAACAAGGAGAGTCGGTTCGTGGGTTCCCTCTGATTGCGATTAAATTTGAATATGTTATAAAGAATTAAAAATTAAGAGACCTATATATTTTTGTAGCTGTCCAATCTTACATTTAGGGGTTAAAAAATGGGATAAAACTCCCCATTTTGTATTTTTTTCATATCTTTTCCAAAAAACCACACTCTAATTAATTTCTGTTGAAATTAACACAACTTATAGTGGGAAACTATACTTCCACTATAAGTTGGGTAAATTTACTCTATGTGTGTAAATGAAAAAAAATACACACATTACGTGTAAGTTGGTCAACAAAAAATGTGTAAATGTACTATGCAAGTGCGAAAAAATAGAAATAAATGAATAATTTTACTGATTAAATTCGTAAAAATACATTTTTATATGCGTAAAACCCCCTAAAAATGCGTATATTTACCTTGCGGTAAGAAATAAAAACAGCCCAAAAATGTTTCAAATAAAACAAAAAATTAATTTTTAGAAAGTGTTTTATTAATGTGTTGTATAATAATAAATTTAATAATAAATATTTGTATATAAGTGGTTGTACATATACAGAGCTTCAAAGATTGAATTCTATTTTGAAAAAATCAAATCGGATTTTTTTAAATCGAATCATTTTTTGCTTAATCAATCGCAGGGAATTCATTGTTTGGAATTCACTACTGGAGAATTCAATAAATTTAGCTCATTCGATATTATCAATTATTGAATTCAATCATTGGGAATTCAAACGTTGGGAAGTCAATCTTTGGGAATTTAATAATTGCGAATTCAATAATTGGGACTTCAATCTATTTTTTACTCAATCGATTTACAATTTGGGAATTGCCGAAATCGGCGAAACTGAAAAACATCGCCAGAATTAAAAAAAAATCGCTAAAATTGAAAAAAATATCGTTAAAATGAAAAAATCCTTAAATATTTAAAACAATCTTCAAATATGTAAAAAATCACTTCAATTGAAAAGCCGACAAAATTTAAAAAAATCTCCAAAATTAAAAAAAAATCACTAAATTATGTCAAAATTGAAAAATCGCCAAAATTAAAAAAAAATCGCCAAAACTAATAATATCGCCAAAAATGAGAAAAATTGCTAAAAGTGAAAACATTGTCAAAATGAAAAAAAACTTCAAAATTTAAAAACGCCAAAAGTACAAAATCGCGAAAATTTAAAAAAAATCATCATAATTGATAAAAAAAAATAGCTCAAACTGGAAAAAGTTGTCCGTGTCATTTATTTATCTCTGTTAGTTTTTGAAACATAGGCGATGTTTCAATCTGCGATGCTTACTTTTCTAGAAAAACGCTTTCTTTTCGAGAAAAACGCGATTTACGAATACAGCAAATCAAATTGAAATTTAGGATCATTCTATAGGTAATTTGGTTGCGTTTTGAACAATGGTGCAACCATTTTTCCTCCAGCTCCATTAGTTTTCGAAATATTTACCTTTTTAAAATCGACTAAATAAAAACCGTTCATAACTCAAAAAATAAAAGAGCTAGTGGAAAAATGTTTGCACAGGTGTTCAAAACTCAACCAATACCGGTCCTAAATTTCGACCTGATTGGCTAGGTTCTTAGATCGCGTTTTTTTCTCGAAACAAAGCATCGCAAAGCAAAAGGAGAATTAATTTGATGCATCGCCTGTGTTTCGGAAACTAATAAAGATACATTAAAGGTACATTTACAACTATTTTAAATTTCTCGTCAATATTTTTCGTTTTTTCAATTTTAACATTTTTTCATTTATTTATTTTTGGCGATTTTTTTTTGTTGGAATGTTTTATTTTTTATTTTCAATTTTTTTTCATTTTAAGCTATTTTTCTAATTTTTGGTGATTTTTTTAATTTTAGCTATTTTTTTTTGATTTTTTTTTAAATTTAAGGATTTTTTTTTGATTTTTGGCGATTTTCTTCAAATTTTAATTTTAGCTATTTTTTTTTTTTTATTAATTTTAACGTTTTTTTTTTTTAGTTGTTAGTGATTTTTTTTTATTTTAAAGATTTTTTCAACTTTAGCCATTTTTGGCGATTTTTTCAATTTTGGCAATTTTTTTCAATATTGGCGATATTTTTAAATCGGTTGAGTAAAAACCGACTGAATAAATCTAATGAAGAATTTAATTCTTTAAAGGTCTGTACATATTTTATATTTTGAAAATATTTTTCCACAATTAGTGTTTGCAACTTGGAAATAAACGTTTTTGGTACATTAGGAAGTTTTTTTTTATTCACTATCACAAATACTACATTTATACATTTTTTTTTCATTAAAATTCTCAACAAATTAATTTTTTTTGATTTTTTTAGCTTTTTAATTGTTTTATTTTTTTTAATTTGAAAATGTCAAAATATTTATTAATATTATAAGTTAGTATATTTACAAACTTTGTGCGTAAAAAATTTATTTAACAAAATACTACTACTTTTAGGCATAATGTGTTTAATAGTAAACACATAATTGGTAAAAATACGGTAAGTGTGCATTATTGTATATAAAAGTGTGCGAAAATAGTTTTACGCATTTTGATGTACAAATTTACCGAATTTGCGTAATAATACATGAATCTTTACTCGTTTTATAGTAGTTTATTTACAATAATTTGTTAGAGTGTATATATAAATTTGGTATTCTAATGAAAAATATTTAAAATTCGCATCGCCAGCATAAAGTCCGTGCACTATAAAGTAGTAGTATTCGAAAAAACACATACATTTTGGGGTGTTTTGTACTAGGAGGTATGGTCGGGTCAGATCCAAGCCCACATATATTCTTCTCTCTTAAGTTTTAGTGGACCCATATATTTTATTTTTTCAATATTCGTGCTCGTTTGGAATTAAGACGAAGTTTACCGAATCACTATATTTTGCCACATGGTGGCAACTCTATGGTCAGAACATAGAAAATATCGGTATCAAACTTCATATTTTTCAAAACACATTACTGTTATGTAAAAATACTTTGAAATATCTCAGTTTTGAGACAAGCTCCCATACAAAATGTTGTGAAAATAATGTGTTTTTACGGATTAACTAAACTGAACTTAATGGGACGTTCTAAAAAAAATAGGTGGTCCCTTCCAGAATCGGAAAACTGCGTCTAAATTCGAAACGAGGAGGAATATCGAAAAAAATAAAAAATACGGGTCCACTAGAAATTAAGAGAGAATAATATATGTGGGTTTGGCCCTGACACGACCCTACATCATAGTACAAAACTCCCCAACATTTATTTATATATAGTTTTTTGGAAGAAATATGAAAAAACCGCAAACGCCGAAAATGGGGTAATTTTTTAACCCACTTTTTAAACCATAAATGTGAGATTGGGCATCTAATTCTTGATGGCTTATTACATATCCAATTTTCATCGTAATCAAACTGAACCAATGAACGTACTCCCATTGTAAGAATTTAATTTTTACATTTTGAAATAAAATTACACTTAAGCATGTAAGCATTTAATAATTCTACACTTTGAAATTTGTTTAATTAAATTTTCATTACAAATGTCTATCATCCTGATATACAAATACATTGTATTACTTGAATCCAATAAACTTTGGGACAGTAAATAAATTTGTTTGGTTCCCAGTAATTTACGATATTACCACCATTTAAAAATGTGTTATTATTACAGATGTTGCGCTTAGAATATTATCTAGGTACAGACTACTGCAAATGTACCCTTGCGGGAAATGAATGGTCGATTGATCCAAAGTGAAAAGTCTGTGATTTGTTAATTTTGATAAAATGACCATTCACATGACTATATAGTACTGATGACGAAAACATTGACTTGTTGGTACCAGGTATCATATATCATGTAACTGAAAAAAAGTAACATAACATCAAAGTGTACTGAAGCAACTGTACTCAACAATATAAGTTAGTAAAAAAATAAGTAAATCGTCTTTCAAATCACGTATACTATTTCTTCGCAAATTTTTTTTCTGAAATTGTATTTTACGCTAAAATTTTAATTAAACTTATTCAGCACTTAATAGTTTTGATCAAACGTTTTACTAATTTATTTTGCTAAAAAAATTGGGCATATAAATTGTTAATCTAATAAACTCAAATATTGTGTTGCTTACGGCTTGTCAAAAATATTGATTATTAATTTAATTAAAAACAAAATAAAAAATTTAAATTTAATAAAAAAAAATTTAGTAACGTCATGATGCTTGTTAGGAAAAGACCTAACCACGTGCTTGATTACTAAGAAGACAAGAATGGAGCAAAATTGATGATTAATAGGTTTTTTGTTAAAGTTCTGCCTATTATGGAGGCTCTAGCTTTTCTAAAACTTCGGGTTCTGATGAGATCTTTAGCCAGATCGAAATACTAGTATCAACCTAGCTAATATGTTTGATTTGCTTTATTTTTGTAAATATACGGAGGTTGAAAGCTCGTTATAAATTGAAAATAAAATGTGTATTTTTGTAAACCAAATTGTTATAGTAGTAATTTATGGAATGTGGAACATTGCAAACAAATATACCTTTAGGTAAACAGACTAAAGCTAACGAAAAGGACACACATCTTAGGTAGTTGTTTATATTTCATTTCTCTATTTGCAAAAAAAAGGATTTTTATGAATATGTCACATGCTGTTAACTTTTTGTTATGTTTCTACAATTATCTACTGCATTTAGCCTCAGTCGAAATTGTCATCATTTAGACAACCATGTATGTAAGTAGCTGAAATATGTTTTTGTTTTTGCTGAAATATGTTTTGTTTTATTTCTATATATTTTCAGATAATAAATATGTCGTCATGTCGTCAATATAGGAACATTTTAATAGTTTTTAAAGTATTGTCAATTTTTTTTAAATAATTACAAATTTTTGTTTAGGATTTTCAACATATAAAATAACTAAAGTATAATTTTTTCTACAAATTTTTTTCAGCCTACTAATTCAGCAAACATTTTATTAATTTTCAGCAAGGATTTTCAAAGTTTTGCTGACATAAACAATTTTATTGCAAGCACCCTCCTGGTTAAAATTTGGCTGACTCAGCAATATTTTTTGCTGAGTGTAGGGCCGTTGTAGTCGTTACTGGCCATTGAACTGGTACAAAATGGTTATAGTTGATAAAAACATGGCAATTAGTGCCAAAGGATTCCTTCCCTTGACTGCTACAAAGCAGACATAACACTGTAGCAATTTTATCTGTACCGGCTTTGTAACATTAGAAATGCCAAATAATGCCAAACGAAATTTTATATTTCAAATAAAAAGAATCAGCCGTCTTTGTTACTGTAAGTAGGCTATATTAAATTTGCAACTTTTGTTATATCGATTTCACAACTAAAAAATTTACTTTTCGAACTATGAAAACAAATTACATGGCAATCCTTTTGATTTTAGTTTTTTTTATAAATTTATTTATATATAAAAATTAGTTTTGTTTTTCATCATTGTATGGCGATTTTAAGTATTTCGAGTACGTATTGACATGATTTATTTAATACTAGAAATTGTGTTTTAAGACATAAAAAAGTAAAACTACCAAATTTTCATAAGCTCCAGAAAATTCCTGGGACTTCTTGGAGGTTGAGGCTTCACATTATTTGATAAAAGTTATTGTCATTAGTGATTACTATACATTCGAATTGCATTTATTTGCCACTTGTTTAACTGGAAGCATTTTTGTGACTTTATATAACTATTGTAAATTAGTTATTGGTAAAGGCATTACGAAAGCACCAAAAAAATATACATGGCATATACTATATACATTCCGAAATTTAGGCAAAAGATTTCTTGGCATAAGTAGATATTTAAAATATAATTTCATTAATGTGAAAATGTGTAAATTTATTTGGATTTAATACATTGTCTGTAAATTATTTACTTTCTTAAGACTATCGTATTAAAAATCCTTTCTAAGGTGAAAATCATGCGATTAGCTCAAAATTGCAACTTACTCTACAACTCTTTTTCGGAATCTGCATGTGAATTTCACCCTAAAACGGCTTATCGCCAACAATTTATACCGAACAAGGTCCAAATAATAGGTAAATAGTTAGGGAAATTATATGAAAATGTATGAAAATCTATACCATTTTTATATGAATGCGTGGACCGAATTTGATAATTTTTAATATCAGGCATTAGTCAATAGTTACAAATAGTTCGCCCAAAATACCAGACAACTTGTAAAACATTTAAGTGCATCTTCAATACATTTTATGTCCATATATCATAGCCATACTAACTTGGCTAACCCCCGTATTTATTGCACCTGAATTAAGGTGACAGATAAGAAAGTGGATGCTTTATTCATGTACCAAATTTCAGTTAATACAAAGAAGAATATACCATGAAGTTATAGAGTTATGAATGTATTTTACCACTGTGTACTGGTTTAAAAGCACTGAATACGGATGCACATAAAATATCGCTACCAAAAACCTGGAAATAATTTACCAGAATTTAATTTTTTTCTCAACTTATTCAAAAACTTGAAACGTTTTACAAGAATATAAATTAAAATTGCCAAATTTGCTGATATTGATTTCGAAATATCTTGTTAAGATACTTTACAAGTTTTTTTGTAACGATTTTTGTGTGTAAGTAATTGGCGATTTGTGAGAATTTCCTTGGGTATAAAATTGAAATTGAGTATATATTTTGTTACTCTGCTTTATAAGTTCCCAGGAAAAAATTACACATTACAAAAAGAAGGTGATGCCCACACTTGCTTACATATCTCATTGCCAAATTTAGTAACTGCAATACCAAACACATTCCAACATTCCATCAAAAAAGCAAGTAGTATTGTAATCAAGTAGTATTGTAATCAAATCAATTGTAATCAAATCAATTGTAATCAATTCTTTAAATTTAAACCTGAAAGCATGAACTCAATAACAAAGTAATTATTTACTTAAAAGAAAATATCAATGTTATTAACTTATATGTATAAGTCTTCGAACTCTAGAAGTAATCATATACTTTTTCTTAATAAAAGGACGTTATTGTAAGTAGTTCCTCATTTTGAAAAAAGAAGTTATACAATTTTAAAGAATTTATCTTATATATTTTTGATGAAACAAATTTTTATTTGCTGGAAAATAATACTAAAAACTGAAATTGCATGTTGCCTAAATTTTGGTAAACTGTGGTTAGGTATAAATTAGGGACGCGCTAACTTATACTTCATATTTTCTTATTTTTTCTAGGGAACTATTTTTTTTTTTTTTTTTGTGTAAGTACTTCGTAGTTTTACAATGGAACTATTTCTTTATTAAAAAATGTATGTAGTTCTTACAAATATAAAGTAAATAGTTCTTCGGTAAAAAATATAATCAATTCTACAGAATCAATTATTATAGTCTCACGCCCTGTTAAAAGAATCGAGTAGGTAATAGTAAGGAATGCGTTCTGCCCAATATGCTTGATTACAAACCTGCTTACCTTTTTGAAATTTTTTTGCTGGGTTACTAGCTGAACCGGGTGTGCTTCGCTACCCCCCACCACCCCATCATTATAAAATAAAATAAGAATTGTTTATAGAGTAAAAAAAAAATTATTACGAATTAACTATTGCAATGCTCTACGATGTTTTCAGTTTGTCCATGCAGAGTGTGAGCAAATAAATCGGTGGATTTTCCAACACGTGAGCATACAACATAAAGATGCCCAGGCGAGAAACATGGATTTGATAAATTTAAGGTACACACTTGCAGAGATTGACCTTGAGCTTTGTTTAATAGTTTAAAGAAAAAGCTACTGAAAAAGAGGGCTTGGTAAATAAAAAAAATTTTCTGTACCTTACCGGGAGATAAGAAGTCTTTAGGAAAAACAAATGAAAAAGTATTCTTTACTGATATAAGGAGGTACCAGAACTAAAAAACAGTGGGCGTTGAAGTGGGCGTGGTTGATATTTATATGCCGACGTTACCCGGATTAACCGCAATACTACCAAATATATAAAATTCCGTTGAAAGGAACAAATTTGTACAGCGAAGAGAAAAGTATAAAATTTGTAAACAAAATTGGGTGTAAAACAGGACGTGACTTATGAAAAGTTTATTTCTACCTTGCCTGGAGTATCATGTATATAAAATTTGAAATAAATCCCTTAAAAACTATATGGAATGGCAAACATTTTTAGAGATATCAGCAATTACAGGATTTTAAAAAAAGTGGGCGTTGTCGAAAAAATAGCCTGTTATTCCCTCCTCAATCGCACTTACATGCTGTGAAAATTTCAGGAACATCGGTCCAGAGGTCTGGTCTCCTATAAGATACAAATAAACAAATATACGTTAAATTTTATATATGTATAAAGATTATGATGTCCCTTAAAGTGACGATTTTGCGATTTTCGTTCATTACAAATCCCAGTTTTATTGCAAATGGTTCCACATGAAAGCAATCAATTTTTTTTTTTTTAAAAACGTTAACCCGTGCCGCAAGACTGCCGAAAAAGGCCCATTTTGCAAAAAAATGTATTACATATTATTAAAAATTCTTAAAATTCGAAATTTCGAAAGATTTACTTTTTATTTCATTTATTCATTTAATATACTCAAAATTAATTAGATATGGAATTCTGACTTCATCGGATATCATTAACCAACTTTAGCTAGGAAGCCAACATTTTTAAAATGCCTAATTTGCATTTGTCGATTGCTATTTTTATAATATAAGTAATAGTGGCTATTAAAGAAAAAAAAAAAAATAAATTAAAAAAATTATAATTCGAGTTTGTATTTGGAGCGACTTCTTTCCAGGATATTTTATGACAAAATTAAACAATATGTTGATGTTTTCATCAAAGTTTGCATAATTTTCGAATAAATGTTGCTTAAATTTATTAAGAATGTAATTATCTTTATTGTTATTTAAAAAATATTTAACCCTAAGTCGCCTGTGAACAAAAAAAGCCATGAAACTTAATTTTAATTATGACTACATTATTGTAAAGCTTTTAGATTGGTAAAAACTCTCGACTTGATAAAACTTTATGTAACTGGATCCATATGTGGATAATTTTTTTACTTTTGGCCAAAAAAGACCCACTAAGAAATTTACAGAATAACACATTTAATAATTTTCGGAAAAATATCACTTACATGTGATAAAAATATAATTATATTAGTTTTATTCAAAAAAATCGTTACCCCTTATTATCGTTAACCCTTAGAAAGACTCATGAAACTTAATTTAAATTATGACTTCAAGATTATAAACCTTTAAATGGATCACCAACATTTTTTTCCACTTGATTTTGTGTAACTCGATCAGTATAGGGTTAATGTTTTCACTATTCACCAAAAAAGGCCCACTAGGAAATTTACAGAATAACATCTTTCAGATTTTTATTAAATTCGAATATGCGATAGAGAGTACACAACTAACGAACAAGCGCAATTCTTTATAGTCCCAATCGTATTTTCAAGGGTTATTTATGATCAAACGTTTTTAACCTTTAAAAAATGTTATTCTTTCAATTTCCTAGTGGGCATTAATTTTTGGTGAAATGTGAAAGTATTAACCCTATATGGATAAAGTTACACAAAATAATAATTTTTATCACGTGTCAAAATTTTTTTTGATCCATTTAAAGGCTTTATAATCTTGAAATCATAATTTAAATTAAGTTCCATGGGTCTTTTTTGGCCCCAGCCAATAACGGTTAAATAATTTTTGAATTAAAGTAAATATAATTATAGTCTTATCAAATGTAAGTGATATTTTGTGGAAAATTACGAAAGGTGTTATTCCGTAAATTTCCTAGTGGGTCTTTTTTTTGGCCAAAAGTGTAAAAATTAACTTTATATGGATCAAGTTCCATAAAATGATTATTTTTATCAAGTTTACAATCTTGTAGTCATAGTTAAAATTAAGTTTCATGGGTTTTGTTTTGTCTCCAGGATACAAGGTGTTAAAGCTTTTTTAAATAATAGTACCTTACCGGGAGATAATTATAGTCCTAATAAATTTAAGTGACATTTTCCAAAATTATGCAAACTTTGATGAACACATCAATTTTTTTTTTAAATTTTTGAGAAAATAAGCTATTAATAGTGATTTTATCGTTGATCTATAAATTTATGTGTGAGATTTTATTTGTTCGGGTTTAGATCATGACAAATTTTTCTCTAAATTAACAGAAAAATTATAATTTTATTATGATAATTTACTTTGACTATTAGAAAAAAACACAGAAAAAGTTATTAGACACTAGCATGAATGGAATGCATTTTCTGACCCACTACGGTCTTCATCAACATTCTTCGTGCCATTTAGTGTTAATCGTAAATATCTTCTATTTAACTCACACGTTAAAGAAATTGGGTAACGTTAAATCCCACATTACTCTGTGTGTTGAGTTAGAATGAAATTTACCACGAACGATTTCTATTTATAGTGTGTTTGTTTTTTCTCCAGTCATTATCATAGTTGCCATAATAGTCAAAGTAAATTATCATAATAAAATTATAGTTTTTCTGTTAATTTAGAGAAAAATTTGTCATGATCGAAAACCGAACAAATAAAATCTCAAAAATAAGCTATTTTCATAAAATGTCCTGGAAAGGAGTCGCTCCAAAAACAACTCGAAAAAGTTTTTCATATAGAGAAATTAACAATATAAAATACTTTGTTCAATTGACACATAAATTAACCACTGACGAGTCCCAGGAGGGGGACGAAACTGCGGCAGTCTGGTGTATCCCTTGTGTCCGTAAAATTTTTCAACAAAAATGTTTTCTTCTCTTTCTTCCTGTAAAGAGACTAACTAAAGTAATATTCTACAGTAATTAATTAAAAATTAATTACGATTGTCATTATCTGACGGTTGCAAAACACTTTCTAACTCGAATTATCATTTTACCGATTTATTTTTTTTTTTCTTTAATGGCAGCTATTATATTACTAAAATAGCAATCGACATCTACAAATTAGGCATTTTAAAAAAATTTTAAAGTTAATTTAAAAAAAGAAGTTTCTGCATTATTATCAAATTCGTGGTTCATTTTGTATTCCTGTCTAAAGTGAGTTAACGATATCCGATGAGGTCAGAATTCCATGTAAGATTAATTTTGAGTATGTTAAATGAATAAATAAATTAGAAAGTAAATTTTTTGATAATCAAAAATTTGGAAATATTTAATAAAAATACACTATTTTTCCAAAATAAGCCATTTTCGGCCGTCTTGCGCCACTGGTTAGCGTTTTCCAAAAACAATAAATTGATTTCTTCCATCTGGAACCATTTGTAAAAAAGCTGGGCGGGTGTAATAGCAAATCTATTTATAAGGGACACCCTAATATATACATACAAATCCTTTCTACGACTGTAAAATATTGCTATAAAATTAGAGATTTGCTATAATTAAACTTTAAAAATATGAATCTTTCATTTCTTTTGTTTACAAAGACATATTTTGAGGTCTGCGGCCAACATTTAGTAACTGCGTTTTTTTTTTATCATTTTTGTCTTCTTATTTCAGAAAGTCATTTAACAAAACAATCATATGCCTCCATCAAAGGCTATAAAATTTATAACTCAATCCATCCCGCGGAACGAGCAAGAGGTGGAGCTTCCCTGATAATAAAGGAAAACATTCAACACAGCGAAGAGTCAGAAATTGAAACAGATGTGTTTCAATTGGCTTGTATTTCGGTAAATTTTAAACACATAAATTCATTTAAACTATGCGCTATTTATATTCCGCCAAAACATAATGTACAATATCACCAATACTTAAATATGCTTCAATCCCTTGGAACCCATTTCATAGTTGGTGGTGATTACAATGCCAAAAACAAAATTTGGGGGTCCAGGCTCACATCACCCAAAGGTTCTGAATTATACAAAGCATGCTGCCAGTTTAAATGTGAAATTTTCTCAGGAAATGAACCCACATATTGGCCTTCAAATCCAAATTCAATCCCAGATTTAATCGATTTTTATATTGCTAAAGGTATTTCAAAAAACTACATACATATAGAAAACTACTGTGGTCTTTCATCCGATCATTCACCTGTCATTATGACTGTCAGTGATAATATCGTACAAAAACCTGTTCCACCAGCTTTAATAAGCAATAAAACAAACTGGAACTTATTTTATACTTTGCTAAATGGTAAAATTAACTTACAAACGTCCCTTAAATCAAAACACGATATCGAAAGTGAGCTAGACAACTTAATTGATGCTATCCAAACATCCGCTTGGGAAAGCACGCCAGAAATACAAAATTCTACAAAAACCACTACATATCCCAAAGAAATAAGGGAACTCGTAAATAAAAAACGCAAAGCAAGAAAAAGGTGGCAACTTGAACGCACTACGGAAAATAAAACTATTTTCAATAGATTATGTTCTAAACTTAAAAAATTAATAAATGAGTCAAAAAATAATACCATGTCTGCATACCTGAAAAACCTTTCTGCAAACAAAGATACAAACTATAGCTTATGGAAAGCCACAAACCAATTTAATCAAACATCACCGCATATACCACCGATTCGTAATCCAAATGGGACTTGGCTTAAGGAGGAAAAAGCAAAATCTGAAATGTTCGCAGATCACTTCGCTGAAATTATTAAGCCTTTACCAAGACAAACAGCTGAAGAACACACAATTAAGAATTTTAAATTGGATAATAAAAGCATAAAACCAACTACTATGAAGGAGCTTAAAACCGTTTTACAAAAAGACCTAAGCACAAAAAAAGCACCAGGTTATGATTTAATAACCGGCAAAATTATAAAGAAACTGCCAGAGAAAGCTTTGAAAAAACTTTTATACATTATTAATGCATGTTTTCGAATTCAATATGTTCCGTTGCAATGGAAAGTTGCAGAAGTTATCGTTATCCAAAAACCGGGAAAACCACCTAATGAAATAGCATCATATAGACCCATTTCATTACTTCCTGTGATGTCAAAGATTTTTGAAAAACTTTTTGTTAAAAGGCTACAGTATATAATAGAACAACGAAAATTGATCCCAAAGCATCAGTTTGGATTCAGAGAGCGTCACTCTACAGTAGAACAAGTCCATCGTATTATAGACTTTGCTGAAAAGTCGTTAGAAAAAAACAAGTATGTTCAGCCGTATTTCTTGATGTAAGTCAAGCTTTTGATCGAGTTTGGCATCAAGGACTTTTATACAAATTACACAAAGATCTACCAAAAGAATTTTACAAAATTTTAAAATCATATCTAGCTGATCGCCATTTTCGAGTTAAGTTGGAAAATGAATATTCAAACTTAAAAAAGATAGAAGCTGGTGTACCGCAAGGTAGTGTCCTTGGACCTATTTTATACTTGCTATACACAAGAGATCTGCCTATACCTCAATCTGCGACAATAGCAACATTTGCAGATGACACTGCAATTTTGGCAACAGGAAAACATGAGCAAGAATCAACTAAAAAAGTACAACATGCACTTTCAGACACCATAGTTTGGATCAGGAAGTGGAGGATGAAACTCAATGAAAGTAAATCAATTCATATGAACTTCACCAACAAAAAAATTAAATACATACCATTATATATAAACAACATTAAGATACCACATGCTAATACTGCCAAATACTTAGGCATGACTCTCGACACTAAAATAAAGTGGAAGGAACATATTAAAAAAAAATCTCAGGAAATGAAACTAAAATTCAGAGAACTATACTGGTTACTTGGGAGTAATTCTGATGTATCTCTCACAAACAAACTCTTGGTGTATAACCAAATAATAAAACCAATATGGACATACGGAATACAGCTCTGGGGCTGTTCAAAGAAAACTAATGTACAAATTATTCAAAAAACATAAAACAAAATACTTCGTACTATCGTCAATGCTCCATGGTTCATTCGCAACGATGACCTGCATAGAGATATGGGGATAAACACTGTAACTGAGGAGACACAACGTCATGCACAAAAGCACGCTACAAAACTTCAGCTTCATACAAATGAAGATCTTAATGAAATCTTCTTCTCTCACAACCCATATAGAAGACTACAGAGGACCCTTCCAATGGATCTGGTCAACTAGAATATGTACACAAGTACATCAATTTATAATTTTTTTTGAGGATAATTAATGAATTATCACTCGTCACACTATTTACCTCATATTGTAATATTACTAAATGAGTTTTACTCAGTTGTAATTATATTTAATAAATAATAAAAAAAAAAAAAAAAATTTTGTCTTCGTGATAAAAAATATGTTAAAAATATTTTTAAATTTGAAAGTAAAAAATTATAAAATATATAAGTTTTGCAATAGCGCGTATGTTAGAAAAATATCAATATATCATAGAAACATGCATTTTTATAAAATATTTGCATTTATAGCAAAATATGCCAAAAAATTAAATATTCCAAAAAAAAATTTAATAAAATAAGCATTTATAGCAACATATATGAAAATATTTACATTTTGTAGCAAATTAGTTGATTCGCAATGCTACTTGGTTAACTTTGCTCTCAAGCTAAAGACAACAAATATGGATTTACATGAACTTCCGAGCCCTAATCATTAACTATTAACATTAACCACAAACTGTTGTGATTAAATTCATTAATTTTCGTCAATCTTTCATTTACAACAATTAAATATTCAATTTTAAAGGCCATTCCACAAAATACTTGTGAAGCATTTAACTTTATATTGATTTTAAGCGAATACAAACTGTAGCCATTCATTAATCCATTCAATCGTATCGGCAAACTCTAAGCATTTACATACGTTTTCATAGCACTTACCAGTATGACTTGTGAAAATATTTACATACTTTGATTGCATTTCTCTTGATGAATTTTTATTTTTATTTTTTTTTAATTTTGTTTTACTCTATTTCTAATAAAAATCAATATATTTTTGCAACTAGGGACATTTAAAACAAGATACAAATGGATTTTTCAAGTTAATTGAAATTAATTAAAAGTGCTAGCAAAATATAAGGAAATTGTTGTTTTATGATGTTTTTATACTAATACAATTTTTAGGGGACGACTTGTAGGTTATTTTAATTTCCTGTATTGTAAGGCCAGCGGATGTTTTGATATTTTGCAATTGAAAACGTTGTAGGTTTTAGTGATACCAATATTACTTTTTATTAAGTACTGGTCGTTACCAAGCAGTGGTGTAGCCAGACGGGGTGTCAGGGGGACCGGCCCCGCACCCACGAAAAGATTTCGATGTTTTTTTCTTTATGATGGTTAGTCACGGTGTTGACTAACGGTTGAATGAATTTTAATTGAAAGTTTGTTGTGGAGCCCTTACAAAGAGTTTAAGCTTATATTCCAAATCATTAATCGAAGACTCTTTGAGATATACAGATTTTCATCTTAATACCGCTTAACGACAATTTGCTTACTAACATGTGACTAATTTTAATAAAATTTTGTATCCTGCATCTGAATCTCTTTTTCGAAAATATTTATAGCGTTCCACAATTGAGAAAATTGCGTTTAAAAAAATAAAAAAAATATATATTTTGCTATATTTGAGAGGCTGCCAGAAAAGACACCGACATCATACAGACTTCATAAGAGCCTTATATTAAAGCCTCTACTTTAGTCTCCAATAGAAAATTTTAAGTTTTAATTAAATTTTTCAATTTGCGAAAAAAAGTATGCCACCAATAAAAGCGAGTGGTGAATTTTTCTCTTAAGCCGAATTTTTACCCTGAAACTAAATCTTTTTACTAAAGAAAAATCTTGAAGCGACATGAAATAACTCCCACATGAAATAACTCCCACGAAATAACTCGCAATGCACTGAAAGAATTATCGTTCATGTTATTTATTTACGTAAGTTTTAGATACTTTAGCGAGGATCCACTGTTGTCATGCTATACCAACCTAAAGTAAATTATCACATATAGATGGCGCTGATATTGTCAAATAATCTTCTTCGTTTTGACATTTACATTGTTTTTTTTTGGCTAATGCAATATTAAGCGCCTATTTCTAGTCAGCGTTCGTTTTGCTTTCGACGAAGGCACTCACTTTTTTGGTATCAAAATTAAATTATTGTATTATAATTACATTAATTGAATTACACAGAAAAAACTAAAAACGGGTTTCAATTAAAAAATTTATTGAATCAATTAATATTTTAATTGATTTTACACCTATCACGGCAATGATACTATCAATTAAACATTTTATTAAAATTAAGAAGGAAAAAAAGTTATAAATAACTTCTACAACAAAAAAATGTGATACTCACAAAAAAAGTGTGTGATCTATACGTTGGTATATGTGTTTTTTGCAATGCTGAGTCTGTTTTGTGTGTGTGCTTGTTTTGTTTGTTAACTTCAAATGTATTTGGTATTTTATACTGAAAATTTTCTATTTATACATACAGTGTATGAAAAATAATATGATAATTGCGTCTAAAATAAAATATGTATTTATATATTTAAAAGTCAATTAAAATATTAATTGATTCAAGTAAACATTTGTTTAGAAACAAATTAAATTTAAATCAAATCTTTAATTAGACATTTTAGGTTGATAATTTTTTCTGTATACTGTGTATTCACTAGAATAAAGGAAAGTATTTTTCGTGCACTTTTCTTATTGAAATACCAACATCTCTGTTGGATATCATTCATTCTGGTATTTTGGAAATTATATAGTTTAATAGATCTGGCATCGCTACCCTAAAACCTAGAATTAAGTGAAGATGTAAAGAACAAATGAAATATGAATTGACAATAAATAAATCAGTTACGTGTTGAACTCACATTGATACACTACATAAATGGCGACGAGTTCGGTGGCAGTATTGCAAACTTCTGGAATTCCAGAATTTAATTCAAATATTAGTTGGAAAATTTGGAAAGAACAACTTGAAATTCATTTTTGTGAAATTAAATGCGAAAAAGAAGATGCAAAAAAGGCTGTTCTACTTAAATCAATTGGTGCTGAAACATATTCAATTTTACATAATTTATGTGATCCAGAGTCACCTGTCAATAAAACCTATAAAGAACTTTGCAAAATTCTTGAAACTTACTTTACTCCACCAACAATAATATTCAGTGAAAGAAAAAAATTTCATACAGCTCAAAGAGACGAAGGGGAGTCTGTAAGTCATTGGTATGCTCGAGTAAAAAAATTGGCGTTTAAACTGCAAATTCGGACAACATTTAAATATAATGATTTTGGACCGCTTTATAATTGGACTTCCATCTAAAATTTTCGAGAGGCTTTGCGAAGAAGACGAGAATCTTACATTGGAGCTAGCGTTAAAAAAAGCTATGATAATGGAAACAAAATTAGCCACCAAAATCACATGTGAAGACATTAATGTTAATTATGTAAACCACAAGAACTATGAAAGCCAGAGAAGAAAATATAACGGAAAAAAACAAAGCAGCACATTCAAGCAGCAGCGACAGCAACTTCACAGGCAGCGGCAGAAGCAGAAAAAGATGTATACATTGTGGATGGAGTAATCATGATTCAATCTCTTGCAAATTCAAAGAGAGTAGATGTTTTTCGTGCAAACAAATCGGTCATTTGGCATCAGTTTGTCGTAAAAAGAATGAAAAATTTGTAAACTATGTCTCTGATTCAGATAGTAATAGTGATGATACAGATAACATTTTTGATTATTCTATTTTCAGTATTAAGAACAATTCTGATCGTGGTATTTACACTTTGCCAGTTACAATCGATGGTATTAAAGTTACTGTAGCTTGTGATACGGGGGCTCCTTGTACGTTGGTACCAGCACAGTTTTATGAAGATAATATTAAAAAGCCTCTGAGAGTTTGCAGAAAACCATATGTGAATTATGATGGACACAGAATTTCTATTATTGGTGAGTTTGATGCAGACATAACATACGAAGGCATGTCGAAAATTATAACAATTGTTGTCAGTAATTCCAAAAGTCCCCCATTATTGGGCCGTACGTTTTTGAGGGCATTTCATTTTGAGCTATTACAGGTAAATACTGTAGAGCAGGTGGAAAATTTTTCTATCATTGTTGACCAAATTAAATCTGAATTTTCAGAAATTTTCAAGGGTGATCTTGGTGCGTATAATATAGGTAAAGTTTCGTTGGATGTAGTTGATGGTGCAAAACCAATATTTTTTAAACCACGCCCAGTTCCTTTAGCGTGGAGGGATAAGGTTGAAGTTAAATTAAGGGAGATGATAAAGAATGGTATTCTTGAACAGGTGGATAATTCAGATTGGGGAACTCCACTTGTTCCAATACTAAAACCAAATGGTGATTTGAGAATATGTGGTGACTATAAGGTTACTTTAAACAAATATTTGGTTGATTTCAAGTATCCTCTTCCGCGCATAGAGGAAATTTTCGCTTCACTTCAGGGCGGAGAACTATTTACAAAACTTGATTTGTCAAATGCATATAATCAGCTAATGTTAGATGAGAGGTCACAAATTTTATGTTCTTGGAGTACTCATATAGGCACGTTTAAAGTAAAACGATTACCTTTTGGTATTAAAACGGCCGCGCCTATATTTCAAAAGACGATTGAGAATTTATTACGGGGTTTGTCAAACGTGGTGGTTTATCAGGACGATATAACCGTAACCGGTAGGACTTTTAAGGAACATTTACATACTCTTAGGGAAGTTTTATTTAAGCTAAAATCTTCTAATTTAAAATTGAATCTTGGAAAATGTAAATTTTTTCAGACTAGGATTTCGTATTTAGGATTTTCAATTGATAGGAATGGGTTAAGCAAAGATGAGACTCGTATATCTAGCGTTTTAAAAGCACCTGTTCCAAGTAATATCTCGGAGGTTAGGGCTTTCATTGGAATGGTGAACTACTATTCGAAATTCATAGATAATTTTTCACGGAAAATGTTGCCTCTGTACGAATTGTTGCGAAAAGGGAATACATTTTCTTGGTCTGAGGAGTGTCAGAGAACATATGACACGATAAAATCAGATATTACGTCTGATCAGGTACTAGTTCATTTTAATCCCAAGTTGCCAATTGTCCTCACAACGGATGCATCTGGCAACGCTGTTGCAGGTGTTCTGTCCCATAAAGTGGACAATGATCTAAAGCCAATTGCATTTGTTTCCAGAGCATTGGCTCAGAGTGAAAGAAATTATAGTACGCTGGAAAAGGAGGCACTGGCCATAATTTTTTGCGTTACGAAATTAAGACAATATTTACTGGGGAACAAATTTATTTTGAGGACGGATCATAAACCATTGACAACCATATTTGGCGAGTACAAGGGATTACCTGTCATGGCATCCGCTCGGATGCAGAGGTGGGCGTTGGTATTGTCAGGGTTTAATTATTCGGTTGAATTTGTAAAAGGTAGTTCAAATTATGCAGATGGGCTATCTAGGATGCCTCAATATTTTTCGTCTAAGGATGTAGAGGAAAGTAATTATATAAACTTTGTTGAGTCAGATGATAATGTTAATATAAATTTCAGAAGTATTGCTCGGGAAACGAGACGTGACCCGATATTATCAAAACTAAGTGAGTCAATACTTAGGGGCACAATTCAGGAATTGAAACATGATGATTTTACTCCGTATCGTAATAGGGGTTCCGAACTTTCTGTTGAATATGATTGCATACTGTGGGGCTACCGCGTTATTGTTCCTTTGAAACTTCGTGACTCTGTGTTGCGACAGTTACACGAATCTCATCTTGGCATAGTGAAGACAAAGGCATTGGCCAGGTCTTATGTATGGTGGCCAGGACTAGACATGGATATTGAGAATATGGTCAAATCGTGCAATTCTTGTCAGCTATTGCAATCATCTCCTGGGAAGTGCTCGTTAATACCATGGACACCTTCGGGTAATGTTTGGAGCCGAATTCACGTGGACTTCGCTGGTCCAATAAATAATTATTATCTTTTTATTGTGATCGATTCTTTTTCGAAGTTCGTTGAGGTCTTTAAAACTAAAGACATAACTTCTGCGTTTACAATCTCCAAGATCAGGGAACTATTTTGTCGTTATGGATTAGTTGATGTGTTAGTAAGTGATAATGGCAGGCAATTTACGTCAGACGAATTTCGCAAGTTTTTGAAAATTAATGGTGTTCGGCACATTTTTACCTCTCCTGGTCACCCCGCCACAAACGGCCAGGCGGAGAATTTTGTTAAGACTCTGAAGAAGTCGATAATGTCGAACTTGAAGTCAAATGGAAACTGTTCAATTGACACAGCTGTAAATAGATTTTTGGCAGATTATAGGAACACAAAACATTGCACCACTGGTGAGTCACCAGCTAAACTATTTTTTGGTCGATCGTTGAGAACCCGTTTTAGTAACTTAAAACCTCCAATGACAAGAGACCACATCATTGAATCTCAAATGAAAAGTGCTCTCAATCACAAGGGTAGGCGTAATGTTGAATTTTCAAGTGGACAAAATGTTTTAATTCGAGATTATAGGAATCCTAATAAACCAAGTTGGTCACACGCCACTATCAAAAAACAACTTGGTCCTCGTTCTTATACTTGCATCTTATCTCACAATGATCGCGAAATTAAACGTCATTTAGACCAAATTCGGAAAACTGAGGTAAAGCAAAACACTGAAACCAATGAACAAGGACAGTCCAGTATGCAGATTGCTCAAACCATAAGACCATCACCATCAATTGAAGCTGATAGAGAGTTAAGACCACGCGTTAAGGGAAAGGTAATTAAGATAAGTGAAATAGATTAAACTTTATTTAATTATGATATTTGTATCGTTTTTATAATTATAATATTTGAAGTTTAGAAAAAAAACAATTAAAGAGCATAATTACTACTAGAGCCTCATTGAATTAAACTTATTAAATTTCATAAGTTATTTCAATTTGTATATTGTAAGCTTATGGGGAAGCGTGTTGGATATCATTCATTCTGGTATTTTGGAAATTATATAGTTTAATAGATCTGGCATCGCTACCCTAAAACCTAGAATTAAGTGAAGATGTAAAGAACAAATGAAATATGAATTGACAATAAATAAATCAGTTACGTGTTGAACTCACATTGATACACTACAATCTCATTGTGTTTTCGTTTTTTTTTTGGGCAAACATTGGATTTGTCCTTCTCTCCTTCTATTTTTTATACCGTCCATTTTGGTTATTCCAGTTGCCAGATGGTAATTATCTAAGGAAAATCAGTCGGAGTTTTACAATATTAATAAAACAATTTCATAGAATTTTTTTCGTAGATTCAATGAATAATTTCATTATATACAAGAAATTTTATTCATATTAAGATATTTTTTATAAACTTTATTTCATAAAATTTCATAGTTTCAAAAAAACTTCATTCGATGTCATTAAATATCACTTCATAAATGCAATGCAAATTTTCTTTAGAGCTATGAACTTGTTTCAAAGACTTAATTTTTTTATTATTTCATCAAATTTCATTAATTTTCATACTTTTCAAATTTTGGTGTTAAGATTTAATTCTTAATTGTTTAACATATTTTATAAAGTGCTTCACTTTTTCAAAGTAGCCTTATATTAATATTGAACTTCAATAAAATTGTTTAAAAAATTTTATGAAGCGGTTCATTGGCTCAGTTCCAATGCATTTTCAAGACATTAATGAAGAGATTTATTAATTCTAAAATTCTTAATATTAAAAAATTGTATGAAACTGTGTCATAAATTCTGTAAACGCATCGTTGTCGGAATGATTAATTAATTCTACAAACATTTAATTAACATTGACTTTAATAAAACCTTTTCCTTTTTCGTACAGTCTGTACGAAAAGCTTCAATGGACAAGTTCCAGCAATAATATTCATTGAACCTATGAAGGAGTTCATTACTAAAGGGAAGATAACTCTCTCATAGTAAAGTTAGTTCACCTAAAAATGAAATAAGTCCAATTGCGAAAAAATGCAAACAAAAATTAAAAAACATGCGGAATGAAATAAGTCTCAGTGAAACAACTACCACTAAAATATTAATAAAATTTCTCGGATATAATGAAATTCTTCATTGAATCTACGAAAAAAATTCTATGAACTTGTTTCATTTATATCATGAAGAAAATGTCACAAATTAAGGGTTGACTTTAAATTGAATTACTTCTTAATCTACTCAATTTACCTCAACACAATTCTCCAATCAAGTCTAAATTAATATGCAGAAAAGAAATACTGAATCTAAATTATAAATATGTGAGCAAGATTATTCAAATTCAAGATCATTTGTTTTTTGTTAAACAAAAATCCGTGCAATATTTATTTATTAATTCAAAATGTCATCATCCGCTAATTTAATGCAGACTTTATCTACTGACAGGTCCTTACATGTTTCATTTCGAGTCACCGAAAAACTTCAGACGACAAATGTGTAAGGGGTATATGATTTACGCGTATTGCTTTATTTACTTGATGAAAAGTAAGAAACAAAATTGGAAGATTTGAACTAATTCAAATCAAAAATAAAATTTGCATTAAAATGGAATCGACTTGTTAGTGCATATTTTTGCATATTTGCTATAAACGCATATTTTTGCATATTTGGCTTTAAATGCATATTTTAATGGCACGTTTTTACTTATTTTACAGTAAATGCATATGTTTATTGCATTTATTTTTTGTTTTCGGTAAAAAATTACTTTAGATTTTAGTTTATAGTTGACCAAGTCCTATCCACGTTAGGGCGGGTCGATTTAAAAATCGCTCAACGTTCAAGGAAAATTATTCTAGGGATCAAAATAAGAAACTTTGCCGAAGGAACCATACCTCTAAAACGAATTCGGATGTCCCGACTTTTGACCCGTAGGGTCAAATTTTGAAAAAGCCCACTTTGATATTTGAGAAAGTAGGATGAATCTCTCCAAGATTATGGGAGCTACTTCTTCTCCGGGAGACGCGCTAGCAGATTAATGCATAAATCATCATTCTAGGTGACCGTTAAGGGGTTAAAATTTAAGTTGAAAGAGAGCCTTGTTAACCGTGTTTTTATAGCAAAATGTACAAATCTCGGGATAGAGATATTTCAGAAAGTAGGAGGAGTCTTTCCAAGATTAGGGTCTCTTCTCGTCTCCGGAAGACGCTCTAGCAGATGCATGTATAAATTATATTCAATTGGGGTTGGATTCGATTGGGGCACTCTAAATGGGTCAAAGTGGAATTTTTCAAAATTTGACCCTACGGGTCAAAAGTTAGGACATCAGAATTCGGTTTAGAGGTATGGTTCCTTCGGCAAATTTTCTTATTTTGATCCCTAGAATACGATTTTCCTTGAACGTTGAGCGATTTTTTTGCCTCCATACAAATCGACCCGGCCTAATCCACGTACTAAGCTTTTTAGAAGCTGTGCTGGCATTTTGAAAGTTTCGAAGCAAAAAAACATGCAAAAACAGGTACTTAAAATTTATTATTTTTCATGAAATTTGAATTTTATTTTAAAAATAAGTTGTGTTGCTTAATATATTGTCTGCATGCGTTTTGCAGAATTAAAAAACTGTACCTTTTTTATGTAAGAGGCTTGCGCAGTTTGGATTCTCTTTAGTTACTTGAGACTGAATTAAAACTTTATTTTTTTTAGTTTTAGTTTAACTTATGTTTTTGTTTTTAGTAAAATTAAGAAAAAATAAGTACATATTTGTTATTTTTAGTGCATATTTTAAGATTTTTAATAAATATTATATGCGAATAAGACATACTTTTTTAGGTCATGAAGTTCCTGTCCCTATATGGTCTCTATGAACTTTTTCTATACAAAAATAATGAAATACTTAGTAATAAAAAACATCGGTGATAAATATAGTCTAGCATTTCATTAATATGATGAAATTGATTTTGTTTTTTTAAATGTTCTATAAATACTATAAAAAGTTGCATTGAAAGAAAATCTATAAAACATTTCATAAATATGATAAAGCTTTTGATTTGAGTGTAATAGTAACGCCAAAATATTTCTCAATCATTGCGTCATTTGGCATTATCTCGTGATGAAAACATTATAGTTAAAAAAATATTGTCAAACAATTTTCAATTAAACTTTTGTTTGATTTCAAACTCACTTTCAACAAAACTTTAATAATATCGATTAAATGATTAATTGAAAATGAATTTGGCACACACACACAATTTTCAGTTTTCATAACCAATACTGGCAGCAAAGAAACAACAACTTTTTTTTTTAAAATCACCAAAATTGAATAAAATCGATTTATTAATAAATTCGCCAAAATTTTAAAAAACTTCAACATTTAAAAAAATACCTGAAATTAAAAAAAAATGCTAAAATTTAAATAATACGCTTAGATATTAGAAAAAATCGCCAAATTGAAATAAATCGCTTAAATTGAAAAAAAATCAACAAAAACTAAAAAATTTACCGAAATTAATTCGCGAAATAAAAAAAAAAAAAAAAATACAAAAATTAAAAATGTTTTCGAGATATAGACGCTTCAAATTTTACTTAGGTGATTTTTTATATTTTAGCGTTTTTTTAAATTGTGCGATTTTTTTTCCAATTTGCGCTTTCATGATATGAGTACAAGTATTTTAATATGAAAGGTGTTAACCCCTGCTTTAAAATACAAATATTGATTTTAATTTTGCAGTATAAAAATTTTCAAAAATGTACTTTTAAAAATGTAATTTTTCATAAAATAGTCCGAAGTAAAATCTTTCTATATCTTTCTTGAATAAACTGAAAAATATACCTCATTTTCATTAATCTGACCTTTTTGATAAATTTTTCCAAAAAATAATGAAATTATGATGTGAGCAAGATTATTTGTTTTTTGTTAAACAAAAAACCGTGAAATGTTTATTTATTAATTAAAAAAGTTTTCCATCCGCTAATTTAAAGCAGACTTTATCTACTGTCAGGTCTTTACATGTTTCATTTCGCGTCAACGAAAATCTTCAGAGAACCAATGTACAAGGAGTAGAAGATTTTTACCCAAATTTTGAAGGAAAAAGATCAAAGCTTTAAACGTATTATTTTATTTACCCGATGTGAAGTAAAAAACAAAATTGAACTAATTCAAATCAAAAATAAAGCATTTTTAATAATTTATGATAAAAGATCGAAAAAAAACTTTTGGTTTGAATTTTTAAAATTTAAAAGTAAAGCATTTCAAAAATAATTAAATTCTCTTTTAGAAACAAAAATCGAATATTATCCACATGGAGTTTTGACCTAACATTACAAAATTATTTAATTAGTAGGTAGAAAATTATACAGGCCGACAATATTTGATGATAACCAAGAATTAGACTATACTTTCCTGAAGGTTTTAGACGTGCTGGGTCCGAATTAGAATAGCCCTACAACGTCGAGATATTTTAACTTAAAAGTGCAAAAAGACGTTTTTTGGGTGCATTTGAGGCCCTGTAACTTCCAAAAAATTGTTTTTTTTTTTTAAAAGATCGTAACGGTATCTAAAATTGCTACTCCTCCCTTATATAACTCATTTTGAATTTTTAAAAAATTTTCATTTCTCTCTGAGAATACAGTTCTAAACACTTTATTATTTGCGTCTGCACATGCAGTAGGTTAAGGGTGCTAATTCAGTAAGTTCAACAGACGACTTCTTAGTGACAAATGAAGAATGTTTTAAAAAATATATTTTATTCACTAGACGCCTAGAGATGAATTTGTCCAGAAATACACCAATTTCCAAGCAACATTTAGAGATACTTTCACATTTTTACTCATAACTTTTTAACCGCCGAACCGATTGTTTTTTTTACCAAAATGGTCGGAAAGATGTCGATTAATCCCGGAAAAATTAAGCACCGCTGCGTTTCGAATCGAGAATCATCAAGGATTACAGTTTTACATTTAAGGATTACAGTTTTTAAGCGACATTTGTCAAATTTTTATTCGCGAAAAATTATAACTATTTTTTTTTTTTTTTAAATTGCTAAGGCATTTTAAAATGAGTACAAGAATTTTAATACTTTTTAAAAAAATTAAAACTTTAAAGTTCTTTAAAGAGGAATTTTGACGTGTTGGCGAAAAATTTATAACGCAATCATCCTTCCAATTCTTTTTTGTGTAATAGCCCAGGAAAAAATTACACATTCCAAAAAGAAGGTGATGCTCACACTTGCTTACATATCTCATTGCCAAATTTAGTAACTGCAATACCAAACTCATTCCAACGACAGAGTCAAAAAAGCAAGTAGTATTGTAATCAATTCTTTACATTTAAACCAGAAAGCATGAACTCAATAACAAAGTAATTATTTACTTAAAAGAAAATAAAAATGTTATTAACTTATATGTATAACTTTTTGTACTCAAGAAGTAATCATATACTTTTTCTTAATAAATGGACGTTATTGGAAGTAGTTCCTAATTTTGAAAAAAGAAGTTATGCAATTTTAAAGAATTTATTTCATATATTTTTTTAAACAAATTTTTATTTGCAGGAAAATAATACTAAAAACAAAAATTGCATGTTGCCTAAATTTTGTTAAACTGTGGTTAGATATAAATTAGTGAAGCGCACGTGAGCAGAAAATTGTGAGTGGAAGTTGAAATTACTGACGTTATCGTGAGTGAGTGTAAATTGTTCTTTTTTTTGAAAAATTTATATTATCCTTCCCAAAGTGTAACCATGGCAAAGGATGCCCAGTACTGACCTTTGGATGCCCAGTGCTGACCTTTGGATGGACTCTAAAGTTTTCAAGTCCTCGTTTTTAATTGAGGTTCCAGTAAGTTTTTTACTGGAATTTGTCACAAAGCTTCTGCCAATATTGGAGTATATAAATTTAACAAAAAATTTTATTTTTTGTAATTTCTATATTTCCAAAATTGTTGACCCAATTCTATGAATAAGTGCCCAGTGATTACAACAAGTGCTACAATTATACACTAGATTTTAACTCAGAAGTTCTCGGAATTACTACTAATACCTACTAATGCCATGTGTAAACTCAATTTTACAAAAAAATTCACTTGATCGCTTTGTGTGATTTAAGCCCCCTCAAATAGAAGGATTATGTCCAGTGCTGTAATGTACGAGGGCGGCCCAAAAATTAGCCGACCAAACAAAGAAAACTCAACAAATTTGGGAAATTTTTTTTTATTTCTCAACATAATCGCTTCGATACCCTGTTATAGCTCCTTAAAATATCCGTCAACCGCAGACTACACCTTTTCATTGTAGGCAAATCTTTTACCACCGATCCATTTTTAAAGTTTGGAAATAGAAAATAATCCGAGGGAGCTAAATCTGGCGAATAAGGTGCGCGATGAAGCAATTCGAAAATTAATTCATTGATTTTGGCTATAGCAATAGTGTATGTTGTTCTTTTGTGAGCAAACTCTGCACCCATCTTGCCTCATTATAGTAATTTTTGAAATGCCTATCGGTTCAGCAAGCTCACGCACTTTCAGCAGACGGTCATCCAATACCAGTTTGTATATTTTCTTAACCGTTTATTTCGTGGACACCTCAATTGGTCATCCACTACGGTGTTCGTCGTGGCAGTTCGTACAGTCTCGTTTAAACCCTGGTACCCAATATTTTAAAGTCGGAAACGAAGGAGCAGACTTAGACTCACTTATTTGAAAAGTATAGCATTTTACTGTAGGATATCCGCATACATTATCGTTGGAGACTTTAACGGCCATTTGCGCACATATACAAGAGCAAATTAATTAAATTAAACAGTTCCAGACCAACACACTTACCACCAATAGCACCCTGTTGGACCTGTTCTTTGTTAGCATTATAATAAAAGAACTACACTACGATCATTTGGCTATCGTACAATTTCAATGCAAAAAACCAGTCCCAAAATTATACTTTTATGGACTTTTACAATATTAATACCACATTATAAGAATATGATCTCGATAATGCTACCTGGGATCAAATCTACTCTATACCCACTGCCAATGATTAATTAAATTTCATCAACAATCAAATTTTGCAAATAAACAATAATCATGTCCCTTAAATAACCAAAAAAATTAAGGTCACGGAAAAACCTTGATTCACAGCTAAAACGAAATTATTAATAGAACATCGCGATAATTTGTATCATAGATGGAAACGTTACAAAATGGCTGAAATGCACAATGTATTTGGCTAGAATATTAGTTGATTCTAAGATAAAGCAGGATAAGTTATTATATCATAGTAACAAATTCAGTACAGCAGCTGACTCTAAGAAAACTTGGAAACATATACGTGACATTGGCATTTTGGGAACGCATGCTCAAATTTATCAATATTCTTCAAACTCCAGCACGTGTGGATGTCTACACTAAAAATTATCCTTTTGCCACAACAATAACTCTGGCTCAATTTGATTTCCAATGATTCAATCTAAAAGTTAAACGATTCGTAAAAATGGTTTCGCCATGGATAACACGCTTTGTTATGCACTCAACACCATTATCACCAACAGTACTTTTCCAGTAGGCTGGAAAAGATCATCCCTGTACCAAAAACTGATAAGGAATATTGGCCAATTGTGATACCTTTCAGAAATCTTTGAACGTCTGTAAATACGTTTACGATAACAATCTGTTAACTGATCGGCAATCCGGGTTAATAACATGGCTGCATAACATCACTGACAGACGTTGTTAAATACATTTTAAGAAATCTAAATCAAAATAAAATATCGCTTTTGATATTTCTGGTTCATTCAAAAACGGTTTCCGATTTAATCACCGGAAGTCAAAGTGTTAACTTATATGTAAAAGGACTGTAAAAAGCATTGATGATATGAAATAGTAAAAACTGTTAAGAATCTAAGTTGGGTTTTAGGAAATTACTTAACTGGTCGGACCAAATTACCCAAACATGTGGAAGAATATGCGGCATGCTTAGAGGATATCTTACCAAGGATAATACTTTCAATACCATTGCACGATATGTATTTGGTCTGTCTAGATTTGACCATGTGTCCCAGTACTCTCGTCGCATCCAAGGAATATCGCTTAATGACTACCTAATATTTAAAAGACGGGTATTTTGTCATAAGATTATTAATACCAAGGAACCTTAATATTGATACCCACAAGATCACCTACACTTAGAATACTATGTAGAAAAAGGCCACTACAAATGTAGTTAAAAACAAATTAAATTTCACTTAAAGAAAGGACTACTACATTTCAGTAAATATAACTTACATTGTCATTTGTTTTTAATGTACCACAATTGTAGTAAAAATTAACCACATATGTTAGTAAAAAATTACCAAATAGTTATTATTATTTTTATTTTTTTGAATAAACGACTGCCTAAAATGAATGTAAAATCATAAAACAGTCATATGATGTGGTTTGTTTTTTTTAAATGAACTACAAGGTTAGTAAAAAAATTAATTTATTCTACAAATGACTGACATTTAAGATTATTGATTTTGTATTTGTTCTTTCATTTATTTTGTCTAATGCTTTTAAATTAATTTGTTCAATACTTATACAACATTTTTAAATATAATTGCACTGCATAAATGGTAACTTATCAGATTCTAATGCTTTAATTTATAAGATATATATATTTTTTTAAGAAATATGTTATAAGATACAAATACACCCCTAGAGTAGAATCTAGCTAGGCTTTAATATTGGTTGGACATTTCAAATGTAAGTATTGAATTACATATGTAACTGTGACCAATTGCTTCAATGTTTACAATTTCACTGAGATCCTTTATTTTGGCTCCAATAAAATGCTAAACAACGTGGCGCCTTAAAACTTAAAACATATGTTATATAAGGTTTCCACTTTTTACCAAAGTAATTTTTTTCAAACTACTGCCGCCTTCTAATGCGTTAGGTCGGCTAATTTTGCTACCACACTCGTATTTATATATTTTATGCTTTTCAGGATTTGTGTTGCATTAAATTATGATCATGAATAACTTTTCTATTCAGCTTCAAAATTATCAATTACATTTATAATCAGACAGGCAATTTTAATAAAGAACAAAATAAATTAATAATATGTTTGACTGATGACAGACATATTTTTACAGAAATACCAGGAAATTCTAAGACAAATACGTGAGTTTTTAAAGACTTAATTTATTTGGTCATGACCAATAAAAGTTAAAATTTTTTTTTGTAATTTTTAAAATTTTTTGTTTCTGTTTATTAAATTTTTTCCATGTTACATAGAAACTCATTACAGCATCAAGTTACATACACAGATAAAAATATCAAAAAAATTTTCACAACATAAGTGAAAAATTTCTAAAACTTTATGACAAAGCTTTATAGTTTTAATAAAACTATTTGTAATGAAACTTTTTTGTTAGTCGTTTGAAAATTTTAATAGCTAAGATTAAATATTTCATTAAATTTTATGAAAAACTGCATTAATTTAATGAAAAGTGTCAATGGACGATTTGCAGTGACATTTCAAAGACCTAAAGAAAAAAATTATTGATATCATGCAGACAATTCTCTCAGTGTAGCTGTTAAAATTCAATTTTTATTTCAACAATATTTCAGTGTAATCAATAAACTTGTTGTTGATATGACAAATCTTCAAGACACATCTTCTTGTATTTCAACAAACTCGTTTTTTGATACAGGCGCGGATGCAGCTTTTTCATTTAGGGTGGAATTTGTTAATAAACAATTATTTTTACTTCAAAATATTTTTTTGCATATATCAAGAATAGTTAGACTTTATTCGGTGCTCTGTATTATCGGCATGCTTCTTATATTTGTCACGCTTCTACACAGAGAGAATTTTAGTAGACGAAAAAAAATTAAATTTTTCTCTAAAATAATGAAAAGCTTATTACTTTTTATAAAACTAGCTTTTAAATGAAACTTCTTTATTAAGTGGATGATACTATTAATTAATACAATGATATTTTTATAAAATTTTTATGAAAAATTGCATTTGTATAATTAAAAGTTTTAATGGCTGGAACTCGTCTATGCAAAAATTAATTAATATTATATAGACAATTCGCTCCACGTAGTATCCAATTGAACAGTTTAAAAGATATACTTTATGGCTTTTTTGTCATTATAGACAAGTTTCGACATTGCACTGAGATAAATGAAAATCCATGAAATTACATTGAAGTTCGTCTTTGGAAACTTTTCATTTAATTAATGCTATCAATTACTATTTTCTATTTATAATAGTAATATTTTAAATTAACAATTAAATTCTCAAACTTGCCAATTCAAAATGAAATTCAATATTAAAAGATCAACATCATATACAAAAATCTCAAACCAAACATATGGGCACAACGAAATGTAAAATCTAATAGAAAAAATCAACTAGAATATGTTGTGTTTAAATATTAATATACATGCGGGATTCCCAATTCGTTCAAAGTAATGCTAACATTAGCTGTTGGACTGGCAAACCTGCATACTAAACAGCTTTACGATGTAAAAGCTGTTGGCAGAACTTGTAAGAAAAGACGGAAATAGCTCATATTTATTGTTCTGGTAATCAACAAAAAAAGGAAAAAACATCACCTTTTTCAGTAAGTTGGTTGATTGAACCATAAGGTTTTGTGGGTGGTGGATTAGAATGACGCTGAAGATGGCCTAGTCGTATAGGTCGAAAGTGCGGCACTCCATCTGGCGCTGATCTTCACAAGATTTTTTCATCTTCTCATACACATATTAAATTTCCCAATAAAAGATATTAAATTTTCGTTTATTATTTCGAAGACAAGATAGCTTGGTAAAGAAAACTCATAATTTTAAAAATTTTCGTATTGAAAGTTCATTTTCCCTTTGAAAAATTAAAAGATTTTTTTTAAATAAAAAGCAAAAGTGTTATTTTGTGTATGAAGCCTACTCACCAATTGTGATTAATTTTTCCTGACCAAATCATTGGGTTCAATATTTAAAATATTCTTAAAATTGTTTACTTTTTTCCTAAGATGCATATTGACGTCCATTCAATACATTTCTTGAAATTTAAACTATTTACTAAAGAATTTTTTGGATATATCAGGTGATTAACGCATCAAAAACTTTTAACTTTCTTTTTGCTTTCCCTTTATCATTCTCTCATTTCACTTCCTATTCCATCTCTCTTTTTTTTGGTTTGGCGGATGGAACGGGGGAATGATCTCTCCCTCCCTGGATCCACGCCTGGATCCACGCGTGGTTGATATGACTATTTATTTGAAATAAATTTAACAATCAAGTCAACAACATCGTTTGTTAAAATTTGATTGAATTTCAACAAATTAGTTTGTTGGTATTTTTATTGAAATTAATTTTAACAATCAAGCTACAAATATGTTGTTTCTATTAACAAGATCAAGTAATGGAGCACTCTCAAGTAAAAGTTATTTATATTACAAAAGGTTTGTTCGTATTTATATTTTTTTTTTGTCGGTGTATACTATGACTAGATATTGCCATCAGTGTCGGTAGATAGGAAACAAAAAAAATTACATCCAGTAAAAATATTGTGGATACTAACAAACTAAGTACATACTGAATTCTAACTGCACAATGCATGTGTGATGGTGGTGGCACTATGGAATTATGAAGTAAATAGGGGTTTCTGTACTTGCAAAGTTCTGATGTCAAATTGGGGAAATACTTTAAATGTAAAATGTGTACCAAAATAATGTTAGACCTCTTTAGATTAGTTAAAACCAGGATTGACAAGCGTTTCGTTATTGGTATTTTGTTAAGATATTTTAGGGTTAACGACATTTAAAATTATATCGTTGTGTTATTTTAAGGTTAACGTTATTTTAAGTTATCTCGTTAGGTGATTATAGGGTTACTGTTATTTTACATTATTTCGTTAGGTTATTTTAACCCTTAAATGACCAACAGAGTCAATTTGAATACATGGTGTGAAATGCTAAATAAACAAAAACTGTTTAGCACGATTTTTAAAATAATTTGTTTTACGCTTTTTATAACAAAAAAAAAAAACAAAATTCAATTGCTCGTTACACAAAAATGAAGTGACTTAGGGACAAACCAAATATATCATTTGATAGCTGGCATTTGGCATTTCTAAATATTTTTCAGTTTTTTTTCTAGTTTTTAATTAATTTTGCACAATTAAATTTTTTATACGCTCATGATTAATAAAAGGAGCAATTAAATATTTAATAAAAAAAAAAATTTATTACGGAGCGCTTGGGGTTTCTTATTTAGGCTGTAGGTAAATGGATAGTACGTGGAATAGTGATAGTACGTGGAACCACAAAAACTCGGCTGGCAAAAAATTCGGTTGCAACTACAAAACTGTTTTATGTGCGTATACAATCGCGGTCTTGACAAACTGAGTTAGCTAATTTAGAAGCTTTAGGTCATAAAAGCTCACTAGTTTTCTAATTTTTTAAAGTTTTTGAAAAATTTTATATTTTAAAGATCTAAAAACGGGAATATGTACATTGCTCAATGGAGGCTTATTGTTCACAATATAAAGAAATTCAGATGACATGAGGTAAAATAATGTAACATCCCAGTCAGAAATTGCCAATGGTCTGAAAAATCAAGCACTGGCAGAGCACTATTTGCCAATTATCCAACAAATAAAGTGCTGGCAAAGCACTGATTTACAACGCTCTGCCAACGTTAGTAAAAAGTGCTTTGCCAGTGCATAATTAACGAAATTTACAACAGTAAAAATAATAAAAGCACTGGCACAGCTCTGGCTTAGAACGCACTGCCAACGTTCGTAAAAAGTGCTTTGCCAGTACTTGATTTACAAAATTTACAACCGTAAAAATAAAAAAGCACTGGCACACTACTGACTTAGAACTCTTTCCCAACATTGGCAAAAAGTGCATTGCCAGTACTTATTTACAAAATTTACAACCGTTAACTTAATAAAAACAGTGGCACATCCCTCGTTCACAACAAGAGTGGAAAAATTCAAAACTTAATTGTAATTTATGATTCGAAGTTAAGAATATTAAGGTCTCCTATTATAGTCAGCACAAAGTATAGTTTTTGTACTAAAATTTTAGGGTGCATGAAATAACCCCCACTGAAATAACCCCCACCGTCGAAATGAAATAAGCCCCACTGAATTTGTGCCCACCGAAAATGAAATAAGCCCCACCGAATTTGTGCCCACCAAAATGAATTAATCCCCACCAAAATGAATTATTCCCCACCAATGAAAATGAATTAGCTTCCACCAAATTTGGTGGACTTTAAAATGAAATAATACCCACGTATTAAAATGAAACTTTGCCCACCGAAAATGAGATAAGCTCCACTTTACATTATTTAGATAAATAAATTATTTAAATAAAGAAGATATAAAGGGTCAAAGTTGGCACATTTTGTCAATACGAGGCAAATAATGAAATATGGCTTCGCAAGCTTAAGTTTTTCTGTGTGGCGGCCTGCGGCCGTTCTTAGGGGTTTTTTCCTCCAGTAGGACGCGGCAGGTGGCTTTGCTCAATAAAGTTTTCCTGCCCGCGACACAAAACAATAAACATTTTTTTTTAAATTTTTTTTTTCACGTTGAGATTAAATAAATGGAATATTGATTTAAATTGGATAACACGATATTATTTAAAAGGAAATATAGCCAACTTGGTTTTATTTCCATTTTTGTTGGAAATAAAGTCAACCTGTGAATTTGAATTAATTTCCATTTTTGTTTTATTTCAGTTGGTATTATTGGACCCCACCGTTTCCTTCTAAAATATTGATACACCATTATGTCAACATTCTGTAAAAGGGCAAATTATTAATTTTTTACCAACTAAGGAACCTGGTGATATGGGCACGAATGGATTTTTAATAAGAAGAAATGTGTTTTTTTAATTGAAATAACGTATTCTTTTTTCGTACTTTCTAATATCACCTTTACAAAATAAAACTAGTACTGTAAAAGTAGGAATTAATTCAAAGACCAAGAATTGATATTAGAATTAAAATGAATTAAACCCCACCAAAATGAATTAATCCCCACCAATGAAAATGAATTAACCCCCAATAAATGTGGTGGGTAATAAAATGAAATAATACCCACGTATTAAAATGAAACTTTGCCCACCAAAAATGAGATAAGCCCCACTTTAAATTTTTTATAAATTTGGTGGGGCTTATTTCATTTCGGCGGTGGGGGTTATTTCAGTGGGGGTTATTGCATTCACCCAAAATTTTACTTAAGAAATTTATTTTCAAATTTCTTTCTTTAGTAAAATTGTAGTAAAACATCGTGCTAACTTATCACAAAAATAATTTGATAAAAAAAAAATATTCAGTTATTTTGTAATTAACTTAGCTGAAGCAAGCCTATTGTTATTTCTGTTCAAATTACCAAAATCATTCAATAAGAAATAATACAACTCTTTACTGAAGTGAATTACTAAGTAGGATTTTATTGGTCGTTTTTGGTCTTGGTACTGGCAAAGCGCTTATTGCCAGTGCTTTGCCAACGTTTTAAAAAAGAAACGGCCAAGCCCTGCCCGGTGTTATCATTTTGGGGTTGGCAAAGTACTTATTAAATTATAAAAAAATCACTTTATTGGTTGTTCTACCAATGCTTTACCAACGTTTCAAAATTATGGTTTTGGTACTGGCAAAGCGCTCATTGCCAGTGCTTTGCCAATGTTTTAAAAAAGGAACGGCCAAGCCCTGCCTGGTGTTATCATTTTGGGGTTGGCAAAGCACTTAAATCTTCAGATATCCGTTCGTATTTTTCTGGCTGGGATATTTCAAAATAGAATCGATTTGTTAATGCATATTTTTGTATATTTAGCTATAAAGACATATTAATACATATTTTGCTATTGAAAAGCATAATTTGGTGTTTTTGTTCCATATTTTGCTATAAATGCATATGTTTGCGTATTTTGCATTAAAATGCATATTTCTAAAAAGATTTTTTTTTTTATAAATTTCTTTAATCTGCGTTTTAGCAAAATTTAATGTATTTTATATTTTTTTCTTTCAAATTTATAAATGTGTTTTTGATACATACTTTTTATTACGAAGACAAAAATAACAGAAAAATATAATTACTAACTTTCTCAAAATGATTAACGCAACTTTTTCATTTTCCAACCACTTTTGAAGACAACATTTATTTAAATTGTGGTTATAATGTTGAAAAAACAACAATAAATGTATATTTTTAAAACTTTAAGTGCATATTTAATCACTTTTAGTGCATATTTTATGTACATAAAACACGATTATAAATACAATAACTTCCGAGCCCTATTTATGGTGTTTTTGAGAGAGAAAAAATATTGTATATTTCGTTAGGATATTTTAAGGTTATCGATATTTTAGAATTATTTAGTTAGGGTACTTTAAGGTTAACGTCATTTTATGATATTTCGTTACGATATTTTATGTTTATCGGTATTTAAGGTTATATCGTTAGCGTTATTTTAAGGTTAGAAAAGTTCCTTGAAAAAAGTAATTTTATGGATACAAACAAATTTCTTAAAAATACATTTTTTTTAATTTTTAATAAACGATTGCATTTAAAATTTATTCAAATGACGTAAAAATCTTTGTAACTTTTTTTAGTTATTTTTATAAAACAAATTACTCTAAAAACACCTAAATAATTGTTGGTTCCCTCCAGCACACCCTTTAAAGTTCTTCTGCCTACAAAGTCCGCCATCAGAAAATTAATTCCCTAAATGTAGTGGGGAATTCTTGTAATTACCAATAGTGCGTATGCATAATATATTTCGACAACACACTACGTATGAGTACTATACCTATATATAACACTCATACGCACCGTGGCACGGTGGGAAAAATAAGATTTTTTTTGAGCAAATTTAAATACAGCCCACAGTTTAAAACATATTTAAAAAAAAATAAAATTCAAAAAATAACTGACTAAATTTCAGATCGGTTGCGGTTGGCCGATAAGCTGATGTATTTGGAATATACCACTTAGTTTTTTTATATAGCACAAATACCCATATTAGGATACATTCCCTTATATTTAAATGTGTGTGATTTGTTAAAAAAAATGTTGTTTTAAGTGCATAATTTAAAAGCTATTGCTGCATATTTTATGTTTTCTGTTCCAATTTGTAGATGCATATTTTCGTTTTCTAATTGCATGAAATTCCAGCCCTTGTGATGGGAATACTGATTATATTAACCTTTTAATATCAGCAGTTCTCATATTTAAGAAACAGTTTAATTTGCTTTGGCACCTAAAAATCTAATTTTTTAATTGTTTGTTATCCCAAATTTTATGTAGTAAAATCCCTATCATGAATTTTTGTTATATGTACGTACTATAGTTCTTGTTTTTCATTTTTTGACTGATGTGTCTAATGCAACATCCGACACATGCGTCTATCTTTCTATGTACTATATACATATGTAGATATATATAAATATACAAGTGTGTAGCAGTAGCAGCCGATTTTAAGCGCCTAGCCGCTCAGCCGCCGACTACTTTCCTCAGCCGGTGTGCCGTCGGTCATCATCGGCTCCAATTTATTTAAAATTTTACACTGCTAGAATTTAAAATTGCATTTACAACCTTAATTTCAATTTACACTATTTTCGTAAGGAAATAAGTTATCTTCATAATTCAAAATCTAAAATCTAAAAAACGGGTAAGAGTAGAGTGTTCTGGTGCCGTTACAAGTATTATGAAAAATATAATCCCAGGAAGGGGAAAAATCTGAGCATTTTGATCAAAAACGATACTTTTTCCGTTAATATAGCTCGAACGCCTGATGTCGGAGAGTGAGTCTGACAACAGATTTAGAAATGTATACTTTAGTTCTGGTGTCAAATATTTTTAGGTCTGAACAATTAGGTGTAAAAAGTACTTATGTGTACTGACGAGTGCTCCCCACTGTATATTTTGTTGGTGTGATCTAAAGAACAATTTTTTTAAAATTTTGCGCTCTTTATTGCTAAATTTAACTCGATGCACACAATCTTCTCTATTAGAATGTACCACATAAATATTTTTATACTTTCTAGATTATCCGATACCATTTTCCATGATACAGCTCAAAAATTTTAAACAATCATCTTTTATCTCAGTAGTTAAAATGATAAAATTAAAATAATAAAAATAAAATAATATTTTTGTTTTTTAAAACAGATTCAGATGTAGAATATAAAACTTTGTAGAAATCAGGTCACATCGTCAGAATATTATTGGTTCGACCTATACAACAAAAAGTCGAATTCGAGAAAAACGATAAAGAAGGTTTACAATAATGAAGATGAAAATTATTCAAGTTCGAGACCATACTCTATATTTCTTTAGTAGGATATGGTCCTAACAAATAATCTATAGAGTTTTTATGTTTTCAAATTTATCTAGTCTAGTTTACTCTTCCTATTTTTGTTTATAGACAAAACAAAAAATAAAAAGGAGAAAAAAAAACAAAAAACGTGAGCAAGGTCCAACATAGGTGGACCTTGCACATAATAAACAAGTTTTCAATTTATTTGTTGATCAATGGTTATAATCTTTAACTTCAAGCTCATATATTAGTTCTCATGTAGTGAGTAAACTAGTTTATATGAATGTTTGATGTTTGGCATGGGATTTGTTACCGCTTTCAAAACGTGTTCTGATGATGGGAACCTAGAATACATTCCTGAAAGTGTCAAATAATAAATTTGAAAACAAAGAAACCCTATAGATTATTTGTTAGGACAATATCCTACTAAAGAAATATAGAGTATGGCCTCGAACTTGAATAATTTTCATTTTCATTGCACAATTAAAGATCGAAAAAAACATAATTTTTATTTTTAAGAAAAATGATATCAAACTTGTTTACAATAATTTTTCCTAAGCGACACTTAAGTATCGCTTACGTTTTTTTCTTTAATGAATAAAGGCTGGGTTAGCCAAACGTTGCCGTAATGTAACTTTAAGGCACACAACAAACCATTGGAATTTACTGCAATTGTAGAACTTTAAAAATGTAGAATATCTTTTTGACACAAACAAATTCAATTTTGCCGAATTTATCAGTCAACTGTTTGCAAATATCAAGTAAATGTAACGTGGAATTGTGTTTTTATAGATTCAGCCGTTCTGTTTACGTGACATTTGAAATGGGCAAAAGCTATGTTAGCCAACCGTTGCTGTAATGTAACCTTAACGTATACGCAACGCTGCCATTCAGTGCAATTATAGAACTTTAAACACGTGGCACGTGTTTTTGACACAGACAAACAAACGAACAAAAAACAAGTAAACAAATCAAACTTTGCCAACTTATTCATCAGCTGTTGCAAATGCCACGTAAATGTAACGTAGACTTTTGTTTTTACAGGTTAAGCCGTTCAGTTTACGTGACATTTGAAATGGGTAATTGCTTCTATTGCTCTACACACAACAATTTCACACACAACAGCTGATTCGTCAAGTTAGGGTTGCGTTAAGTTAAGATTGGCTACCCCAGCCTTAACTCCACATCTTGGACACGTTTAAGCATGTATTATGCAGCTTTTGATTCGCAATTCAAAAGACTGTTATTGATATCCCATATGAATATATATTCTTTGGGACCAATTAAGAAATAAAGCAATAAAACAAAAATGGGGTCGGATTAGGTCATTAATTTAACCGCTAAAATTGATATGTTGCAGCTAAAAAAAATTTAATTTGTATTAGGTTTTGGTCTTTTATACCGTATGTAAATTTCATTGCAAACGGAAAAACCACAGAAAAATTAAATTGAAATTAAAAAAACTTCTCCTGTTACATTATGATTTTGGCGGTTAGGGCTCGATATGACTTTTCCTGCTGCATCACCATTCATTTCGACGTCTAAAAACAGTTCTCCTTTTTGTTTTGATTTCGTTGTTTTGGTCATGCAGCCAAACTATAAGAAATAAATTTTTGTATGTACACTGAAAGAATTATCTGCATGCAATCAATGATTTTTTGCATTATATCTACGAATTGTCGCTTTAACTCGTCCATTGAATATTTTCATTAAATTAATGCAGTTTTTCATAAAATTTAATTAAAAATTGCATATTATTTATTAAAAATATCATACTCCTAATGAAAAAGTTGCATTAAAATTAGTTTCATTTAAACTATGAAGCTTTTTCATGAAGTTTAAGAATTTTTTTATTCACATTGTGAAGAAAACTTCATTAGTTTAATGAAAAAATTTCATTAAAACTCGTCCAATAAATTCTCTCTGTGCAGTATATCAACAGCAGCAAAACAGTATTGAAGTATTTGCTTTTAATTTTTGTATACAAAATTTACTGCATTTGTCAAACAGTGGGCTATGCATCAGACCAATGATGTGAATACCTTAGATATAAACTGGTTTCGGAATAAGAAAGAAGATATTTACAATATATAATCCATATCTAACTCAATTTTATCAAAAATGGTCAGTGGGGTCAAACCATTTCTAAGCTGACTAATTGTAAATCTGCAACTCGTGGTTTTAGTGATTTAGAATAATTTTTAAAGAAATAAAAAACAATAATTTTGATTCCAAAAACGCTCAAACAAGACTCACAAAGCATTTTTTTACATCAGATATGATTTTTCGGGATCAAAAATAGCGCAAAAAAGGACTTCAGTATATGACGAACATTTTTGTTGCCACAATCATTTTTCTGTGTCATTTCTGAATCAAAAAAAAAAAAGGAAACTTTGTATGAACTACTTTCATACAAAAATTTTAATTTTTAATCACATTTTTGAGCCCATTTTTCATTAATTTTTGAGCCCGTTTGCTGGTTGGGATTCTGATTAAACAATTTTAAACACTCTGCTGAAATAATTGTATAATTGCATTAATCGTAATACAAATTTTTCGTTTTATATATATTTTGTTTGTCCTTTACCAATATATACGCAAATGATTTACTAAAACCATGGCATGGTTTTTATTTGACATTCTATGGTTTTCGGTTTACTTTTCGTGTGAACTATTGTCATTTTGGTTTTGTAATCGAAAGAACTGTTTCCTGATAAGTCTAACAGGCATTATTTTGCCATGACTAAAACATATTATTTGACTAATACTTTAAATCAAGACTTATTCCTATTCAATGTTAAAATGATTTTATGTTCGTGCAAAAAATTTCGATTCGATTTTAGTCGTTTTTGGTATGGATGTGTTTTGATTTCATTGAAATCGAGTTAATTGGTATTCAACGTTCGTATGATATATGTGCTGTATTAAGTTTTTCGAAGTTCTGTGTAGTTCGCGTTCTATCACATCTCAAAGTTCGACATTTTAAGCAAAACTTAGAAAAATACATAATGTTTAAACTACTCTAACTTTTTTAGCTTTTATCGCATTTTTAAAATTGTATGTCATATGAAAGATTAAATCTTTTAGTTTTAGATACTTTTTAGAAAATTATACAGAGTCTTTTGGAAAAATTCTAAAACGCTGTTTTTCCACGAATATTATAAAAACTACATCTTCGATTTTTCTTAAACAATTTGTGGTGATATCTTATATAGTCTTGTATAACATGTCAAAACATCAGAGTGGTTTCTTTATTGGGTCCAAAAGTATTTATATTTGAGTAAAAAATTCGTATATTAATTTCTAAAAAAAGTTAAATTTTGAATTTTCTGTAATATACACGAATTTTCAACTTCGCAGAACTCAAAACCAATAGTTTAGAGTATGCGTTTCAAATGGTCGTTTGCGCTCTGAATCCGAATCTGAACTTAGAACTCTTCCTAGTTATCAAGTTTTTGTTATATTGTAGCCTAAATGTGCAATCAACACAATTTTCCGTCATATTCGAGTCATTACTACACCGCGAATACATTTTCTTATATAAAAAAAAAATATAGAGTATGGCCTCAAACTTGAATAATTTTAATTTTCATTGTACAATTAAAGGTAGAAAAAACATAATTTTTATTTTTAATAAAAATTATAACAAACTTAATTATTTTTTATATTTTTATCAAATAGCTACTTAAATCTTTTAAAAAAATATACTGACTAAAGACGTATATTAATTTTACAAAAATTTAAATTTATAAAATATATAAATGGTATATAAATGGTAATGAAATTAAGAATGAATCGATACAATAATAATAATTGAATAATCGATACAATAATAATAATTGAATAAAGTGCATTGTTAAAACAACAAAATAATTATTCAATTTGATTAAATAATTTTTTTAACAACATAACTAATTTTTGTTAATAGAATTTTGAATCCTGATATAAAATTAATAAAAAAAAAAAACGTTTGTTTCTTTCTCCGTAGTATTATCAGAACTGTTTATTAAAATGAATTGTTTCTCTATTTATACTATTTATGCTCTACATAATAAATGTGTTATCCTGATAAACAAACACAGGTAGATAATTGTTTATCAGTGCTGTTGTTTTTCCCTAACACATAATTAGATCTTTATTATGTTTCATAAGAAAGGTACTAAAAGATTACAATACTAATCATGGGTTTTTCTCTTATGTGATAACACTTAAAAATATATCTGGTTATTATTATTAATCGTGGGTTTTTTCCTTATGCGATAAGACTTAAAAATACATACCTAGGACAGTTTGTCAGAATACTTAATATAATTATTCAAAAGGGAGTTTTTGCTCGTTCTTAGAGTGAGTTGATATAACACCCCCAGACGAAGATGCTTGCCCGGTTCCCAAAGGGATTCAGGGTAAGTTAATAGTAACTCCATTTTGCCTAATATTCCTATTTCGGATTTTGATATAAATGTAGATACAAATTATGATAATTGTGATTATTACAATAGTAGAGATAGATATTTTGTTAGTTTTCTCATAGATTATATTATCTTTCATTAAGTAGTTTCTATTGACTAAGGTTAATTGTTTTTTGTTAAAATTAGGTATTGGTTGTATAACAATCTCCTTATAGTTGTCTTGATTCATGTTAGGTACCTTAATTATAAAAATAATGTTTTTGTTTTGGGTCGCAACATCTAATTCGATGTTTTCCATTTTTTCCAATGTAATGTTAAAGTCTTTAATTTCCTGATCTGTTAGTATGTCCCTGTTTAGTGTTCGCAATTTTGAAGCCAATGTTTTAAAGTAAGTTAAATAATCTTGAGTTTTGAATATGTATTTTCGAGTAATTTTGAATTAGGGATATCTCTCCTATTTGGATGATAGTGAATCCATTTAAGATCGGTTGTTAATAGCTTTTGTGCTACAGCTAGGTTGATCATCAATAGGATCGATAAGGACTTCCAAAGATCTGGAAATATGTTTCTTTGTTTAATGAATTGATCCTTATGAAATTCTTGATTATTATTGGTGTATTTTTTATTGTCTGTTTTCTTTACGTTAACTTTCTTTACTTTCTGATCTAGTTTGTTCTTGTATGTCTTCACATAGTTAGAGTTTATCTTTTTATCCACTCTATCTCTGTTTCTATATTCGCATATTTTCCTTTTCTTATCCTCCATTCTTTTAAATATCTCCTGAAGGTTTATTTTATTAGAAAAATGTAAATCTATAGGTTTTTTACCTGTAGTGAGGTGAAGTAAATTATTATAATTGCTTAGGGCTTGTACTGGTAAATCTATATTTAGATTAATATCATTTTCTATTTCTCTAATTTTTAATATTCGTATTTGTTCATTCATTGATCCATGAAACCTTTCTATATCAGAATTACCTGTGTGTCGATTAGGTGTTGTGAAGTGATATTGAATATTTTGTTTTTTCCAAAAAATCAGTAAATAGTGGTGATCTAAATCCTTTTTCGTTATCTAGGATAAGTTTTTTGGGTTTCTTCATTAAAATAAATAATTTCAGGTAGGCTTTGATAAGTGTAAGAGTTGATCTGTCGGGTATCTCTTCGATCATTGCGTATTTTGTGAATTTGTCTATCATAGTGACATACATTTGTTGGTTGTTTATGAAATATATATCCGAATGATAAATTTGAAAAGGTTCTGTTGGGGTTTCCGTGTTTTCAAAGGGCAGTTTAGTAGGGTTTCGTTCGTGCTTAAAGTTACAAATATGACAGTTATTAATGAATTTAGTAATTTCCTTTTTCAGATTCGGATAGTAATAAATTTTCTTTAATTCCTCATGAGTTTTAGTTATACCTGGGTGATTATTATCAAGTCTATGATGTTTTGCTATTATTTCTATTATCTCCTCGTAACTTTTTCCGTTACATTTTCGTAAGATACAAACACATCAGTCTCCATAATGTTATTTGGATTAGATTTTCTTTCTTTATATTTATCTTGAAGTGTTATTAAGTCTTCGGTATTGTTACAACGAAGAACTACTAATTTGTAGACTGTAATCTGGTCTAATATTTGCTCTATTAGTTCAGGATTTAAGTTTTCATAATTGTATGTAGTTCTTTTGTTTGAGAATACTATTTCCTTTTCAATATTATTTTCTGTCCCCTTTTTAAGGACAATTTGGTTAGAAAAACTTTGGAAAGATTTCTCGGTCGTTTTGAATAAGTCCATACTATCCTCTTCGGCAGAATGTATGGTTTGGTTATCATCATCAGGGATAATGGGAATATTGTCTAACATCGTTATTCTGTGGGGTTCTTCCAATTTTCTTCTTGGCCTAGATTCCTCTGTTAAATCTTCTCTATTGTGTTTATCTCTTAAATGTTTATTCAGTGAGCTAATTGTGGCATATTTTCTATTACAAAGAGAGCATATATTCTCACCTAATCTGATTGTCTTTTCTTTCACCCTCCTATTGACGTTAGTTTCTCTAATCCTTGAAAGTGCGTCAGCCACCTTATTCTCCTTTCCTTGTACATGGGATATATTATATTCATATTCATTGAGTTTGATTTTCCATCGGATAAGTTTAGAATTAGGTTCTTTAAGACTGGCTAACCATATGAGTGGTTTGTGATCTGTTTGGAGATCGAACTTTCTTCCATATAGGTAATGTCTAAATTGTTTTACGGCCCATACTATGGCTAGTAATTCTTTTTCTATAGTTGAATAGTTGCATTCATGTTTATTTAATGTCCTAGATGCAAATGCTAAGGGTCCGTTTTTTTGAGATAAAACCGCGCCTAATGCATAATTACTTGCATCTGTAGTTAAAATAAAATTTTCATTAAAGTCGGGGTATTTCAGAACCATGTTTGACATTAATATGTTTTTCAATTTTTCGAAAGCTTCTTTATAGTCCTTATCATTTACATTGATAATTGAATCCTTTTTGAGGCGGATTGTTAAAGGCTTAGCTATCTTCGCATAATCAGGTATAAACTTACGGTAATAACCACTGAGTCCGAGGAAACTTTGTATCTCCTTAATGGTTTTCGGAATAGTTTGACGTTTTATGCCGTCTATTTTATGTGGATTAGGGCTTATGCCATCCTTTGTGACAATGTGTCCTAAAAATTCGGTTTCTTTTTTTAAGAAATCTGATTTGTTTAAAGATACTTTGAGGTTTGCTTTCCTCAAGGTTTCAAATATTTTTTCCAAATTATTAATGTGTTCCTGTAGTGAAGTTGAGAAGACCAGAATGTCATCCATGTACACGACGCAGATCCTATTTATATGTTCCCTTAAAACGTTGTTCATCATTCTCTGGAATGTCGCCGGAGCATTTTTCAGTCCAAAAGGCATTCTTACAAATTCAAAATGTCCGTTGTGAGTTGTAAAAGCAGTTTTCTCTCTATCCTTCGGTTCTACTTCTATTTGATAAAATCCTTTAGTTAGATCTAAAGTTGAGAAATAATTTGCCCGTCCTAGTTTATCTAAGACGTCATCAATTCTAGGAATAGGATATTTATCTTCTCTAGTGACTTGGTTTAATTTGCGGTAATCAATGACAATGCGCCACTCTTTGTTACCTTCTTTGTCCTCTTTTTTAGGAACAATCCATATAGGAGCATTATATGGGGAATTACTATGTTTAATGATGCCTTGTTCTAGCATTTCATTCATTTGTTTTTCCACTTCTTCAGTGTGGGTAACAGGATATCTATAGGTTTTGCTATAGATTGGTCCGGAAAGTCCAGTATCAATTTTGTGTTTAATCTCATTAGTAAAGGTCAAATCGTCACCTTTGTGATAAAAAACGTCTCCGTGATTCTGAACCAAAATTCTTATCGCCTTTGATTCCTCTGAATTAAGATGGTCTAAGCGTAATAGGTCATTAGTACCTAAATATTCGATATTGAATAGTTCTGGTAGTTGATTTAAAATTTTTGGGAGTATTTCCTCTGAATCTCCTTCATAATACAATGGGAAAGTTTTTCCGTTGATTTTAATCTGTTTTGTCTCGTAATTAATTATGGAGTTATTTTGTTCTAACGTTGGATGTCCTAAAAGACCGTTAAAAAATTCATGGAATTTATAGAGTCCAAAAGTAGTGTCCGAATTTAAAGGGATTTGAATAGTATTTTTGGGAATTGTGCCTTCATGGGTAATATGAAAATTTCCTGAAGCGGTTTTAATGTGAAGGGGGTTATTTAATTTTTTAATGAACTTAGGCGGACATTGGTCTAAATTGAGAAAATTTTCACTAGATCCTGTGTCAATTAGTACTCTAAGAGTTCTTCGTACAATTGATCGGAAGTTTGAAATCCTCCGAAATTAGTTTCTAGCATTGCTTTTATTTCTGTCCAGCTGTTTAAATGTGTATTTATTTCCATTGCTCTTCTAGCTTTTCCAGTTAGTTTTGACTTGATGATGTTTATGCACATTCTTTGAGCTTGTGCGTTATAGGCCAATAGTGTGGGTAAAATATCATCGACGTTGGTACAAAAGGTTGACAAATCTTCTTTTCTACCATCAAATCCTTGTAGTTTTTCCAAATAGTTTAGTGGATTGATGTCAAGCGCTCGTAATTGTCCTCCAGCTGCTGCTGCTGCTGCTAAGTTAGGATTTCCTGCGTTGACTGCCATAATTCGTTATAGATTTTATTTTCAATAAATCTTTTTTACGAATTTTATACCGTTAGCACTTGATATCCTTAATATTCGTTTAAGGATGTTAGTATGCCGTAGGTTCTTATTTGCAGGGATAACAAAACTAGTTTGTTATCCTACCGACTGCGCCAATTTTGAATCCTGATATAAAATTAATAAAAAAAAAAACGTTTGTTTCTTTCTCCGTAGTATTATCAGAACTGTTTATTAAAATGAATTGTTTCTCTATTTATACTATTTATGCTCTACATAATAAATGTGTTATCCTGATAAACAAACACAGGTAGATAATTGTTTATCAGTGCTGTTGTTTTTCCCTAACACATAATTAGATCTTTATTATGTTTCATAAGAAAGGTACTAAAAGATTACAATACTAATCATGGGTTTTTCTCTTATGTGATAACACTTAAAAATATATCTGGTTATTATTATTAATCGTGGGTTTTTTCCTTATGCGATAAGACTTAAAAATACATACCTAGGACAGTTTGTCAGAATACTTAATATAATTATTCAAAAGGGAGTTTTTGCTCGTTCTTAGAGTGAGTTGATATAACAATAGAGCCCTAACCACTTTTAATTCGTACACCAAGAATTTTTGTGAAAATGCAGCGTTCACCATACATTTTGTATCTTCTGAAAGATTATTTTATTGGCTTTAAATTCATAGAAAAATAACTTCACATATTATTAGAATTTTTTTTAAAAAATTATATAAAACGAAAGTTCGTTATTTTTTAAAAAAAAATTTGACCACTATTAATTCATACAGATGAAAATTTTGTTGTCTAAAACTGTGTAACGCCCCCTTTGCTTTTAAACAGCTTCCACTCGCCGTGGCAATGTATTTATCAAGTTTTGACAATCTTCAGGGGTTATTGAGTCACAAATTTCCTGAATTTTGGCTCTCAATCCGTTAATCGTACGCTGTGGGTCATTTCGCAAATTCCTTTTTATAAAAGCCCACAGGGTTTCGATTGGGTTGAAGTCTGGGCTAGATGATGGCCAATCCAGAACATCAATTCCATTTTCTTGAAGCCATTTTTTTGTTTTTTTGCTGTGTGCGAAGATGCGCCGTCTTGTTGAAATACATATTTGCCATAGTCGCTAAGCTTTGGTACGGACGGAATTAGATTTTCTTGCAATATATTGATATATTAGTCCACATTTACGATTCCACTAATGAAGTGAAGCTGACTGACACCCTTTGAGGACATACAGCCCCACACCACAAGGCTAGCTGGAAACTTAACAGTACGCTTTAAACAGTCTTTATTATATGCCTCTATACTTTTGCGAATCACCATTTTTGTGGCATCACCGACGCATACGTCAATCTTTGATTCGTCGCTAAAAATAATGGTGTCCCATTGCCTTTGTACCCAAGAACGTCTTTCCTTTGCCCACAACAAACGCTTTTTCATTTGAAGTGCTGTAGCTAAGGGTTTTTCTTTGGCCTAAAAAATAGTTCAGTTGCAATAAATATTTTTTGCAATACCAAGTTATTGTTTCACTTACTTTATAAAAACCATAACCTATTTCTTTCATTGTCTGGCGCCTCCATTCACGTTTACGGGTTTTCCAATTGTTTCGGACCACTTTGAAGCTATGTCTCTAACAGTGCTTCGACGATTTTTGTTAATTATAGCCGCTAATGCTCTTTAATCGCGAAACGTTATTTTGGAGACCCGGCCTCTATTCGCAACGTTATTGCAGTAATTCCCATTTTTTGGTATTTCTGAACAATACTTTGTATTGTAGATCTGGGGAGCTTAAGATCAATTTCGTCATAACTCTTTCCCGATTTGAATATGTCGTTAATTAGTAATCGGATTTCTTCACAAATTGGCTTACCGAGTGCCATCGTTTAAAAAGTAATAAAAATTAACATAAAACAACTTGAAAAATAAAGATTTTTTCTTCCACTGACATTTGTTTATTCTAATATAACAGTATATTTGTATAATTTGTTTATATTTCCATTTTTATAGTTGTTTCCAGCTGATTTTTACACTGAACGAATTAATAATGGTCAAATAATAAACTACTTTTGTTTAATTTGAGTTTTCAAAATATTTTTTATGAAATGTGAATACATTTTGTAATTAATATCAAGAACACAAAATCAACTTTCAGAAAAGTTCAACTTTGTTAGCGTAGTTATCATTATTTCATTTTAAAAGTGGCCATTTGTGTTGTACAGTCAAACAATATTTGGTGAACGAATTAATAGTGGTTAGGGTTCGTACATTTGATGATAATTTGTCAAAATCTACATTTACTAAAAAAGTATTTAATTTACAGACAGATTTTGTTATTTGTATAGTAATCACCAATTTAATCTGGATTTTTTTTTTTTTTTTAAACAAAATCGGGTACTTTTAAATACAAACTTTAGAAATATATATATTTAGACGCTATCGACTTAAAAGTCATTGGTTTTAGCAAGAAAATTAACCATTCTGATAACACTTATGTGATAAGACATCTTCTTTGTATTATACTTTGCTACTATGTCAGCCGCCGACGATGCATTTTACCTCAGCCGCCGCTAGTCGATAACTAGGTTCGGCTTACATATCCGGTGTGAAGTGATATTTCTTCTTGAATGCCACATAAATTCGTTTATTTTAGTTTCCCCAGTGAGTTGTATATGTGTTTGTTATGAGCTCATATGCATAGTTGGGATGTTTCCATGTTGTCGTTTCTTTTTTGATTTTGTTGCTGATGTTTTTTTTTTGTTTGCTCTGCGTTAAATTTCTACGAAATGAAATACAGTTGAGCTTTGTTTAAATGAATATTTAAAAAGTTTAAATTTTCTAATGTCATTAGATTGCAATAGAAAACAGATTTCTTGTGGTAACTGAATATTCTATGCTAATCTTATCAATTAAAAATATGTGACATCATCATTTTGGTGTTCTCAATATCAGTTTCATTTTGTATTGGAGATTCTATTAAACTCAGACAAAAGTTTTTTTTAATCAGATCAATGTAGAATTTCTTTTCACAATATGTAGGTAATATATTTTAGGTAAAAGACGGCTTTTGTAGTTAAGAAACAACTGAGTATTTTTGGGGCTGGGCTTACTAACTTTATTAAGATATACATGTTTGAAAAGTTTTTCAAAACTAGACTTGACTGTAACCAAACTCATCTATTTTTACTTGTGATATTCATTACACATTCATACACTCAAAATAATACGCCAGTAGAATTAGTAAAAATCTGTTAATTTAACAGAAGAGTCTCCTGTTTTCGTGGCTTTAATAAAATCGTTAGAAATTAAATTGAACTAAAAACAAAAAAATATTAGTTTAACCTATGCCAAATATGGAAATGGAAAAAATTCAAATATACATTACTGCTAAGTAGTGTTAATAAAGTCTTATATTATAAGCATTATTGTAAATGCTAAAAAGTGAAAAAATTCAAAATGAAAGTGGTTGAACAAAACATTTTAAGAGAAAATGTTTATGATATGCTTGGACGGTATCCTAAAAACAAAGTGTTACATCATTTCCGTAAGGAACAAATACGACGTAGCACAATATATTCCATAATCAAGCGGTTTGAAAATGGAGTGGCATCAACCGGGATCTAAAAGAAAGGCCGTCCAAAAAAATTGACCTCAGCTGAGATTGTTAAATTAAAAAAATTGGCGGTTAACAAAATTGGGGCATCAAATCGTATGTTGGCCAGAAAATATTACGTTTCCAAAGAAACACTACCAGAGAAAAACTGAGCCCAAATATAGTAATAAATAATTGACAGAAATACCAGCAAAATGCAGACAACTGAGAAAAAATTTCATTAAAAATACTTTTATTTTGCTTGGAACAACGGAAGTATTAATTCTGGATTTTATTCTGATGATTTGAAAAAAAAAACTCCCGCATATGTACGATATTCGGCCAAACCTAAGTTTGAACCAAAAGCACTAGTGTGGGCATTACGGCAAAAGGTATATCACAACTTTACATCAAGGATGCAAAAGCTTTGGCTGTAAACGCTGATGTTTGTTTAATGTTAAGTCAAACTGGAAACATTTATCTGAGATAGACACTCTAACAACAACTAATTGTTTTAGCCAGATTTAGCAAGCTGTCATTATGCCAAAAAGACGTTAGAATGACTTAATGCAAAAAAGAAGAAGAATTGAGGAAAAAAATTAAATGCAGTGCAAACATAATTGACGTGAATGTCGTTCAAAGCATGATTGGACGTATCAAGCATAAAATACTCCAAATAGAAGATCGCGGTCCGTTGGCTCTCCATAAAAAGTTATTTAATAATTTATAGTCTATACTGTGTTATAAATGAAAATATCCATTTACTAAATTGGTATAGGTTAATTGCTAAATTAGTAGATACCAAGGTAGAAAAATACAATCGTGAAATCGTTTTAAAAGCACTTCAAAAGGTGGTACATCGTTTTCAGAACATTTTGATTTACAGGTTTAAAACGTTTTGAAAACGGCCCAAATGATAATCATGTTTTACGGTGTTTGGATGATATTTTATATCGTTCTATGAGCGTTGTCTAAACAAACTTTGAAACGCTTTTTTAATTATCCACAAACCTTCTTTTATCATTCTGGTTTACAAATTATGAGTGTTGTAAAAACGAACTAATTGATAGCCATGATTTACCGTTTTAGGGTGGTATTTTATAACGTTATCAAAACATTGGAAAAACAAATTTTAAAGTCATTTGCCAAAGTTTTAAAAACATTTGTGAGAATAGTTTTTTAAAAATTTTTTTTATCTTGGACTAGAATATGGATCTAAACATTTCACAGAGTAAATGTTTCTTTTGTTGCTCATTTTCTATTAAAACATTGTCCTATTGACAAATTAATTAATTGTATTAACGAACTTTTAACTTTTAAAAGCTCAATTTTGCAAATACCACTAACTTGTTTGTTAATATGATTGAAAATAATCCATATGTATACCAATTAAATTGCACTTAGAATAATATATAGGTAAGGTCCAGTGCAAATGTAGTTAAAAACAAATGAAATTTCTCTTGAAGAAAGGACGACTTACATTTCAGTACATTCAACTAACATTGTCATTTGTTTTTTACTATTCAAAAAATGAACCACAATTGTAGTAAAAATTAACCGCATAAATATGCAGCAAAAAATAAACAAACATTTATTTTTTTTATTTTTTAAATTAAAAAAACTACTGTATAAAATGAATGTAAAATGATAATACAGTAATTGATGTGGTTTTAACTACAATTGCAGTCAAAACTAAAGTTTCTTTTACAAATGACTGTTTTTTCACTTAAAAATAAAGATACTGTATTACAACTTAAACAACTACAAGAATTTACAGCAAATTAAATATTTAGACCTCCTAACTTATCTCACATTAACCGAAATAGAGGGCTTATCCATAGTTGTGAATGTCAAATTTATATGCACATATTTGTGGTTAAAGTTGAACTCTGCTTATAAATAGAAATCTTAGTCATCCTTAAAGTTATATTGAAAAAATATACCATGAAATTGTTAATTTACATTTGAAATTTAGAAGTAAAAAGTTGAAAAAGAGATTTTTCATTAACAATCAATTTAAAAGTTTCATTAAAAAATTTAAGCTTTAAATTTGGAAATTTTAATGCAATTAATTGCATTCCAATTTCCAAAAAACGTATATTTCGAAGTCCTCTAAACTAATGGTGTCCACCTATTCATTTATTTTTTTAATGAAGATAATTTCGCACAGTAAATCAGAGTTTAGAAAGCACTTTTTTCGAACACTTTGAAAGCGCATTAAAGCAGTGCTTTGACAATGTTTTTTTTTTTCAAATAATCAGATATATAAGTCTGCGAAAACAGTGCTGCTTAAGTACTTTTGGCAAACGTTAGAAAAGCGCGTCAAAGCAGTGTTTCTATGTAAAGTACTCCCAAAGTACTTTTTGCGAACATTCCAAAAGCAATCCAAAATAAAGCTTTTATTTCATACCATTGGCAACTAACGTTCTGAAAATGCTTTTCTTGTTTTACCATAGAAAATAAACGCTTTGACAGCTCTTTGTTTTTTCTACCGTCTGTAATTTTGACTTGAAATATATTTGCATTGCCAATTAATTTATATTTCAGGCTTTTGGGACATCGCCCTAGCCGTTTTCATATTGACAAATTTTCAAGAAAATTTCATTTTAAACAATTTACATTTGTATACATTCTGAAGTAATTCAAATTTAAAATTGTTTAATCTACCTTGAAGGGTGTTTGCCTTTTATACATACATATCATGTAATACATTTTAGATTACGGTTGGCAAGCACCACATAACGGTAGTTGCCTATCCACATAAATACAGATACTAAATTTTTAAAACTGCGGTTCCTATATGGCATGTATTTAAAAATGTTAACCATTAAAACATCTTATAAATATCAAATACCGTTATTAATCTGCGTTTCGGTATTTTAGTGTTATTTCAACCGTAGCTCTAGATATATCAGAATAAAACCGGTAAAATAGCGAAATAAAACCGGTTTTACAAGAAGACACATTTCTTTAGTGGACTCGCGTTTTTAAATTTTTCATAATCGGTCTTGATGTACGAGGCGGTCTTGATGTACGAGGCGGTCCCGAAATTCGCCGGCCTAACAAAAAAGAAAAAAAAAAAACAGCAAATTTGAACCGCAGACTCTACCTCCTCATTGTTGGCAAAAATTTACCACCGAACCATTTTTTCAAGTTTGAAAATATAAAATAATCCGAGCTAAATCTAATGAATAAGGTGCTTGATGAAGCAATCCGAATTTAGTTCATTGATTTTGGCCATCCCACGCGCATTTCAAAAAACAGACGCCATGACTGCAGATGGAACTATCTTCGCCTTCTTTGGACCCAATTCTCCCATTACACTGCTTTGAATTTTGCTTTGCCTCAGGTGTGAAGTGGTGGACCCAAGTCTTATCAATGGCCACGAATCGATGCAAAAACTCGACCCAAAAAAGAAAAATACTAAACAACATGGCGCATTGAAACTTAAAACATATGTTTTATAAGGTTGCCACTTTTCACCAAAGACATTTTTTAAACTACTCCCTCCATCTATACTCCACGTCGGTTAATTTCAGGACTGCCTCGTAACTGTGGTAGACAACTACCGTTGTTATGAAAAGGTATAGAATGCCAATCCCGCGTTTAGATTAATTGTTAGAAATTGAATAAACAGCAAATTTTTCACTGACTTTTTATTTGTGAGTGCATAAAAGTCAGAACAAATGTTAAAGAATTGAGGGAATGTATGCGAGTTGAATTTGAAAATGCAGAGAGTGAGAAAGGGCAATGTCATATAGTCAAGCACATATTTTGTATTCTTTAAAGCAACTAAAAACTTTTTTATATTCACTTGTACAAAAGCTAGTTGCTGTTTTTCAAGCATAGTTTGAAGTAAATCTCCAAAAGTTCATTAGCTGCAAGATGAACGACATCTGCATGTAGATTTTGTTTTTAAAAAAATTCATAAATTAAAAAATGTGGAGTGTAAAAGAGAAATAGCATTTACGAGGGCGGTCCCAAAATTAGCCGACCTGATGTATGGCGGCAGTATTTTGAAAAAAAATTTTTTGGTGAAAAGTGGCAACCTTATAAATCAAATGTTTTAAGTTTCAAGGCACCACATTGTTTAGTATTTTTTTTTGAGCCATCAAAAATAAGCGATCTCAGTTAATTTGTTAACAAGCAAAAAATTGGTCACAGTTATGTAATTCAATATTATCATTTGCCAAGTCTCAGTCCAACCGATATAAAAGCCGAGCTAGGTTCTACTCTGGGGGAGTCTGCTCCTTCGTTTACGACTATAAAATATTGGGTGGTAGAGTTTAAAAGAGGCCATACGAGCTGTCAAGACGAACACTGTGGTGGTCGACCAATTGAGGCGTCCACGCCAAAAACAGTTAGGAAAATTCATAAAATGGTATTGGATAATCCTCTGCTAAAAGTGCGAGAGCTGCCGGAAATGATAGGCATTTCAGAAAGTGCTATACATCGCATATTGACTGAAAATTTGGGGATAAGGTAGCTATGCTCAAGATGACCGTTCATACTATAAACAGGGTATCGAAACAATTGAATATCGCTGGAAAAAATGTAACGAGTTAAAATTATGTTTATGATTTGAAATATATTATGTTGAGAAAATAAATGGTTATGTTGAGCAATAGAGAAGAATTTTTATCAAATTTGTTGTGTTTTCTTTGTTAGGTCGGTTAATTTAGGGACCGCCATCGTATGTATATGATACTTTATTGGATTTTTACGGAATTTGGTTTAAAATTTTTATGAAAGGATACCAAACCAAAAATCAATACTGATTCAAAATGCTTCTATATCTTACAGCATGGTTACATGTCTACTTTTATGGAAATGAAATTTTATAATACATTTCCAATACACTACTAGTATTGATTTTTGTGTACACTCAAATAAAAAAGTTTGTAAAAAGTTTCGTATCCCTATTTACAGTCTTTGGATTAGTTTTTAATACAAAACTGTTTTTTACTAAAAAAATGTTCTTCTCCCATGTAAAAAAATATTTTGTTAATTTTTGCAGTATATGCACTTATATCCAAAAAATGAGAATATCTAATTGTATCAGATTGGATCTAGAGTAGATTAAATATTATTTGATGCAATTAGAACTAATTTGATAAAATTAGATATAGTGATACAATTATATCCAAATTTTGTCCTCATGTAAGTGTATCAAATTATATATAAAGAAATACATTTACACATATTAGATATAATTGTATACAAATATGTTAAATTACATGTGTCATATATAGATCGATATATACCTATATATTTTTACATATTTCACCATATGAAGTGTAATATAAAGAAAGATATAGTTATATATTTGAGATATAATTTTATATGAATATTTATCTTTGTAAATATCTGTATTAAGTAATATATAACTATATTAAAACTTTTTTACTTGGGCTCTCTAAATACAAATTGCAAATTTTTTTTATTAATTTTCTTTGGCTAATTTAGCTAAATCTGCTTAAATTAGCAACAATTTAACATTTAAATAATATCGCATAAAAACCCAACAAAGTCTTAGTAAAAGACTCTCATTACCAATATCTAAATAATAATCAGTTGCAATAGAGCCTACTCCATGTAATTCGGTATCAAAAATTATTATTTTTGTTCGACGAAGTCGTTTTTGTAAGTAGTTTTAAATATTCGCTGCATGAAAAACGCACAGAATTTGTACACACGCTTACCAGCTGCATTGCAAGGAAATAAGTGGTTACAAAAATAATAAGTTATTTGAGGGCTTATAAGAAACTAAGCAAATATGTGGTTACAAGTTTGTAAATAATATGGATTGCCCGTACACGTATCAGCAGGGACCGGAAGTTCACGCAAATGCATGTTTTTACCCTTAGGTATGAGAGCAGGATAAACAAAGTAGCTTTGCGAATCAAATATTTTGCTTTAAAATGTCATCGATTTATTAGCTATAAATGCATATTTTTGCATATTTCGCTTTTAATGCAAATTTTTATTACATATTTTTACTTATTTTGCATATTTTTATTGAATTTTTCTTAGTTTTTAGTAAGAAAAAACTCAATTATAATATTATTTTATATAGGCCAAAGAGGTTCCAAGCTGATTTAGCGCTTTTAAAAGTTCTCTTAAATTGTATATGCAAACTGTGATTAAGAGTAACAGGTTTTAGTGATTTTTTGCATATTTTGCAATATAAATAATTAAAAATTTGTTTTAATTGTGCAAAACGTATGCACAGAATATATAAAACAATACAAATTAACTCTTAAATTGTTTAAAAACATGAACATAATTAATTTAAAAACATATTTATGTGCATATTTCGTAATAATTTAATAATTTTCATGCACATTATGGGAGCCTAAAACACTATTTTTAGTGCATGAAGTTCCTGTCCCTGCTTACCAGTAGTTAAAAAACAGGTAAGCTTGACTGCTGACACAAACGATTTCGATGAAAAAAAAAAAATTTTTTGTGCTGGCGCCGAATTATAATGTGCTAGAATACTTGTTTTCATTATATAACCACTGCCAAAAAATTAAACTATTTTTTTTTACTAAAAAAAAAAAATTCTAACAGTTTACTAAAATTTAAGTAAAGTTTACTAATTTTTATTACTATTTTCACTTTACTAATAATTACAGACACGTTTTGCTTAAATTGTATAAACAGTTGCTGGACTGAAACCCTAACTTTTCTGTAAAATTACACTTTTTTTAATTTTTTTAATTAATAATTAGGGCTCGGAAGTTCATGCTTTTATAATCGTGTTTTGTGTACATAAAATATGCATTAAAAATTCCCTGTTGGCAAAGGACCTATCACTGAACATGTCACGTGAGTGGTTCATTGTGATAGGGATCGGTCACTTTAACATAGACTTGTGTTTGGAGGGACATGTCACAGGACCGGTGTAAAAAGAACATGCCATAAACAATGCAAAAGTACATATCCAGGAACTATCGCAAAAGAACATATCACAGAACCGCGTAATTTTAATGCAATATTTTTTAGCCAAAACTAATTTTTTCAGAGTTGCAAAGACTCTTTTAAACCGAATAACGTGCTAAGTATTTTACGAACCCGTGTTATTTTCACCTACCACTGGCTTGTACTTTCAGCCCCATCACTTGACAGATACTTTTAAACCAAACACGTTAGCAAGAACTGGTTAGCAAAAACTCAGTTTTTATTAAAATATCAAAAAAAAAATTTTAGAAACACGCTTTTTTAATGCACAAGTATGCTTTTATCGCGAAATATGCAACAAAAAATGCCAAAATACCGCAAAATATGTAAAAAATAAGTATTTATAGCAAATGTTGCAAAAATATGCATTAACAAATACTCAAACATGCACTAACAAATACTTATAGGTAAAATACACAAAAACTGTTGTTCATTTTACGAAAGTTCGGTTATTACGAAAAATTTTGTAATATGTACAAATGATATTTCGTTTCCAAAACAAAATATATAATGATTTAGTTAAAATACAAAATAGTTTGGAATATTTTCTTATAAATGGTCCGCCAAATAACTTTTTTTTTTTTTAACTCCTGAACCAATTGTACTTTGTATGGCGTCATACCAAGGTCTTTATGCAAAATTCGTCTCAATGATGTCTTCGAAATGTTCAATTGTTGAGAACGACGGTGAATTGATGTTGATGGCGATTCACGCACACTTTCTGCCACAGCAGCAATATTCTCGGGTGTAGGCACTGTTTTTGGCTTTTCACGCTTTGGTTTATCGATGAGGATGCCAGTTTCTTTTACTTTTGTCACAAGATAACGAATATACGGACCATATTCGTTCAGCGGAAGGATAAAACTAATTATCTGTCAAATCAGACATGAGCTAGGTGTTACCATTCTCGAAATAAGCACTAGTTGAAAAAAAACGTTAGATGGGGGACCCTTTATTTGACGAATTTGTTTTGTAATAATTTTGTAATGCAAAATTTTTTATTTGTATTTTCCGCTAAAAATAATTTATATAATTGTATTTGTATTATTTACAAAATTTCAAAATTTATGATATTTCTTATAAACGAAAATTTTGTAATATTTATTTTTCGATAATATTTAGCTTATTGGAATTTTTTTGTTAACAAAAATCTTATTTCACACAGAGAACACTCCACAGAAATATATCCATGCAAAAAAATAATTTTCACAACGGCAATTATAGTTATGAAAACCACTTGAGCAAAGTTTAGCACTTTTTTGTGTGAAATTTTCAATTTTCGCGAATTTCGCAACTCTCTTTTAAATTCGGATTTCATATTCGGAATGTACTCCCAAATATATACTAGATTCGATGTGTCGTGATCACACAATTTATTTTTTTATTTTTTTTTATTACGTTTTATTTTTTGATTGAAATAAAATAATAGAACAAGTATTACGTTGAAACATAAATTTCGATCTGCTTCACTCATAAAAAAAGTTATTTCAAAAGTCTTTTAAACGAGTTCCAATTCAGTTGAGCTAATTTTTTCTGCTGTTGTCGTTTAAATCAGTTATTTAGCTACAGTTATTAGTTATCGCAAATAACAAATTTCATCCGTTTTTGAACTAATTTTTCCAACAAAAAATTTAGTAATTTGTTATTCTCAAATTTACAAATTCTGCCAGCTAATTTAAACCACAATTGTTTTTAAACTATTAGTTTTTGTGTCTCCGTTATTAGTCTCACTTGTAGATGGTGTTATTTTCTCATAATTGTTTGTTATTTTTCATAAAATAGGCCACATCTGGGAAACTAAGCTAGATAAAGCAAAATGGACCAAAAATCGTTACTTTGTAATAACGGCCTACACTCAAAAAAATAAGTTAGTAGAAAAGTTAGTAAAACGTCTTGTAAATCAGGTATACTATTTTTTAGCAAAATTTTTTGCTAAAATCGTGTTTTCAGCTAAAATTTTTGTTATACTTATTCAGCACTTAACTGTTTTATACTAATGCTTTACTAATATACTAATGTTTTACTAATTAATTTTGCTAAAAACAAAATTGTGCTGATAAGCACATTAATAGTGTGTACGACAACCAGATTGAAAGATATACGGAGAATGAAGTAGATGTCGCGGCATGTCAAGATGTAGTAGAGAAGAGGAAAATGAAATGTAGACAGAGTAAATTGAAAGACAAAGACACACAGACAGAGTAAATTGAAAGACAAAGACACACATCTTAGGTAGATTTTTTTATGGTTCCTTTTTCTTATTGCAAAAAGGGTTGTTTTTTTCGTTTCGTTTCGTTTCGTTTGTTTTTGTTTATTTTTTCATTTCATTTCGTTTCTATAATTATCTTCGGCAGTTTACGATAGCATCATTTAGACAACCATTGATGTAAGTAATTGAAAGACAATTTTTGTTATGTTATATATATTTATTTCTATATATTTTCAGATATTAAATAAATTCATGTCGTCAATGTGGAAAATGAAAATTTTTATATTTCGTTATTATAGTTAATTATTTTTAAAAGAATCACAAAAATATGTTTTATGATTTTCAGCAAATAAATTAACTAAATTACAATTTTTCTACAAATTTTTTGCGTTTTTTTCAGTCTACTAAAATTCAGCAAAAAATTTTTTAATTTTTAGCAAGGCTTTTGTATTTCTAATCTACTAAGTGTTAGCAAAACTTTTGCTGAATCTACAAATTTTGTTGCTAAAAATCAGCTCGCTGATTTTCAGCAAAAGATTTTGCTGACATTAGCAACTTTTTTGCAAGCATCCTCCTGACTAAAATTTTGCGGACTCAGCAAAATTTTTTGCTAACTTTACAAACTTTTTTTTTGAGTGTACACTACCGGTAATATATATGGACCTTCTTCTGACCAGATCCGGAAAGACATTTTTAGCAGAAGTTTTCTATTAATTCAGCTAAAAAATTCTGTTGATTTAGCTAAATTGTTAATTAGTTTAACAAAAACTGTCAACTCAAATTTAGTTCTTCTAATATTTAGGTCACCTAAATTTAGCTAACTGTGATTCTCAACTTGATTGCAAATTCTGCTGACGCAAATTCAGGAACTATTTTCTGTTGTCGTGGCTGAATTTTCAACTTTTTGTACGGGGTTTTTTTGAGTGTAACTCTAAACAAAACTTTTTTGAATTTTTTTTTGGCAGACCATATTTATTTTCATGAGCCCACGAACTCCAACTTTTTTCTTGAAGACCTTAATGTGCAAATATGAAAATTTATTTGGGTTTAATACATTTTCTAAATTTTTTTTTTTAAGTATTAAAATGATCGTGTTAATAAACCATTTTAAGGTAAACATAATAATCCTTTCTAAAACAAAAGTGTAACTTACTTTTGTTTATTGTTGCCGCAAAAAAAATGTGGCTTATGGCCTGTTCCTCGATCTCGAACTAAAACCTAGTCGAACGATAGCTAGTCACTCGAATGCAAATCAATTTGGGTTTCTCTATTTCGAAAGCTATCGTTCGCCTATACTTACGTGTGCCAGTTTTTGTGTTTTACGTATTTACAAATCATAGTGTTGCCAGACCGGATATTTTAAACTGTTCCTTTAAAAGTACCAAAAATACTAAAAAATACTAAAATATGGAATCTTACCTTAATATACAAATACTGATTTTATGGGACAAACATGGGTCCGCCAAAAAACTTTTTTTTTTTTGAACTCCTGAACCAATTGGACTTTGTATGGCGTCATACCAAGGTCTTTATGCAAAATTCGTCTCAATGATGTCTCCGAAATGTTCAATTGTTGAGAACGACGGTGAATTGATGTTGATGGCGCTTCACGCACACTTTCTGCCACAGCAGCAATATTCTCGGGTGTAGGCACTGTTTTTGGCTTTTCACGCTTTGGTTTATCAATGAGGATGCCAGTTTCTTTCACTTTTTTCACAAGATAACGAACATACGGACCATATTCGTTCAGTGGAAGGATAAAATCAGACATGAGCTAAGTGTTACCATTCACGAAACAAGCACTAGTTGAAAAAAAAGTTAGATGGCGGACCCTTTATATGTAATTATTTTTTAAACAAAGTTTATTCTTTTATTCTAAAATATGGAAATATTTTTATACATTTTTGTATCGTTTTTTAAAATATTTTTTGTATTTTTTTATATGACTTCACCTAGTTAAATTTTCGATATGATGTCAAAAAAGTTATTTTGGATTCAAAAATAAAAATATAACGTACTTAGATTATTTTCCGTACAATAACCCAACCAAAACTTCTATTCCTAAATACAATTTAAAATATTCGTTACTCATATTTTTTAAGTAAATTACAAGTTTTATTTGAATCGTTTTACTGATTTTTGTTCTTTCAATATTTTTTTAATAAATGAATATTTTTATAAATATAGGTCTTTAAACAAGTTACTAAATGAGTTCGTATTATAAATTTATCACACAAAATATGAAATACAAGAATGTATAAAAATATTTCCATTTTATAGAATAAAAAAAATATTTTTTTATAAAAAACCATTAAAAATAAAAGACATGCTTGTTCCATAAAAATCAGTATTTGTATATTTAGCTAATAATATTCCATATTTTAGTAAACAGTATTTTTATTTTTGAAAATCGTAGGGGGAGAAAGTTTTGAAAAATGCATTAGAAAACTGCATTTGCATTAAGTATGCATTTTTTTTAGCAATCATTTTGTTTACAAAATCCAGTTATAAAGTAGACAAGTGCATATTCCAAATATCGTTTAAATTAATAACATGCGATATACAATTAAAAAGTTATGCCACTTCAAAGTGACGTGCTTTTTACAAATTTGGAGATCTGAAAAAGGAAATGTACAAATGGAACCATAGAGTATTCATGTGCAAAAAATAAACAAAATCAGAGGACCCGTGTTCAGATTTTTTTAGGTTTCTAATGGAATGAATTATGTATTGTTTTGAAAATATTTGTTACTCGAAATCAGAAAAGCAAGTGACTGGTTTTGGCATTTACGTTCGCACTGTTGACAACTCGTTCGAAATAGAGAAAACAAATTTTGTATGAAAACTGTTTCGACTTGTACTTCAAGACATCGTTCGCATAGAAATTTAGTTAGAGAAACCCAAATCAATTTTCTTTCGCTTAGAAATCGAAAGAAAGCATTCTTTCGAAATAGAGAAACAGGCCATTATTACTTTTATCGCCAACAATTTATACAGAACTAGGTCCAAATAATAAAAGTTTTACAGCAAATTTATGAAAATCAAAAAATAAAACTTCATACTTTTACACATAACTTCTCATTACACGGACCGATTTTAATCATTTTTGATATGAATGAAACATTTGTCAATATTTAAAAATAGTTTGCCCTAATATCAGAAAAATTGTTATACATTTAAGTGCATATTCATATACATATGTTTATAGATAAATGTGATAGCATTTTTCTTTTTAATTTTAACACATATATTTATATAGAATTTTATGCGATGTCGTATATTATTATATATAAAAGTGATATAATTTGTTTGATTTTATTGCATCATATATACTTGTACCTATATATAATTATATATTATGATCTTATATTTAGCTATATCAAGTATATATGAAAATATAAAATATATCAACTTATATGTAACATAAGATATAATGATATATAGCGATATATTAGAAATGTTCATGAAAATAGGTATGAAATGAAAATATATATCGTTACATATGACCACATTATTATAATTATATCGGACTATATATGACTATATATAAACTTTTTTCGTCGGGGAGTTAAATTAAGAAAATACTTTCCCCTTCGTTAGCTACATTACTTACAATTGTTCCTTAAAGGACATTCCACAAGAAAACAGTTGTTGTTTTTGTTTTGTGCTTTCCCTTATTTTTTATTTTGTGAAATTGTCTTTATCCTTTATAATGTCGGTACTGTTTTATTAATGTACATTTATTTCCTATTTTCATGATTCGTCTGCTTAATTGTCGTATTATCATTTACGGATATTATTTTAAATACAGTATGTCTGCTAAAATACAATTGTAATGAACTTTTTTTTTAACCGAGAAGTATTTCCCAAAACGCTTCCGGTTCGTTGTCTTGTTTCTCTATTTTGATGTTGTTTTGTTTTGTGTACTTTTCTATACAGCATTGTTTATACATACTTTGTTACGTACTCCTACTTCTTAAAAAATTTTATTGTAATATTGTATTTTTTGCAATTGTGTTACTTTTTTATCCACAATTAATTGTTCTATACAGCAGTTAAATCATACACGACCAACTCAACCATTTGTGTCCTTATTAATATTTTAGTCCTTATTACATGGGTTGTTATACTACAGTATTGTATTTTTTCGTGCTCATAGTCATGGCAATGAAACTACAAAGTGGAGGATGTGCAGAGTATATTAGCCCATCGAGCCACATAAACCTAATATTATTTATTTAAACTTAATTATTATACTCATATAAAAAGTTAGTAGCAATACAAGTACAACTGTTAGTAAAGCAACTTTGAAAGTGTTCAACTTATTTTTAGTTCAAATTAAGATTTTAGTTAAAAACTTTGCTATTTTGTCTTGACAAATACTTTACTTTTATAAAAATTTTTTGAATTTATTAAAGAGTAAAACCAGCAAAGGGCGTTGCGCTGTTTGCGTTTCATTATTTGTGCATTTTTTCATATTATCTCAGTAACAATATCAATAACACGGTGCTACAAAAAAAAATTCAATCACTTTTCAAGTAACCTGGTGTAGGTCGTTAGTCTAGGTGAGTGTATTACAAGCCCGGTTTGAGAAGCTCCACTATGCCCTCAAATTTTCGAGATAACGGTAAAAGTGTACTTTTTGCAACTGACGCATTTAACCATCCGATGGGTGAGAAGATCTCTTTTTCATTTTCAATCTGAAATTACTCCTTGATGGTCCATGGAAAGTATACCAGACCCCCATATGTATTCTAAGGAAATTTTATCTTGAATCGTTTAAAAATTTTTTTCTAGAATCGTTTATTGGCGATCCGACCAATAGTTTAGTTTCTATTGAGATTTAAAGGTGTTTAGTACGGTAACGTGTGTAAAGGTCCGCTTGGACCTTGTACTGAAATTTCAAGAAATCATTGGATTGTTTTATTGTTCGAGCACATCACAAACGTTTTCTTTGAATTTTAATTACTTTTTGGATTATTTTATTGTGCATTTCCTTGAAAACATAAACATATGGCAATGTGGTTTCAATTTTAAATGATCAGTTGGGTTTAAGAAAGCTGTCTGCAAGATGGGTGCCGCGTTTACCCTCAATTGACCATAAACGTAATAGTGTGACAACTTCAAAGGATTGTTTGGAGTTGTTTAACAGCAATTAGAAAGAGTTTTTACGGCGGTTTGTAACTGGGGATGAAATATGGATACATTAGAACACTCCGGAGATCAAGCAGTAGTCTAAACAATGTGTTTCTCCGGGTGAAGCCGCTCCGCAGAAGGCCAAGGTAAGTTTGAAGGCCAATAAGGTGATGGCAACAGGTTTTTTGGGATGCACGCGGGATAATCCACATCGATTACCTTTAAAAACTAAAAACAATAAACGGCGAATATTATGCCAACTTATTGGACCGATTTAACGAGGATTTAAAAAAAAAACGACCCCATATGGCCACACACAGAGAAAAATTTAGCTATTTGACAACTGAAATAAAGTTATAACGACTCAAACTTGGTTATTAGTAATTTCAGACGGTTGGCACAACTTAACATTAGTTTTCACAACAAATTTCGGTTAATTAAATTTTTTTTTTTAAAAGAAAGAGAAGCAACACTGAGGAAATTCTTAATGTGTTGCTTTCTTTGGAAATTGTATAGTGGAGAGATGAAAGGTGGGGAAAGATGAAGGGCTTCAAACATGGCAACACTGAAATTGGGCGAGATGATAAGTCTTAGAACAGTTATTGCTCGCCACCTGATGGATAGTTGGCGAACTTATTGAAGCTTTTTGGTTCATAGCCCTGATTCATTATTTTACTTCGGTGGGGTTAAGTGCTATGGGAACACCGAAGGTGGGAGCTGCGATACATATGAGGGATAGAAAACGCATACATATTATTTTTCTAAATTGATATTGCCGTCACCGGGAATCGAACCCGAGACCATCTGTGTAACAGTCCAACGCGCTAACCATTACACCACAGCGCCCACAATTCTAGCTGCAATAACCGACATATTCAGATATCGAATGTGAAAATCGTTGTACTTACTGAATTTATAAGTTGTTACCATTAATATACACTTTTCAATTCGGTTGGCACTTGATTCCTCTGTGTGCAAGAAAAAAGTTCTTTTTCATCAAGATAATGCACGGCTGCACACGTGTGCATTCTCAATGGCAAAATTCCATGAATTGGGCTTCGAATTGGTATCTCATTCGAAATATTCTCCGGACTTAGCCGCCAGTGACTATTTTGCTATTTCCAAACCTAAAGAAATGGCTCTGTGGAAAGAGATTTAGCTCCAACGATGAAATTATTGATCAAACAAATGCCTTTTTTATTAACCTCGAAAAATCCTATTTTTTGGAAGGGGTACAAAAATTGGAGAAACGTTAGTGCATTAAGCTAAAAGGAGATTATGTTGAAAAATAATTTTTTTTTTTGCAAAAAAAAAACTGTGTTTCATATGACAAAATATAAATAAATATATAGCAAATAAAAAAGTAGAAAGGTCGAACGCAAAACTCGACGTTCTCATTAGAAGAAAGTCGACTTTTCGACTTTTTCATCAGAAGAAAGTCGACCTCCTAAAAGTCGCAAAAGTCGATTAGTCGAAGGTCGATTTATAGAACCCTACCTTGTGTATGAATCGAATTCAAAAGTATTTTTAAACAACAACTAAATTTAAATATTTAATAGCAATCATTTTTGAAGTAACGGTTTAATTTGTCATTCGACAGTAAACGCGAAAAGTTGAAAGTTTTTTTTGTGTTGTTAAAAGTAATAAAAGTGTAAAAAAACTGAATATTCATAAAGTTTAAAACGTATTCTTAATTTTAAAAATATATTAATTTCTTTTAATATTCGTTAAGAATTAATTTTTTGAATTTCGATTCGCTACAGTAATGTTATAAAGTAGTAAAGAGGAACCAATTGTATGTATATATATATATATTATTTTTTTCAATCGGCGATAATTGTAATAATAATAATATCTATTAAACTGAGACTAGAATATACTTTTCTAGAGGTAGGACGTGCGCTGAATCCGAATCTGAATTCCAGAATTCCTCCATCACAGACTCAGAATTCATCCACCACATCGGGTTTTCGAGATATCACAACTAGAGCTGACTGATTCAAATTTTTAAAATGTTTGATATTCACCTAAGAAACATTGATTTTGAAAAAAAAAATTTGATTTTGATACAAGCACTCATTAGATAATTTTTTAAAAAGTTTAAAAAATGTCATAAAAAATAATCAGTTGGAATAATCCGATACATCATTGAACCGTTCCAATTAAATTGTATATCTTAACTTTTCTGTAAGTCCAACATCCTCGTTATTTTCCATGTATCCTTTTTAAAAGTGTTTTTTGGCAAAACATATTTTTTCTTGATTCTTGACCAGCTTTAAAAATTCGTGCAAATTCAAGCGAAATCAAGGACGTCTGGCAACCGTCTCACAAAAGTTTTTATGCAATCTGAAAGTTCTGACTGTTGTCTTCCAAATTCAGGTTAAACCTTTCCAATATCATATTTCTGCTCGTATATACCGTCCTTTGATATTCATTGGTATAGTGTTTTCTCTATTAGTGCTACCTTCTGAAAAATGAGATATCTGAAAAATTTCAAGATCTTTTTAAAAAAACATTGTCGGTCTATCAAGAGCTAACAAATTTGCTGTCTTACATGTTTGAAAAATGGCGAAAAGTCACGTTTTTTTTAATTTATTGTGAAAAGCACATTTTTCCTTTATACGAGTTTGTTACATATATGTAACCAATCGTTATCCTTCACTAAAATCCTTAAGTCCTTTTTTGGCATTTTCTACCAAAATATATAACTTTTTGTTTAAAATACAGCGTTTCATGCAGTAAAAGCTTAAAAAACTGCAAATGAAAACAGACCAATTTTTGACAGATTTTAACTCAGCGGAACTAAGTCTATTAATAAAGATCTGTTTCAAAGCCAGGGGTTTGTGTCCGTCGTATAGTGGCATACGAATATATTTTAAAATGGTTTGTGTACCTAAGAAATATGTTGCTGGTCTGTGCTGTTTGGTATGCTTTATGGGCTTGTGGAATCATTGGTCCGTACTTCGTTAAAAACAATGCTGGTCAGAACGTTACAGTCAATGATGACTGCTATAGAGCCAGTCACATGATATGCATGAGCTGTGGTGCATGACGGCAAAACATGTCACACAGCTCGTGCCACAATTGATTTATTGAAGGAAACGTTTGGGAACCGCATAGTTTCACGTTTCGGACACGTGAATTAGCCTCCAAGTGTGAAGTCGCTAGTCTATGCCCGAAATGATTGACCACTTGGAGGACAAGATTTGCCGCGTTAATTCCAATATACGGCGCCGCAAATGTTGGAAAAAGTCATCGAAAATTGGACCTCCATTAGGACTACGTCCGAGCCAGCCGTGGCTGTCATATGCCAGAAGTCTCTCTCTCTTTTGATAAAGTAAATATATTATGTCAATTTAAAAAAAATCATCTTTGTTTTATTCCATTTCAAAGTTCTATACCCCCATATATTTTTTAATGAAATGTTAATTTGCAAATTCTTTTTAAAGTGTTTTTTCGTTAAGCTTTGGAAATATTGACAAAACATATTTTTTCTTGATTCTTGACGAGCATTAAAAATTCGGGGCAAATCTAGCGAAATCTAGCATTTCTGGCAACCCTTATCATAACCGAAAGTTTTAAAAACCCTGTTGGAATGTTTAAAATTTAAAATTATTCACAAAAGTTTTTATGCAATCTGAAAGTCCTGTCCAATATCACATTTCTTCACGCAGAAACAGTCCTTTGATATTCACTGGTATGGTGCTTTCTATTAGTGCTGCTATTTGAAAAATGAGATATCTGAAAAATTTTATGACCTTTTTAAAGAAACATGGTCGGACTATCAAGTGCTAACAAATTTGCTATGTTACATGTTTGAAAAATGGCGTATTTTTAATTTATTTTAATTTATTGTTTCTTTTATACGAGTTTATGTGACCAATCGTTATCCTTCACTAAAATCCTTAAAAATAAAATATACGAAAACGCTGAAATATATATAATTGTTTTTTTTTTTGCATTCTCTACCAAACTATATAACTTTTTTTTTTATTAAATACCGAGTTTCATGCGCTAAAAGGTTAAAAAACTACAAATGAAAACAAACCAATTTTTGACAGATTTTAACTCAACGGAACTAAGTCTATTATATTTTAAAATGATTTGTGCACCTAACAAATATGCTGCTGGTCGTGTTAGACATTATACCTACAATACGGTTGGTAGAGAAGAAGAATATCATAGACCAACAACTGGAATTAATTGCATGACTTCATGACCTCTGGGTGCAGTATGGATGGCTATTACAAAGAACCCATCCTTTTAGTATAACAACAGCGCCACAAGAGAACAATATGTACGAGACAACTTTTGTTCTTTATTAAATGAATCGTGGTTTGGTTTTGACTTTTTAATTACGTATATTTTCTGCACAAAAAAAAAAACACACTTTAGTTAAGCAAAAAAAAAAAAAAAACTACAAGAATTCATATTGCCAGTAAAAGTTTATTAAAATATGTGCAAATGAAATACAAAATCCAGAAACAATGTAGGGAAATGTATATATAAAATAATACTTTTGCAAATAATTTCATGGTCAACTTTGACCAAATTTTTAGCAAACAATATGCAATTCCAAACACTAGACAGGAATGAGGAATTTGTAGGTGTAGAAAACTTGCACAACATAAATTTAAATAAGATTTTTTTATTAAATTACTAAGTAACCAAGTAATAAAAAATAACTATAAATACGCAGTGTAGAAACGGCAATAACATATCACTATTTTTTTGGACTACTAGTAATGACACCAGATTACGCTCTGCATTACTTTATTAAGTATTTAATTTTCCCATTATTTCAATACAAAAAATAATGTTTTACCCATAAGTACACATGTAATGCTCTACAAATTTGTTTAAAATATCATTATTTATTCAACACTAACTACCTTGCAGGAAATGAACCAGTCACTGGTATGGTTGCGTGACTAGAACTTGGAGTGTCCTTGTTTCAGTTCTGCTACACACAAAAAAAATAAAAACCGATTTCAATATTGAAAACCACCAACAACGAAAATTGCCAACAACGAAAATTGCTTATTGATGATTAATACGTTTTTTGTTAAAGTAATGCCTATTATGGAGGCTCTAGCTATTCTAAAACTTCGCGTTCTGATGAGATATTTAGCCATATCGAAATACTAGTATATAGCTAATATGTTTGATTTGCTTTATTTTTGTAAATTTACGGAGGCTAAAAGCTCGTTATAAATTGTAAAAGATAGCTCTTTAATTGAATCATTTTTTCAATTAAATAGTAACTCTTTTGGTTAAAAAATTGATCAATATCGTATACCTTTCGGAAAAGTGTTGTTGCCATATCAATTGTTTTTTTTTATTGCTTGCATTTTATAATATTGAATTTAAACCGGCATGAAATTCTCATTTAGTTAACAGATTTATTTATACTTATGTGAAAAAATTCACACATAAATTAGTTTTTTGCTTTCTATTCCAGCGTAGGGACTACGGGAAATTTGTTTTGGATTTGTTCTTTGCTAAAATTAGCAATTTTTTTGAAATCAGAGTATTTTTTTTTTTGTTTGAAATAATTTTTAGTATTTTTTTTGCATTTTCTTTTTGTTAAAAAAAATAATTTATTTTTATTAAACGGAATTATACTTTAAAAACTACATTGCCATTTTTATGATAATGTTTTGCAAAAAATAAATATTCAGATTTAAACAACTGAAAATAAGTTATTTAACTTAATAACGTAATAAACCTAATAAGAATTAATCTAATCGCAATTAATTTCAAATATTTATTACTAATACCACAAAACATACGCATTTATAAATAAAACTACATAAATATTGCAAAAAACAATAGCAATGTGTTGATGTTTGATTTTGAGCGATAATATAAAAAAATTTTCAAGCAAGTTCCGAATTTGAGCAAATATTTAATTGATTTAATTAATTTTTAATTGACAGCTTCTAAAATTTTCAACAAACCGATTTAATTGAAAAAAGTAGGAAATATTTTTTTCTGTGCTTACCATAGGATGTGGCAATTTCTAAATTTAGAGCTCCTTCTGACATGCCAGAGAACTTACCGAAGGCAACATATCACCATACTGGAACAAGTGAATACGCTACTAAACAAGTTAAACGTACATAGCATGCAACTAGTCTTATATAAGGCATTATTTGATATGTGACAGGACCAGTGCAAAATAAGTACGTACCACATTATTGAAAAAAATATTTGGTAAAAAACTAGTCACATATTAATCGCTTTGTGTTATGTATAAAAAAAATAGTTTCTAGTATAAAATTAATTATTTCGTGACATATCACTGGACTGCGCAAAGCGAACAAGTCACAGGACAAATTAAGAATAATTAGCATGTTACCTGTCACTTTTTGTTACACATGTGTCATATTATCGACAGGTTATAGAAAGAACAAGGTCGATTCGGTCACTAAACTTATCTAAAATATAATGACACATTAGCTTTTTTCATAACATTGCAAAAGTCATAAATTTTTTTTCTTTTTAACCCTTATGTGAGTGACCGGGTCAGCTGCGTATCTGCGGGGCATCTGTAAATAATGCAGAGTTAAAAGACTTGCTTTACCTGTTAGATATAAATCATGATGTGTCCAATTATTTTGCATTAAATAAAGAAACCATATAAACATTTTTTTTTTGCTATTTTTCATTAATGAAGAACATCTGAAAATACTTTTTATCTGACCCAATTATATAAGATATGAATACTAAGGTGGGGTGAAAATGTATGGACTTTTTCAAAATTCTTTTTTTTCCAACGTCATAGCGATGAAAAGTTGCCTTGCGATAAATGAATTTGACGTACAAAATTTTACCGACTTGTCTTGATGCTTTGAGGTGAACCAACACAATTGAATTTCAGAAAAAAAAGAAACATTTTTTTATATTATCATTTATTAAATAAATGATTAAATGTATGATTAAATGATTAAATATAAAAATACACAGTTAAATATGAAATTGTTTTTTCGATAGTAGTCTTGCCCTAATGAAACCATCTCGTTTATTTTCCCCACTAACTGCACTTGAAGCTTCTGTCACCAACTTGATGCAGCGCTCTACGGCTTGAGTGTGGCATGGAAAATCATGAATATTCTGACATGTGCCGAGACCGTTTTTGACAATGCCTTTCAAGGCTTCATCAGACATATTTAAAGTGAGAGGTGGCTCAGTTACTTTACAGTCCTGCCACGTAATAATGTCAGCATAATCTTTGGCATCGAAATTGAATTTAGGCACCTTAAGCGTTCGAAGTCCTCGAGCATATCCTGATCTTGCTTTTATGATTCTTTGATATGCCAGCTCCCGAATTATTTCTCTGTCATCTCCAAGCATAGCAATAAGAACGTTCTCTGGGTGACCGAAATATCCATTTCGTTGGATTACCTTGTCAATGATCATCTTTAAATGAGAGTTTAAATAGCGACTCAGGCTAATTGTTTGCACAGGTGCTTTGCTCCGTTTGTGCACGAGGGATTACATTTTATTGTAAACCACATCGGACCATAAACTTATATCACGTACGTGGCTAATACCACTAACTTTTCTTCGGGTTCAGTTTTAGTGGCATACAATCTAAGAATTCTATTATCTGTTGTTAGCCATCTGAAATGGTTAAGGGGTCCAGGGTTAATATTGGCAAAATCAGATGCAAATATACCAGTGCTGATAGCGATCATTATATCGTATAGATATATTTGGTCGGTACTCAACTCATTCCTAGTAATTTCAGGTAAGACTGTTATATAGCGGTGAATTTGACTATTGACCTTGTTTGACAATTTTTTAATTCAGATCCGATGGCACCTGAAAAGCATTTAGGTCCTGTAGTTTTTCCATCTAAATGTAACAACGAATGCCTCAGTGTTAGTTCATTATAATGCAACTGACAGATAAACCACTGCAATGGTCTGTTTAGTTCTTCTTCCATCAGAAGGAGAATACCACCTTTAAAACCTGTATTCACTACTGTTCCATCGAAGCCAACAACAGTTATTTCACTCAGTATTACCAACTTAAAATTCATGTGAGTTATTATAGTATCTTTAATACCTTTAGCAGTCCCCAACTCACATGTAACGTGCCCGAAATTGTCGCTTCCTGGTTCCGATAAAATCACATAATTATCTTCAATCTGGCGTTTTCTGTAAAATTTCCCTTCTTTCTGAATAATAACCAAAGCTTTGTCCTTTTTCCCATCAAAGTACATACCGCGAATGATTTTATTGCGATTTGCTTCTTGTAGAGTTGATCTGACTTTAGCTCTCTCACGGCGCAACTTCGAACGATCAATAACACCACTTGGATCGTTTGATGAAATAATGCCAACATTTTTAAGACAGAAGAAGCTATAATGGCAGCGGCTCTGTCAGAAACTCCAGTACGATCGCAGGCAAGGACTAACGATGGAAAATTTAATCTCTTTTTTTTTGAGGCGACGAAGCTATTTGTTTCAACTGTTCAGGTTTTTTATAGTTATGTCTAAAAGATGGCACAATTAAGCTATCGCATGAGCTTTGGAAAATGACAGACTTAAAACCCGAGTAACGTCGAAAAAATAGCAAACTAGATAAACTAATAACAAAATTGAACTTGATTAAAAATAATAAAATACAAGAAGTTAAAAAACATAAAGTGAAAACTTTATGATGTTGGGGGCACCTCTTAACACAGCGCTACCCAACTGATTTTTTTTGTGTTTAATAATGACCTAAAAGAGCAACTTTTGCCAGGTATTACTAAGCAATTATCAAATAAAGTGAAAATCGCTCCACCTTAATGAAAACAAAGACATATAATAAGAAATATATGAATAAGGAGTAATTTTTGAATATTTTCTGTTAAGGGGTTATAAACATACCATACAAGTGTTTGGTATAGTTAAAAAGGAAATTACCTGTAGATTGCGACATTTTTAAAAAAGTGCTATTAGGAAGTTAAAAATTTCAGTTTTTGTTGAAATGTAAACTTGCACTATTCAATAAACAGACATAGTAAAATGATTTTTTGGATTTTAATAGACTTTTAAGTCAACAATGCGATATTTATGTCCGAATTTATGATTTTCAGAAAGCAATCCCTTAATTCCCAAAACTAAAAATTTCAAAAATCGGATTTTTTACATTTTCTGCTGCCATGTCCTCACTAGAAGAGACTTATCCAAAAAATGAGCCACATGTTAGTGTATCTATAACCGACTTCCGCTACCTATTTGGTGCGTGCACAAATTTCAACGGTGGGTTAAAGTTGATATTTGCCTTAAAAATGTTGCAAATTTAGAAGCGGATGGGGGGAAAAGTATTTACATATCAAAAAATTTTTTTACCACAACTTGCTTTTATATAAAATGGCCATTTATTAAAGAATACACACTTTATATGTTCAGAACGAAAATATTTATCTAGAGTGGAAAGACTGCTGGTGCTTTTTGGTTAAAATTTTGCAAAAATTTTATTTTTTTTTTTCAATTTCTATTTTAAACGAACGTAGCTATTGAGTGGAACAAGATATTGAAATCCTTTTTTTTATTTAATCAATAGTTTATTTAGTTAAATGACCAATATTTTAAAAAGGATATTGTTCCCGATTTCTTCGCGCTATTCGAAAAACACTGGACCTGAGTCGGACATAATTTGGAGTTTCACATTTTCAAACGGGAATATTTAGGGAATTATTGGAGATAACCAATACCTTCAAGCATGATTTTGTTAATTTCTACTAGCAGATTAGAAATATGTTAAACTTAGAATTTTCTCCTGGTAAATTATGATTTTTGGCTGTTAGGTCTCTCATCGGCCAAATATAAAATAATATTAAGTGATTTTTTACGAAAAAATTCAATAATAAAATAAGTAAAAATATGCAAAAAAAACATGGATTGAAATGCAATAAAAATATGCATTTAAAGCAAAATATGCAGTAATATGAATTTACAGCAAAATTTGCAAAATTTGCAAAATTTATGCATTTTTAACGCAAACTCTTTGTTGACAATGTTCTCACACTTAAAGAAAAAAACATTCATTTGCATGAATTATTATAAATTACAGTGGAAGAAAAAAATAATACAATATTAAGGGAATTTGACAACAGATACTTTCTTCACTTCCTTACAACTGGCTCGGACCTTGCATACACGAAAGAACAAACGGTTCCTGCCATCAAACATGCAGCCGCATCTCTATGAGTATGTATAAAATATGTTTATAATAAAATTCTACTAATTTCGCCTTCAGTAAAGAGGCGATTTTGTGTTCCTACGTGTCAAAAGAGAAAAAGGCTTTGATTATGTTATCGACGATGCATTCAAAGACTGAAACAGAACTAAATTCGACTGCTAAACCCGAAATTAAAATGTATTACAACCAAACTAAAGGAGTCGTTGATAGTATAGATAAATTATTAGGAGAATATACTACTAAACTCAGAACAAACTGATGCACAGTGGTATAAACAAGAACATTTTTGGAAATAATTCTGACATTCCTTACTTCGATTGCAATGAAATTTGGAACTGGCATAAATGACGTTATATCGAGTTTAAACATGTCACATAAGGGTTTGGTATCGTTTTGTCACGCTTGGAGTGTTGAAGTATGGGCTAAGCTCGGCGGATAGGGAGTATCCTTTACCATACTGAAACCGATAGCAAACTACAAGAGAATAAAAATTATCTAGCTCCAAGACTCTTTAAAAAAAAAATTACTAATGGCAAAATATAAATCTAATAACGTTTTCTGTAAACAGAAATGTATATATATATATATATATCGTTCTACTTGACGACAGATGTTCTTATTGCCTGGGACACTTAAATACTTAAATACTTATTCCCCACCCTGCAACACATGAACGACCTGTGTCCTAGTAATGCATTTTTAGTTATTTCCCTTAAAAAAATCTAAAATCTAGTATTTCATATCTACATTACCTTATTTATCTGGTGATCTAACATTCCCGATTAAAACATTACTCTTCCATTTCAAATTTTAAACAATTCATTTATTAAAACAAATGATAGTCCTGACAAAGCAGTCAAAATAAAACTAAAAAATAATTACAATGTTCAGTAAGAGGGTGAGATACTAATGAAATAAGCGAAAATATCATACGATTGTAGACCAAGTATAAACAATTCAAAATACGTAGTTATAAACTAAATAACATTGAAGTTAGTAAATAACTAATTTAGTTTCATAAAATTTGTTAATTCGAATGCTTGTTTGTGTTCAGCTTAGAGTTTATGATCCTTTTTCCTTTAAAGGATAACGATGATCTAAGAAAACCAATTTATTTAAAGATGACCCAGAAAAGAATAGTGCTTACCCAGAAGCACTTCCGGAAGGCATTATTTAATTACGAAGCGCTTCCAAACAAATCCAAAAGGCATGATTTTTGTTTGCGATGTCCCACTTGTTATGTCTCTTTTAAGCAGGTGAAAAGCGCATATTTCATCTGCTCTTAGAAGCACTAAATTCATGCCTTCTTAGGCAATAAGAAGCGCTTATGTTGGCAACATTAATGCTTCTTGGTATGCATTCTTTATTGCTCAAAGAATGCATTTTGCGAAGCACAACAGAATGCCTTCCCTTATTGCTTTGTTGTATGCAAGGCGGTGGAGCACTATTTTGGAAGCATACAAATTTAGTTACTGCTTACTTAATTCAGGTTATTTTTTTGCTGGGGATGGTAACTTTCTCAACTTCGAATCAGCCGATGAATTAAGCTTAATGCATCTGCTTCATTCTGTAAAGGTAGATAATAAATTTCATTATATTTGGTTTAAAAAAAAATAAATCAATCAATAAATAAACAGCTGGATGTAAAATCTTTACATTAAGGTTTCATTAAAACAATTCAACATCATAGTATCACAGATACACAAAAAAAAACCTTGCTATGTAAGGAATGCCAATAAAATAATAATATTTCCAATTAATTAACATTAAAATAACTTTTCTTATAAACTATTAAGATTAACTTAACCAAGAACATCGATTTCTTTAACAATAGATTTAAATATTAATATTTAGATATATTTAGTTAGAATATTGTTCTACCTCAAGTCCAAAAATCTAATATGATATTATCATATTAGATTATATATGTTGCTTTTCGAAAAGGTTAAACATTTTCATGATAGACAATACAATTGTTTCATTGGCATCACCCAAATCTTCAGTTTTCTGCAATAGAAAAAGATAATTGGCTTATCTTAAACCGAGACATTCTCTATGAGAATATTTAGGTTTATAATAATATTAAAATATTGTAATTAATTTAAAGAAATCAAATTTAACTAAGATCTTTAAATGTTGAGTTAGAGTTATTATTAAGTATAAAGTTTAAAATTATAACAAAAAAATTATACCATACTATGGAGAGATATTGTTGTACTTAGTCCTGGATTTTACTAGTCGATTACATTACGATTAAAATAAGCAAACAAACAAAGTTTGGTTGACAACGTAAACTTTTGTTTTTCTTTTGTTGACTACGTCACAGCTTTGATACAACAAATTACTATATTTATTTGTAGTATTAGGTGGGATCGGAACTCCAATATGATTTCGCCAATACGATTATGATTCGGAAATAATTTTGTGATGAAATTTAGATTATGATTTAATTAAAAATTCTTGGTTTCTCCTCTTGTAAATTAAAATACACGCCAAAAGTAAATTATTTAGAAATGATCATTTGCCAAAGGAATTTGGTAAGGTAAAGCAAACTTCTTTCCGGATTTTTGCTTTTAAAAGATGACAATCTATGATCACTTAAAAAAAAAAAAACTGGAGTTCCAAATACGTATATGGTATGATGATCGACATTATGATCGCAACTTTAATTTCAGGTTTCCACTTATTACGTTATTCGAGTATGAACAAAAATTGGTGGTAAAAGTGTCGATGAATCTTCTCGATCCAATTTGATTACTTGAATACAATTCAATATGTACTGGCCCTTCACAGTTGAAACCTTCGTGTTATAAAAGACGTGATGCTTTAGTGGGCAATCGGCCCTGACATCAACCCTTTTGAACGATCTCACTTAACCATATGTGCAATTCTAATGAAAAGTACCACACTCAATTGTCATAACGATTTTAAGAGCTTATAATTTTCTTCAAAAAAAATCTTTTTGTTATTATATAAAGAAAATTGGACTAAATGCGAAATCCAAGTAATTTTACTTCAAAAAGTTTTAAAATCTCGGATTGCTAAAAAAAATTAAAATTTTATTTAGATGTGACGTTGACGTTGATTGCAAAATACAGAAAGAACTTAACCGGAAATATTGGCCAGAAATATTGACATTTCTTTCCTGTCAAATGTAAGCAGTGCATTTCAAAGTAGATCCAATCAATTCCTAATAGAAATAACATACAGTCTTTCCAGTCTTAGAAATATAGCTTTTATTATGTGGTAGGGTTTTAAAAGCAAATAATTTAAAAGAGATTACTCTATGTAATGGTTAGCGCGTTGGACTTTTACACAGAAGGTGCCGGGTTCGATCCCCGGTGCCGGCAACATCAAATTAATATGTATGAGTTTTTTCTATCCCTCATGCGTATCGCAATGTCCACCTTCGGTGTTCCCATAGCAATTAACCCCACCGAAGTAAAATAATGAATCAGGGCTATGAACCAAAAAGCTTCAATAAGTTCGCCAACTCTCCATCAGGTGGCGAGCAACAACTGTTCTAAGACTTATCATCTCGCGCAATTACAGTGTTGCCATGTCTGAAGCCCTTCATCTTTCCCCACCTTTCATCTCTATACTATCCCTTTCCAAAGAAAGCAACACACTAAATATAGGAAGTATTTCCTGAGTGTTGCCTCTCTTTTTAAAAATAAACATAAATAATAAATAATTTAATATGCAAGGCTTTGAAAACCATTGTATCCTCTCTGCATGGTCAAATTTCTAGTATGCTATATAAGTTTAAAGGCCTCATTAGTTGTTACTTTCTGTTGCCGTTCTGTGTCGTTCTGTTCTGTAGGTAATATTTTGTAATTACTTTTTCTGTGAAAGGAATCAGCTGTTTTACCAAGTAAAAGAAAATCCAAACAAAAACATTCAAATCAGGGATGATAAATACGATTTTAAAATAGTACCAACCTGCATATAACATAGTACTTTTTCGGCATCCAAAGTATAAAAAAAAAATTTAGATATAAATTAACAAACAACAAGTGCATGCATAAATTTGGTTTTACCAATTTTTATCTTTGTACCCTCCAAAATGAACAACAAAACTATATTAAAAAAAATATGTTAAGAGGTGAAAACACAATTTTGAGGTGAAAAACTTTTTTGGATGTAAAAAAATAAATTGTGTGGTTGAAAACCACTTTTGTGATAACAAAACTATTTTTGAGGTAAAAAAAAAATTTTTTGTGGAGAAAAAAGAATTTGCGGTGAATTTTAAATATTATTCACCTCTTAGCGTCTGGTGGAAAAATATGACGTTATATTTTATACACCAGACACTACAATGAATTCGAATAATATACAGTCCATTATACACCAATTTGTATGAAAAATTTAGAGGTACTTTCACATTGTCACTCATTACTTTTGAACCGCTGGACCGATTTTGCTCATTTTTAATACCAAACTTTTCGGAAAAATGTACATAAAGCTATGTAAAAATGAGCAGTGCATACTAAGAAAATTAGCCGATATTAATATAAGAAATTATTAAAATTTTGAGATTTTTTCTTAAATTCACCAAATTTTTAATATTTTTTGAATGTGCTATTAATATCTTGCTGTATTGAATTACGTTTCTCACAGTTTTTTGCGAATTTAATCCTTGTGATTGGTTGCAAACAAATTTGTTCGTGAACTCATTCGATTATAAAAACACGCTGCTAATAGTCAATTTCACATTTTTATAAGATTTTTATTATTTACTTTTGTGAAAATCAAAATTAGTTAATAATTATAACAATTAGTGATAGAATTCAATAATTGGTTTAATCGATTACTAAAACTCTAATATAATCATCTGTAATCCGTCGCACTCAGTGAATTCATGTGATTGAATTCACAGCGTTTGGTTCCAAAATAATTGATTGTCCATATGGGACTGCAAATCGAATTAATAATTATTGAATTTTAAAGGCACCAAGAAATCCATACAGAAAAATAGAAAAATTTGTACATCTGAGGTTCAAATAGTACCATAAAAAGTACTAACGTACCAACTTTATCAACCCTGATTCAAATATTGAGAAAAAGATTTCACAACAAACCAATACATACGCACTTTAGGCTGTCACTTAACGTTGAATTCTATTTTCAATAGAATTGTCCGGAACAGAACAGAACGAAAAAGTGAAAACTAACCACACATACAGACTTTCAATTGAACAGAAACAAAACAGCTGATTCGTAACGGAACAGAACGTACAAACTAATTCTGCCTTAAGAAAAGCTTTTTGGATGAACCATTACTTGCTCTTACATAAATCAGAGTTTTAATATAATGCAATATTCCACAAAATATCTCATGCAACAAAATCTGTAACAATAACCAAAATTTTGAAAAAGAAATTTGTCTGAGTCGGATCAAATTTGTAATTCCACATTTTCAAATGGAAATATCTCGGGAACTATTAGAGATAAAAAAACACATGTATTTTGTTAGTCTCTACTAGCAGATTACAAATATGTTAGTTTTTCGGAATAGAAGCAAAAAAATGGAGAGCAGTTTAAACTTTACTATTTTGGGTGGTCATATTGTGATATAACCCACTGTGCAATATGAAGAAAGTCGGGAAACGTCTTTTCATGAAATGAACGATATGTATTTATAATTAACAAAATTTACATATATGAAGATTTTCTTTTAATAATTTTTAAGTAATGAAGTTTTTGAACAAAAAAATGTGTATTTCGTTAGGATATTTTAATGTTATCGATATTTTAGAATTAAAAAAAAAAATACAAGTTTTCAATTTATTTTTGAATCAATGGTGATAATCTTTAACTTCGAGCTCATATATTAGTTCTCATTTAGTGAGAAAACTAGTTTATATGCTTGATGTTTTGCATGGGATTGTTACCCTCTTTCAAAATGTGTTCTGATGATGGAAACCAAGAAAATTCCTTAAATAGATCTATCAACACATTCCTGAAAGTGGTGAATTAATAAATTTGAAAACAAAAACTATAGATTATTTGTTAGGATAATGTACTAATAAAGAAATATAGAGTATGGCCTCGAACTTGAATAATTTTTGTTTTTATTTTAGAATTATTTCATTCCGGTTTTTTAAGGTTAAAAGAGTTCCTTGAAACGGTATTGAATTGTTATCGATATTTTAGGATTAGAGCTTGCCAACCATGAAAATCCTTAAAATATAATTAATTCGCTAAGTATTGACATTTTTTTTATTAAAACACGTTTCCTTATCACTTCTAGCCATTGTCCCCATTTAGGGACATATCCTTCAAAATTACATCAATTTCTATTATAATTATTTTTCTTCATTTTGTATTCTAATTTAAGGTAATTTATTCAATAAAATAGTTTAAATCAGTTTTTCAGTGCCATATTTGATTTGGGCGTTAAAGGGTTAATTAAAAAACACGGGTTTTTGCAAATTCGGTGATCATTTTTGATTACAGGCTGAAGTGGGTTAATGACATTCGATGAGCAACAATTCCATATCCGAATAATTTTGAATAAACTCGTACTGAATGAATATATGAAATATTTAATATTTCAAAATTTCCAATTTTGCAAAGTCTTAATAAAAAAAGCGATTTTAACAAATGGGACATTTTTGGCTGAAATTCGGCACGTGTTAAAATTTTCCAAAAACAATTAGATTTCTTCTATTTGGAGCAATTAGCAATACAACTGTGGGTGTAATTACAAATATATTTTTATGGGACAACCTAATGTGTATGAATCAATTTATAGGTAAATACTTTGGGAAACTATCGACAGAATCGTAATATAAATTAAGGTTCATAAAAGAGTCATGTCATTTTGTCATGTCCAACCGCTGAAGTAAGAAAATTAAAGTTTAGAACCTTTTTTCTTGGGCCATTGATAAGGAAAAACATGTTTAAATGAGTTAAATAAGGAATAAGGTTCCCTCTTAGTCACCCAGCCCAAAACCAATGGAGATAGGTACTTTAAATTTTGAATGTTGTCATCTTCTAAGACTGGGACTGAGCAAGTTTCTCCCATAACGCCATATTCTTGAATGTATCTGCAGACTTACTGAATGTAGATTTTTTGGATTTTTTATAAAATCTTGGTATAATTATGGTTTTAAAGAGAAAAGGTAAAAAGTGTAATGATTAAGGCCAAGCCATTAAAGTAGCAATTGGCAAATTGAAATTGAAATTGAAGTATCCACTATAAGAGGAAACCTAATTTACTAAAAAAAAAATTCTGAGAAAAATCTTCCAATTTTCTTCTAAATGTATTCCGTTATATAAAACTACCGGTCACGAAGCATCGGGCTTTAAGCTCGTCATACATAAGTTAAGCATCAAGTGTCTGTCATAATTGATAAGGATATTATTGTTCATTTCCAAACAATCATAATAATAATCATTCAAAATATGGGGTTTGTTTACAACTCTAACGGAAAGTGTCTAACACAAAACTATATAGAGAAATACATAAATATATCGTAAATTACACACAATTATACGGTCGTTTAACATTTTTTTGTTAACTTTCTCGTCGTCGTCCTTCTCATCCTCCTCGTTGCCATAGTCCTCGTTGTTGTTCATTTGTAATATTTTACAAAAATAGCCAAGTTAGTGTGAGTACGCTAAATTCCGTTACTTTTCTATTGTATATGATTTTATTTTTATGAAATAAAAATAGATGAGGAAAAACTGTCCATGGTAAATGTAATAAGTGTGTGCCTTTTTTCTCTTTTTTTTGTGTTGCTCACCAAACATTTGTACGTTTGCCATCTATTTTTGTTGCGGATGACAACATTAAATGGCAATTATCGCGTTATGAGTTTCTAACAAGCTATCACGGAAAATGTAATAATGTTGTACGGAAGCAGAAATAGCCTGAGGCGTTCGACTTGTCTGTCTGTTTTGTGAGTGTGTCTGTGATTTGTTAGTGTGTGCATGTATATTAGGGTGTCCCTTAAAAATATATTTGTCATTGCACAGCCCAGTTTCATTGCAAATTGTTCCAAATGAAAGAAACCGATTTTTTTGGAAAACGTTAAGAAGTCGGCCGAAAATATTCAATTTTTGCAAAAAGTGTGTTACTAAAAAATTCCAAAACTTTAAAATTTGAAAAAAATTATTTTTGATTTCATTTAATATACTCAAAATTATTCACATATGCAATTCAGACTTCATCGGATATCATTAATCCACTTTAGCCTGGAATCCAAAATAACCCACGAATTTGATCAAAATGCAAAATTGTCTTTTTTTGTATACCCTGCACACATTGTGCTGAGGGTACATATCAATTTGTCGTTCCGTTTGAAACGTTTCGAAATATAGGTCTAAGATCCCATAAAGTACATATATTCTTGATCCTTGTTCAATTTTAAGCCGATTTAGCAATGTCCGTCTGTCTGTCCATCTATCTGTCCATTTAAATGGCGATCACAGCGAAGAAATGCTATAGAGACACCTATATAATTTGCGTAGATAATTCCATCCTAGATAGAGCATCCTCCTGAGCAGTTTTGTATGGAAAATGGGCAAAATCAGTCCAGTGGTTCAAAAGTTATAAGTGAAAATGTGAAGGTAACTCTAAATTTTCAATTCAAACTGGAGTATTACAGTACAAGTTCATAGTAGGTTAAGAGGTCCATGATTTTTCAAATGTCGAGATTTTTTTTCGGTTACGAATAGATAAAAAATAAAACAATTTAAAAAGTTTTGCAAAAAATAAAAAAGTATACTTTTTTATATTTAACCGATCTGTCTGATATTTCGCATAGATGAAGTTCTTAATCAAGATTTAGAAAAATAGTTTTTATAAAATTTTTCCTATTTTATGCTTTATCATTATCAAAAGAAATATTTTGTTAAATCGGTTAAAGTAAAAGGTTTCTCTACGACTGTATTTCCTATAAAACTGTCTTTTCTTTGCAGTAACGAAAAACAATGCACAAATAAATAAAATTTTGTGGTTGTGAACTAAATTCACAGTTATTGTTGCCTATATTTCAATAGATTTAATTATAAAAACTAAGCATCCGTAATTTGTATTCGTTTAAGACAAAATTCAGCACATGTTTATTGGCCCAAATTTTATTAAGACATGCCAAATATGAAGAAAATTAGTTAATATTTAGATATAGTTAACCAACACACAGAGAAAAATTTAGCGCTTTGCCAACTGCAATTCGGTTAGTTCGACTTAAATTCGGTTATTACGAATTTCACTGGGTTGGTTCAACTGAACATTTGTTTTCACAACAAAGTTCGGTAAATTCAACTGAATTTAAGTTGCAACACACAAAATATTCAGAAATCGAATGTAAATATCGTTGTATTAACTGAATTTATAAGTTGTTTCTATTAAAATACACATTTCAATTCGGTTGGCACTTTATTTCTCTGTGTACACAAAAGTAGGTACATAGCAATATATTGGATTTATGTATCTATTTAAATCTAGATTTGAACCGATTTGCACCAAATTTGGCATATCATATTAAAATGTGAACAAATAAACATATTCTAAGTCTTGCCCGAATCGAAGAATAATTTCGAATACATAACCTAGAAATTTTCTGCTAAAAGTCGTAAAAAAGTGCTCATAATTTTTAAACTTAATTTTTATCATTAAATCGTTTTATCTATTGATACATGAAGTTTCTCAGCAACTCTTTCAAATTCTATTTCATTATTATAAAATAACACAAGTAAAATATGACACTTAACCCTTTGAGGACCATACATTTTCGCCGGAGCAGTTTTGAAATTTTCACGATTTTCTTTATCTCTGACCTAATAATAGTTATGTTTACAAAAATTGGTTCCGTGGATCCCATCCTTGACCTTCATTTCGGACAGCGAAAATAATTTCCATTTGACGACCACTCAGTTTTGTCTGAAGAGATTTTTACAGTTTATCAATTTCGTGATCTTCAACTGAATAACAAACAGTATAGTTCCAACAAATTGGCTCCATAGACATTCTTCACACCCCTCATTTCGCTGTCGAAAATTTTTAATTTTGCCATTAAATAAACAATAATTTATTTCCAACTTTTAGGATTTGTGAAGGGTAAGTGTGACAAGATACAGATTTAACGCCCTTCACATTTGTATTGCCCCAACTCTCACTTACCTTACGTTTGTACATATTTACTCTGTTTTCTACCTGCACAATTATAAGTGCCAAAAACGCTTGTGCAATTATACTTTTCTGTTTTCTTCAAAGGGTTAAAAAAAATTTTTTTCTTTCAAATATTTTTTAATTAAATGGAGATAACGGTTTAATGAGAAGAATTTTATACAAATTTATATAAAAGTTCTGTGTAGTTAGGTGAATTTGTCTCCATTGGTATCAAAACTCCGTTATTCCTTTCGTACCACTCCACCGCTGATTTATTATAATTGAAAGATGCAAGGTCAGGCCTAAAGAAAGTTGATACCTCATGTTCCCGAATAATTGGCAAATGCCAAACACTCTCTTAAGTACAAATCGGTCTTTATAGTGCCTGTGTTTTGTAAAAAGTCATAATTTTGCAGCAAATGCGAATTGTTTGCCAAACTAAACATTTTGTTGCGAACTTTATTTTTTTTTTGTAATTTTTTCTAAACATTTCCTCGTACTTCCGCTACATAAAATCCTGTCCGAGAAGCTGAGAAAAGTCACTAAGGATGTAGGCTTGGTCATCCATTATTTATCAATCATATTTTGCTACAAAATTAGGACACCGTTTTTTGGCTCGTTCTTTGGTTTCCGCATTACTTCTATTAACAGTATGAAAGTCATTAGAGCAAATTTCACATTGTTTTTTACGTTTTTATTGTCATCTTAAATCAAATTTCATACAAAATAAGTACGACATATTCCATTTACGATATAATCATATTTGAGATATGTATATGCCACTTAACTTTGGTTACTAAAAATAAGCCTATATGCAAAAAATTTTACATATAGTCACAATAAAAAGAAATTTCAAAATAATTCTGAAACCTAAAAATATTTATGTAAGTTCTAAATTATTCGAAAATTTCAGATGCTTAAACGAAAATCGGAATCAGAGAATTGAGGTAAAGCTTTTCAAACATCTTTTCTTTATTTCAAGGTTCCCACCAGTTATAAATCTAACAAAATTTTATATAGTCACATTAATTGATGACTATATCCGAAGATATTTATATTTATATTTTTTTTTAACAACGCTAGAAACTTTAATTTTTTTATCAATAGCTATAGGAGTACGATTTGTATTTTCTTTATAAATTTCAATTATTTTCTCTCTTTTACTTTTTGTTGATTATTCCTTTTTGGACAAACTATTTATTAGTTTTCATTGCTACTTTTTACACAAAATTTAAGTACATTTTCAAAGATCACTTGATAAAAAAATATTTAATTTGAAGTATTTAAAAGAATTTATAAGGTAAGATCCGTGCACTAGTTTGACTGATCTCACCCCTTAACTGCGGTATCGCGGAGACGGCCGAACATAAATTTAAATAACCAAAGGATTTTAAAGACACCAAATATTATTGCCATAAAGAACATATATAAGAAGCATGAATGGTAACTGATTCCATGCGGTTATCTATAAGGGTAACGCTATTTTCGTTTATTTCGGTAACGCTATTTTAGGGGTAACGATATTTTAGTTATTTCAGTAACGATTTTTTTTAGCGTTAACGATATTTTAGCTATTTTGTTATCGATATTTTAGCGATAACGGTATTTAATTTTTTTATTTTACTTCGGCAACGTTATTAAGGGGATAACAAGTTTTCAGTTATTTCGGTAACGTTATTTTAGTTAGTCAGAGAATGTCAATGCACGTCGATAATTTTATCCCCATTAAGCACGAATTCTAATGAACGGCCAGTTTATGATCAAACTTTGTGAAAATAATTTTCAATTTACAGCGATTATTTTTTCTGATTTTGTCAGATTATTTCGGTAACGGTATTTTAAGCATATTGGTATTTTATTTATATCGGTAACGGTATTTGACGGATAACGATAGTCAGTAAAAAGGGTTTGGAATCGAAAACGGTATTTAAGCGGTATTGCCTGCCATTCCTGATTTGAAGTTATAGACTTCTTAATTCAAATTTATTTTTACAAATTTCGTTGCAAACTGAATAATAAAATCAGTGTCCCTTTAAAAAAATGCTAATATACAGGCCAGAATAATAGTGGGAACAGCACACACAACTACAAAATGCAACTCATTTGTGCATTATTTTTCGCTAGTTTAAAGAAAACAGAGTATTTTTACTGGGACCGATCTAAAAAAGTTTTCTTTTTTTTTTGATAATGGTAGAGCAAAAAATAGTAAAAATTTTATAGAATAAAATCTCGAAATATTTATTAAGAAGTACGTTCACTTCCGAGGAATTGTGCAATGTTATCAGAAATCAACTCGATGTTAAAAAAGCACCCGGTGTGATCTAATTTGCCCAAAAATGATTAAAGAACTACCAATGATAGCAATAGTATATCCCACCTCCTTATTCAACGAAATGCTTCGGATTGGCTACTTTCCGAACTCTTGGAAAACTTCACAAATTGTTAAGATCCACAAACCTGGTAAAGACAAAACACTTGCTTCGTCCTGTAGACCTATAAGTCGTCTTCCGAGTCTATCTAAATTATTCGAAAAATTGGTCTTGGCAAAAATTATGCCTTACCTTAGCGAAAACGATTTTATACCCACACATCAGTTTGGCTTTCGCAAAGAACATGACACAATTGAACAGGTAAATCGTTTAACGGATCATATAAGATGATCATTTGAAGATATGACTTACTGTTCGGCTATCTTCTTGGACGTAGCCCAAGTGTTCGATAAAGTATGGCAAGAGGGTCTGCTTTATAAAATACGCAATTGGTTTCCATCAAATTGTCACCAGATTCTGGAATCATATCTTACCAACAGAAGTTTTCGGGTAAAGTACAAAAGTCATACCACTGATGATTTTAAAATCAAAGCAGGTTTTCCTCAGGGAAGTGTCCTAGGTCCTATATTGTATATAGTTTTTACATCTGATATACCAACGGACCAACGATTAACGACATCAACTTTTGCGGATGATACAGCTATTCTTAGCACTCACAAGAATCCTGGAATAGCATCAAAGTTGCTAAACGAACACTTACGCAATCTCGAGACATGGCTCTCTAATTGCAGAATCAAGGCAAATGAACAAAAGTGCAAACATTTAGTTTACGGCCCGAAACCTGTCCCTCAGTATTTCTGAACAATGTCGTAATTCCACACACCAATGATGTAGTCTACCTTGGCATTCATTTGGATCGACGCCTTACATGGCGCAGACACATTGAAGCTAAGAAAACTCAAATAAAACTAAAAGCTTCTGGTCTGCATTGACTTAGAACCACCAATCGAAACTGACCCTCGAATACAAAGTTATATTGTATAATACTATAATAAAGCCAATATGGACATATGGCGTCCAGCTTTGGGGTAACGCATCTAAAACCAACATCGACGTTATACAGAGGTCTCAATCGAGGATATAGCGAATAATAACAGGCGCTCCTTGGTATATAAGGAATGAAAATATACACTAAGATCTGAATATTCCTTTAGTGAAGGATGAAATCTGCCGCCTGCAAGCAAATTATAAGCTGAAATTGATACATCACCCAAACCCACTTGCAAGAAATCTGATGAACACTGCAAGCGTAACACGTCTTCGACGAAACGACCTGACAACAATACTGTAACACCCCGCTGTATATTGGGAGTACCGTTTTATAACGACATCTTAATTGTTGAAATAATAATAAAAAAATAAATAACTTCTATTTTTGCTCAAAAAATAAAAATCAAAAAAATAACTTTTATTTTTGCCCGAAAAAATAAAAATCATAAAATAACTTCTATTTTTGCTCGAAAAAATAAAAATAAAATAATAAATTTTATTTTTGCTCGAAAAAATAAAAATCAAAATTTTAAAAAGCAATGCATTTTATTATAGACTAGTTCATAAGGATCAAAATGGTATACTTGAAACAGTTTACCGACATTTACTTCTAGTTGCTTTTTTTGTTTAAAAATTTGAAAATAAAAGCACATGCTAAAAATTAGTATTTTGTGTAACTTGATCCACATAGGTTTAATGTTTCCACATTTCACCACAAAGGACATACAAGGAAATTTGCAGAATAATAAGCTTTATAGCGGTAAGCCGTCTCCAGGTGGGGTATTTTAAATTGGCCATAAGTGCGCCAAATGTGTGGTTTATAATAAGAATTTAAGCTATTTCGAAAGAAACCCAAATTTACAAAATATTTTCTGAAGTAATTTTTTGTGTACATGGCACGGTTTGGAAGCGAGAAAGCATTAAAGTTAAAATTTTGTAATATTTACAAACATAATTATTTTGAAATGAACACAATTTTCAAAAATCTTGAAAACATATTTATGTTGACGTGAAAGCGTTGATTCAAAAAATACAAAGTAAGATTGAAGCTTAAACTATAAAAAAGATCTAATTTTGGTACAAAGACATGCAGGATACCTGTTAGGACGTCGTCTTGGAAATTTTTGGACGGATTTTTATGAAATTTGGCAGAAAGATTTTGTTAATTATTATTAGCAAAGCCTTTAAGTTTAATTAATATCTGTTGAAGTTAATGTACGTTTTCGCTCAATTTCACGCCATATATGCTTTACTAAAAACGCAAAAAGGGTAATTTTTGGACTGTAGTTATATCTTGGTAAGAGGAATAATTTATACCGAAAGATATTTATTTTTATGGTCTACTTTTTCTGATTCGCTCTTAACCTATTTTTGCCATATCGCCTAAAATAGACAACAACAAAAATTTTGGTAGCATAACATATTGTTTATTTTACGTGACGAACTTGTGTTCTAAATTTCATTGCGAAAAATCTTATGTCAGCTTGAGGTTTAAGGGCAGTGTAGCCTGTGGATCTAAAAAAAAATACCTACCCTTAACAATAAAAATCCCTTTTCTCCCTACATCCTCGTATTGTTTTCCCCTACAAAAGTACTTAAATTTTTTATATGATTTTTTTTATATTATAAACTATATATTTATTTAAAATTTGTGTAAATGATTTTTTTTTGTTATTCTCATTCTTTCGATGGCAATTCCAAGTCTTATCGAACCTTAACAAATTAATATACGAAAAGTATCGATAAATTTTTTGAAAACTACGGGGGCGAATCAATAAGTCCGTGACTTTCCCTTTGAACTTCCCACGTAGTTATATGAAATGCAACACTGCTCCCATCAAGTACCACCTGTTAATAGACTACTGTCAAATTTTGAGTAAGTTCATTTACTTTGCGTTTAACAGCTTTTCAAACATATAACCTCGTGGATTTTTTTAAAAATGATAAACAGTGAATTTTTGAGGCATTTTGTAACTGTGGATGAAACATGGATCCATTACAACACTCCGGAGACCAAGCAGCAGTCTAAACAATGGGTTTCTACGGGTGAACCGGCTCCGAAGAAGGCCAAGGTAAGTTTGTCGGCCAATAATGTCATGGCAACAGTTTTTTGTGATGCACGCGCGGCATAATCCACATCGATTACCTTCAACAGGGAAAAACAATAAACGGCGAATATTATGTCAACTTATTAAGTCGATAAAACGAGGATTTAAAAAAAAAAAACGTGCCATATGGCCAAGAAAAAAAGTTCTTTTTTATTAAGATAATGCACGGGTACGTGTGCAGTCTCAATGGCAAAATTCCATGAATTGTTCTACGAATTGGCACCTCATCCGCCATATTCTCCGGATTTAGCCCCCAGTGACTATTTCCTATTTCCAAACCTAAAGAAATGGCTGGGTGGAAAGAGATTTAGCTTCAACGATGAAATTATTGATCAAACAAATGCCTATTTTATGGACCTCGAGAAATAATATTTTGTGGAAGGGATACAAAAATTGGATAAACGTTGGACTAAGTGAATTGAGCTAAAAGGAGATTATGTTGAAAACTATTTTTTTTTTTTGGAAAAAAATGTGTTTCATTCAAAAAGTTATGGACTTATTGATCCGCCCTCGTATATGAAAATATGAATTTGTTGAATTTTCTAAAATAATTTTTAGAATTGTCTTAACTACTAAAAATTGTTTTTTCATATTAACAGTTTCTTTTTCGTGAAAAAGTAACTTTTATTTTCAACATTATTAAACCCAATGAAAATCGATTAATTTTACATTGGCTACTCATATAATGCTGCAAAACAACTTCCAAGGAACATTATATTCCTTAATAACTCCCAGAAAAGTTACTAAGGTAGAACAACTAATGCTTCTAATGACAAGCCAATGTTAAATAATCGATGATATGCCAAATTAGAAGGTCTTTTAAAAAAACTTTAGTTTACGTAAAAAGGAACAAATAACGGTTTCTTTAGTAGATTTGCATTATTTGGAAAAAATATCTACATTTCCACTTATTAAAAATATATGTTCCTTTTCCCATACGCTGCTATTTTTAAAAAGCAAAAAAAACTACATGTAGAGATTTACCCCTACTTGTGGCAACACTGGTTAATTGATACTTGTTACCCCACATTTTTAGCCCTTAAAAATAAGATTAATAATAATACACTTTTAGCAAAAATTGGCCATTTCCGGGTGACTGTCGCCACGGGTTAACGTTTTGGAAAAAAAATCGATTTCTTCCTTTTGAAACCAATAAAACGTGGAGTGTAATGAACGAAAATCGACAAATATCTATTTTAAGGGACATCTTAATGTATATATATATATATATATATATAGCTAGTGGTTTAATACTTTGGATGACTTAAGTGTTTGCGTGAGTGTTTGTGTGTGCGGGAGGAAAAGTAAGAAAATATATAACAAAAAAGCACAAATCCTCGTCCATTTATGTCGTATACACTTGGCTCATACAAAAAAATCATAAAGTACCTGTTTAGGGTTTTTTTTTATTTATTTATGTTTGCCATAATGATATTTTATCAGCCACAAGATTAATACAATACAACAACACACATACTCTGTGTGTTAAAATTGAATAAAATGATGAAAATAAAAGGAAGAAGGAAAATCGTATTTTATTACTAAAGATGGGATAAATGTGTATCAGGACAACGGTTAAAGCAAAAATAGCAACAATGTCAGGTGAATATTGAGCCACAGATTGTAGAAAGATTCTTTTAAGTTTATAAATCGTTTGAAATTTTAATTGCAAATGTAACAGACTAAATTTATCCAAAGTTAAAGCACACACACATACTAACACTGTCGCATTGAAAAAGTGTGTGTGTGTGTGTGAGTGTATGACTGTAAGTGAATACGTTTTCAATTTAGTTACCAACGAAAAAGGTGTTTTACTTGTTTTCCAAAACTATGAACGCTTTAACTAAAAAGTTCATTTAATTTAGGCAAATGCTGTAACAACAGCAGCACATTTAGCCACAATAACATGAGATCATTTTACCTGACATTTTTCTATATACCAAAGAATGGACATGAGTTTGTCTTTACCAAAGGAGTGGTTGGCAATACCGCTCAAAAATCGTTATGAATTTAAAACCCTTTCAACTGACTATCAGTATCCCTAAAATACCGTTGCCGACATAATTGAAATACCGTTATCCGTAAAATAGCGTTAACGATATAACTAAAATACCAATATTATTAAAATACCGTTATCGAAATAACTAAAATACCGTTATCGCAAAAATACCTTTACCGAAATAATTGAAATAGCGTTATCCTTAAAATACTGTTACTGAAATAGTCTGACAAAATCAGAAAAAATAATCGTTGTAAATAGATATATTTTCTTAAGGTTTGATTGACAACTAGCCAGTCATTAGAATTCGGGCATAATGGGTCTAAAAATAAATAGTTTACCTGATAAACTAAAATCTCGTTACCTTTAAAATACCGTTACCGAAATAACTGAAAACCCGTTATCTCTAAAATAACGTTACCGAAATAACTTTAATGCCGTTACCGCTAAAATGCCGTTACCGAAAACAGTAAAATACTCTATATTTCTTTATTAGGATATTGTCCTAACAAATAATCTATAGAGCTTTTTTGTTTTAAAATTTATTATTTGACTTTTCAGGAATGTGTTGATAGATCTATTTCGGAAATTGTCCAGGTTCCCATCATCAGAACACGTTTTGAAAGAGGTAACAATCCCATGCCAAACATCGAACATTCATATAAACTAGTTTACTCACTACATGAGAACTAATATATGAGCTCGAAGTTAAAAATTGTCACCATTGATTAAAAAGTAAAGTAAAAACTTGTTTGTTATAGATTATTTGTTAGGTCAATATCCTAATAAAGAAATATAGAGTATGGCCTCGAACTTGAATAATTTTAATTTTCATTGCACAATTAAAGGTCAAAAAAAAACATAATTTTTATTTTTAAGAAAAATTATATCAAACTTGTATAAAAGACAAAGTACAGTCTAGTTTTCGTTAACGTATTTATTTTTGCTGTTCTTATTTTATATATAGCAAAAAAATCTGCTAAGTTTGGCAGTTTTTCTGAAAGGTCGTTTTTAAATAAATATTAGTAGCTTTTTTGCTATTTTTACAGGTTTATTGCTATGGGTGCACGACATGGAAGCGCTCCGACTATAGTGCTTAAGTGTACATATGTAATATTTGTTTGACATTAGTAGATTGTGATTGGCATCTTATATACACTCTTATTAATTTCTGTTGAAATCTACGCAAATTATAGTAGGAAACTGTAGCCCTTTCACAAGTTGGGTAAATTTGCTCTTTGTGAATTCATTACAAAAATACACACGTGAAAGTGGGTAATGAAAATGTGGGTAAATTTACATACATACATACATACCATATTTTTTTTTACAATTTTTGTAATAAATTTTTATATGAGTAAACACCTCCAAAAAGTGCGCATATTTATCTTGCGGTAACAAAGAAAAACAGCCCAACAAATGTTTTAAAGAAAACATTTATTTTTTTTATTATGATGTGATCAAGATTATTCCAGTTCAACATTTGTCATTTGTTTTTGGTTAAACAAAAAACCGTGTAAAAAAATCGATAAAATGAAAAAAATCTTCAAAATTTAAAAAAAAAATTGTCCAAAATATAAAAAAATCGGTAAAATTTAAAAAAAAGAAATCATGAAAATTGAAAAAAAACACTAAAATTTAAAAAGTTGTCAAAATTAAAAAAGTTGGCAAAATTTAAAAAATCGACAAAAAAAACAAATATCACCAAAAGTAATAATAATTGGTAAAACTGAAAAAGTTGCAAAAAAAATTCTCAAAATTGAGAAAAACGCCGAAATGAAAAATCACTTAAATTTAAAAAAAAATCACCATAATTGAATAAAAAATCGCACAAATTGAAAAAAAGTTGTTGGTGTACATTTATCTTTTTTTAAGTTTTGAAACATGGATGATGGTCATGGATGCTTAGTTTTCGAGAAAAACGTGATTTACGATTCTAGTCTAAATTTAGGATCTTTTAAGGGGTAATGGGCTTGAGATTTGAACAATGGTGCAAAGACTTTTCCTCTAGCTCCATTAGTTTTCGAAATAATGACCTTATGAAAAATCACCCAAGTAACTCAAAAAGTAAAAGAGCTAGAGGAAAAATGTTTGTTCCGGCAGTGTAGAAATATGTCAGGGTCAGTGGAGCCTAAACTGGTAGACACCGCTGATCTAAATATTAATTGCTTTTTATGAACTACACAAATATGTCATTATTCAAAAAGTATCCAACGAATGTACCGTTTTTTGATAGCTATTCAAAGAGTGGCAACACTGTGAGGTTCAGATAATATGTTTGTTAAAATTTAAAGACAACTATTCTGTCGTTTCAATGAAAGTATTGGATATATTTACAGTATCATTTGCGTATTAGCTCAAATCTGGTTTAGCCAGGAAAGCCTGTTATTTGTTTTAACAAATTACTCTTATTTATTACAATTGCCGTTCAAACTGTTTCGTGTATTGTCTTTGTAGATATGGCTGAATGTGTGTGTTGTATGTTAATACCATATTAACATTAAGTGTACTCACGATGGTGATTTGCACAGTTTAAATCGACAATACTGCTCAAGGCTGAGATAATGCAAAATTGCATCGTTTGCAAATGACCATCGTGAATACCCCCATTGTTTGCAATATCAGGTTTGTTTTTGCATGTGTTTGTTTTAGGTGGTTGTGTAAATGTACCCAGTCAGAAAAAGATAAAAGGTGAAATGGCAGCGGTTTGAACATTTTCGGATTGGTATTAGGAGGATAGTAGGGTAAAATTGCTAACTTCTGAACCTGTGGTCGGACTTTTTTGTTTTTGGGCTTGTTGGAAAGGAGCGGTATGAACATTTTCAAACTGCTGCCATTTCGCACACTTGCATTTTCGGGGATGGTCGTCGTGGACATATTTTCATGAAATGAGCCAAGAAATACGCTGGTGAAATTCGCTGTATATAGAAATAATTATATATAACATAAACAAAAGTGTATTTCCACTACTTACATCCATGGTTATCTAAATGATGAAAATTTGGAATGAAGCTAAGTGCCGTAGATAATAACAAAATATGACTTACACATATTACAGAAAGGAAATATAAAAAACTACATAAGAAGTGTGTCCTTCACTTTCGCTTTAGTTTATCTTCCTAAAGGTATGTTAACTGCTGCGTAACCGATGGTTGCACAAATATGCTAACACTGTCATTTTTTTTTTGCTTTAAATAACATGCCAATGTTGTGAAAACAAAAAAAGTTGGTCATAAAAGAGCACACAAAAATATAAACAAATTACAAAAAAATGTATGCCTGGGACAGGGATTGAACTCGAAATCTTCTGACAAAAAACCTTTTTAAACAAAGCATCGTAATTTTTATAAAATAAACGCTCTACCAGTGGTTAGACTTTTGTACCGTTGGTAATTTCTGACTGGATAGCACTGGGAAAACACTTTCCGCCAAAGATGGCCTAGTGGTCCAACCTATTTTGGCAGAGTTTTTTTCGAAGACCACTGAAATCGTTGTAAAACAAATAGTGGGAAAACGTTTTTTGGAAACACTGGTAAAGCGTCTTAAACAAGTGTTTTGCCAGTAATTTAATTACAATACCTCAGTTAGCCAGTGGTATGTATGCCAGTGCTTGATTTTTGTATCACTGGCTCTTTTTACTGGGTACCTTTTTGTCTCATATGATGATAGAATTGCCGTCAGTCAGCACGTTATCGTACCCACTCTCTTAGTATGTACACTTTTGCAATGTAATATTATTCTATGATGACATTAAAGTTTTCAATTGCTGTTGTTGACGATTATGAGCCTTAAAATGAGTGGTGATATTGTTGTAGATTCTCAACTTTATTCCACAGTGTGATATGTTTTTTTAAAGCTCTTTATACTGTGTGATTGACATTATGAATAATTTGACATTATGTTTGTTTCTCTTTAAGTTTAAGAAATATTTTAATTCAATGTAAAATATGTAATTACGATCAAATATGAAGGGGGAAAAAAGTTTACTGGTATATTTTTCTTAAGTTTGTCCAATTACGTAAAAGTGATTTATGATTTAAATGTAGTAGATTTAATAAAAAATTGTATGTATCGAGTTATTTTTGGATTGACACCGCTCTTGAAGTATTTTCTTTCAAATAAAACAAGGTAGTTATGACGAAAGCCCATTTATAAATATCAAAGTCATGGACAACTATGTTCTAAAAATTGTACGAGACTATTCCACAATATATTTTCAAAAATCTGACCTTGGGTGTTATGATTTTAAGCATATTTTGTGAATTTTCGTCTTATAAAGGGTGTTTTTATAGAGGTATACAACTTTGAAATGTAATAAAACAAAGATGAGTTTTTTAAATTGACATGAAATTTACTTTATCCGAAAGATAATCTTCTGACATTATAATTTAAATATGACTTCTGGCATATGACCGCCACGGCTGGCTCGGACGTAGTTCAATCTGGAGGCCCAATTTTCGCTGACTTCCTCCAACATTTGTAGCCGTATATTGGCAATAATGCAGAGAATGTTGTCCTCCAAGTGGTCAATCGTTTCGGGCTTATCGGCGTAGACTAGCGAGTTCTCATATCCCCACAGAAAATAGTCCAGCGGCGTTAAATCGAAATAACTCGGAGGCCAGTTCACGGGTCTAAAACGTGAAACTATGCGATTACTAAACGTTTCCTTCAATAAATCAATTGTGGCACTAGCTGTGTGACATGTTGCGCCGTCTTGTTGAAACCACAGCTCCTGAACAGCATGGTTGTTCAATTGATGAACGAAAAAGTCAGTAATCATGGCTCTATAGCGGTCACCATTGACATCGTTTTTCAAGAAGTACGGACCAATGATTCCACCAGCTCATAAAGCACACCAACCAGTCAGTTTTTCTGGATGTAACGGTGTCCCAATATAAATTTGAGGATTATCATCACTCTAAATACGGCAGTTTTGTTTCATCGCTAAACAAAATTCGCTTGTGAAGATCGGGAGCAACGGAAATCTTGTTTTGGGCCATTCACTGAATCTACGCCTTGCTAGGTGATCGTATGGCTTTAATTGTTGCACGAGTTGAATCTTTCCGCAATATCTTCCATAAAGTGGATGGACACATATCCAATTCTTGTGCACGATGGCGGATATAGTGATTGGGGTCTTCCTCTACGCTACGCTCTACAGCAGCAACCGTTTCTTCTGTACGCACTGTACGACTCTCTGTGTAAACGTGGGGCGAAAACGTTCCATAGTTAATCGAATTAATTGCTCTGATTTACGATTATGTTGACCGTAAAATGGACGTAGTGCGCGATACGTATTTCGAACAGAATTTCAAAATAAATTTGCACAATTTGAAAGCATTGTTCAGGTTGAAATGCCAAACCAAACTAAACATAAATCACTTGACAGCTGACAAATTGGCCGCCAGCTAAAAAAGTGTTGCCAACTTAAAGTTCTATACCTGCATAGAAAACACCCGTTACAGTGTTACGTTTAATAATATATGGTATTATATTAAAATTTTGATTTACGTCGAATCTGTAGCATTGAATTTTGTAAAAATTTAAAGTGCGGTATTTTTTTTTGTTGTATTTTTTTTTTTTTTTTAAATTTCAAATGATAAATCGCCATTCTTAGACGAAAAAAAAATAAATTCTCATTGAGTTGTGATTTAACCTAACAAATATCGGGAACATTCTTAGAACATTGTCCCCTGTTTGTTCCTTTAGGCAAGAATGAAATATGAATAGTGACCAGCCTACAACAAATTATTTTTCACAATTTGTTAAATAAATTTTTGGAAAAAGTTTGGAATTTCGCATTAGAACTTGCAAAAACAATATCTTAAATTGTGATTAACCAACTTTAATTGAGACAATTTTAAATAAAATGACAAATAACGGGAAAATCTTAATTTCAATATTGGAATTAACACTTAAAAATTTAAAAGAAATCTTTAATGAATTTATAAATTCATTGATTGCAAATGAAAATGGTCAATATCAAGAGCACATTTTCAGCATTTTAAATAAAAACTTCCGTTTGGTGTAGTATCTAGAACTTTTTTTTATAAATTTTGAGTGCTAAATGACTAAAAAGTGCTAGATCTAGCATCCACTTTACTAAAATGGCAACCCTGCGTGACCGACATAGAAAAATAGCAACATTAAGCTTTTCAGGATTTTAGTGGATCCTCAATTTTAAAGTCATTTCGGTAAACTATTTTTATTCCAAAAAACCAGTATATTCGATATTGCCAACTCATATTTTTGACAGCTATAATAATGCAATTCAAATTTTAACAACATTATTTTTCCTCTACAATCATTTTCGACAACCAAAATACATACATAATACAGAAAAATATTTTTGGTGTTCGCACTTTTGGGTTAGAGTTTCTTCCGACGAGGCGTGATCAATCCGAATTTTTCGTACATACAGTAAAAAATGTAGCTATTTGCCAAATGGAACTCAGTTACTATGGCTCAAATTAGGTTTTAAGGAATTTCAGTAGGTTGATTCAACTGAACATTGGTTATCAAAACAAAGTTCGGTTAATTCAACTGCATTTTTGTTGCTATACCCAACATTTTCAGAAATCGAATGTTTATATCGTTGTACTAACTGAATTTAAAATTTATTATGTGCTCCCCGGTAGGCTAGTTGGTAGCGTGCTGGCTTATTAGTGCGGGGGTCGTGGGTTCGAATCCCACCAGAGGCACTGGTCTGTTTTCGCTACAACGCGTCGAAGGCCATAGTAGCTAGTGCACAGTTAGTGTAATAGTATATAATTTGTAATTATATGATTATTAATTAATAAAATAAAATAAAAAATAAATAAAGGTTATTATCATTAAAACACACTTTTAAATTGTGTTGGCATTCTATTTCTCTGTGTGTATATGTCATAACTCATATATTGAGGTGAGCATAAATTATTTTAACATAACGACGAAATGTTTGAATTCAAGTTATATTTTATCGTCCAGTAAATTCAAACCATGTCAGTCATCAACCTGAATATATTACACAATTTACATGTTCAGTGTTTAAAAACTTTCTGTACTTCATTATAATTTCATTGAATAAATGTTGTTATTCAAAATTACTATGGCTTTTATTTTCGGTATGGAAATACGAAAAGTAAATGTTGTTGTTGTTACTAAGTATTACGAGAACATTGTTGTGCTAATTTTGAAAGGCCCTATCTTAGCATATTTTAAACAACAAATTAAAAAAAGCCAAATTATTTCAATTAATTTTTTTTTTTAGATCCCATTAAATTAAAATAAAATGTTTGTTAGGGATTTTTCAAAAATGTGATATCTTTTATATGTTGGTCGATAACAAAACTGTAGTATACTGTTTCTATAATAATGACCTATCACAACATAAAAAATGTCAGTGATAACCACCCAAATCTTACTACCAAATTGTACAGTAGAGAGATATTTTTTTGTATGAAGAAAAACTTTTCTCGGAAACTTTTCAATTTATTGTTCAGATCCACTATCTCTAAAAGTTATGTGGAGCCAATTTGAGAAAAATTGGAAATCTTTAACTCCTGGAGCCCTGCAACTAAAGTTTTCGATTTTTAAAAAAAATTTTTAAATATGTCTTGCGACTTATAATTTTGTTTTTAATTTTAACATTCTAAAGTTTAAAGGTAAAGCTTTAGAACCCAGCAAGAAATAATGCCTTCCTTGAAGCTTGAATGCTTACAATGAAGCAGTAAAGTTGAAGCGTTAATGTTGTCAACATACAAAAAAAAGCGCTTTTTATTGCATACGATGGCATGAATTTATTGCTTCTTAGAGCACATGAAAAAAGCGCTTTTAATTAAATAATGCCTTCGAGAACTCCTTCTGGATATGCACTATTTTTTTTTGCTGGGAAGCTAAACACGAATATATTAAATTTTTTTGAAAATTAAATGCAATATTTAAAATAAAAAAAAACATCTTTGACAACTATCATTCCAATAGAAACAGAATCTTTCGCTTTTCTTCGGGTCAGCAATATTTTAAAATGTTAACCCTTTCATTACCGACTTTCTATTTGTGGATATATATCGTTTTTGAATGCAGATTCTTTTTAAAGGTCTTAAAATTAAAAAGTAAAAGGTTCACATAATTTTTGAAATTTCGCAGCCCAGCTTTACCACTAAAACATTCGAATAAACAAAAAATGCTTTGTTTTATTTTGTTCTGGTCAAGATGAAGCTACACGCCAAATTTCATTTTAACTTTGCTGGTTTTGGAGATACACCAAATGCCGCTGTTTTCGGAGATAAGGCTGAGTAAAAAAATTGGAGGTTGCTAAGAAATATCGGGACTATATTGGTCTGATGAACCGTCTATCCATATAATGATTTTTTTTTTTCAAATGACCAATCCTAGTGAACACATTTAAACAAAAATATAAGCTTTTATTGCATTATCAAATTTTATATATATTTTTTTTTAAATGTGTAAACTGAATGGCACAAGGGTAGTGGAAGTGTTAAAACGATTCAAAATATAAAAATATATAAATGTTTTATTTTGTTAACAAATTAACTCATTAATGGCATGTCATAGATCCGCAGGACATTTGTCAACCAAACTTTGCTGATATATAAAACCATGCTCCATTCAAAAATTATTGGAACTTATTTTGACTTAAAAATATTATACTAAAAAGATTAGCAACCAAAGTTGAAACTTTGACAGGATATAATTTCTAGACGTGGAAGAATTTTTAACAATTTTAATTTTGTATAATTCAATAAACAAATCTTTATTCGGAAATATATAAATTTTTTTTTTTAACCAATTTTAGATTTTTTGGAAAAATATCGTGGTATTTGACCATTATTTAAAATTTTTATAAGGCAACCCTAACATTATAATTTTTATAAGTTATTTTTATTTATGTTTTTTTTTTTTAAAGAAGCAACGCTCATGAAGTTCTTCCTCTTAATTAATGTGTTGCTTTCTTTGAAATATGAAGGTCTTCAATCATGGCAACACTGTTGCTCGCCGCCTGATGTAGAGTTGGCGAATTCATTGAAGCTTTTTGTTTCATAGCCCTGATGAAATGGGAACACCGAAGGTGGGCGCAACGATACATATAAGTGATAGAAAACTCATACAAAAAATTTTTCTAAATTGATGTTGACGTCACCGGGAATCGAACCCGGAACCATCAGTGTAACAGTCCAAAGCGCTAACCATAACACCACAACGTGAAAACGGTATAATTTTGAAATATTTTAGGCTCTGTGTATCGGTCAGATTTTTGATCGGTTCGATTTTCAAAAATTACAACCGATGAAGTAGTTTTTGACAAATAAATATATTTTCATATTTTCTCATCAGCATACACTGTTAAAGCACTGCCTATTCTGGGCGCTCTAGCTTTTCTAAAATTTCGGGTCCTGATGATATCTTTAGCCAGATCGAAATACATGTATCAACCTAGCTAATATATGTAATTTGCCTTATTTTGGCAAATATACGGAGGTTGAAAGATCGATATAAATTGAAAGTAACATAAAAATAATCTCAATGTATATAAAAACAAATCACTAATATAACTGTAAAAATATTACTTGAGCCAGAGTAAACACTAAAATTTTTTTATATAAATAGTATATTTTTGGTCTTCAATGTTTAATAACGTCATGATGCTTGTTAGGAAAAGACAATAGCCACGTGTTTGATTACTGAGAAGACAAGAATGGAGCAAAATTGATGATTAATAGGTTCTTTGTTAAAGGTCTGCCTATTATGGAGGTTCTAACTTTTATAAAATTTCGGGTTCTGATGTGATCTTGAGCCAAATCGAAGTATAAGTATCAACCTAGCTAATAAAGGGTGGTTAAATTGTAAGGGCCGATGTTGAATGTGAACCACACCTAAACGCCAAGTTTTTTTCCGAATTTTATTTGACATTTCTCTATTTCAGACTTACTCAATTTGAACCATGGAGAGATACACAATCCAACAACGTGTTAAAGTTATCCAGACTTATTATGAAAATGGGCGTTCAAATCAAAATGCATATCGTGCACTTCGTGATTTTTTTGGTCAATTTGATCGTCCAAATGTGCGTACAATCGCAAAAATCGTGGAAAAATTCGAGCAAACCGGGTCTGTAGAAGATGTGAGAACACCAGTGCATGCTCGTACAGCTCGGACTGCAGAAAATATTGCTGCTGTTCGCGATAGTGTAGCTGAAGAGCCGTCCACCTCAACTCGTCGTCGTGCCCAACAATTGCACCTCTCACGCTCGTCGTTGATGAACATTATGCATAAAGACTTGCATTTACACGCTTACAAGGTGCAATTGGCTCAAGAACTAAAGCCTCTTGACCATTCCAAACGTCGTGAATGGGCAGAATGGTGGCAAGAAATGGCAACAGTGGATGATCAATTTTCGAAGAAAATCATCTTCAGTGATGAGGCACATTTTCACCTCAGTGGATTCGTCAATAAACAGAATTGCCGCATTTGGGCGAATGAGAATCCAAGAGTGATTGTCGAAAAACCAATGCACCCACAAAGAGTGACTGTTTGGTGCGGTTTATGGGCTGGCGGCATCATCGGGCCGTATTTTTTCCAAAATGAGGCCGGTCAGGCAGTTACTGTGAATGGTGTTCGCTATCGTGAGATGATAACGAACTTTTTATGGCCCGAATTGGAAGATATGGATGTGGACGATATGTGGTTTCAGCAGGATGGTGCCACTTGCCACACAGCTAACGAAACAATGGCTCTTTTGCGCAACAAATTCAATGGCCGTGTTATCTCACGTAATGGCGATGTCAATTGGCCGCCAAGATCATGTGATTTGACACCGTTGGACTTTTTTCTTTGGGGTTATTTGAAAGAAAAGGTGTACGTCGATAAGCCAGCAACAATTCAAGAGCTAAAGGATGAGATAATTCGGCACATTAACGGCATAGAACCTCCATTATGCCTCAGCGTCATCGAAAATTTGGACCATCGGATGGAGGTGTGCCGCCGTGGTCGCGGCGCCCATTTGGCCGATATTTTGTTCCATACATAATTGAGTAATACCAATATATCATAATAAAATAAAATTACAATAATTTCCTAAATAGTTTGTGTTTTATTCAAAATCAACATCGGCCCTTGAAGTTTAACCACCCTTTATAATTGATTTGATTTATTTTTGTAAATATACGGAGATTGAAAGCTCGTAATGAATTAAAAATATAAAAAATTAGACTTCTTTTATATTTTTAAATAAATTCTGATAAAAATCCCGTCAAAAAAGATCAAAATTTTATTTTTTCAAATCATTATTTGTTGCCGTTTAAAATTACAATGAAAATATCTTAAAAGATAGATTTTCTAAATCTTTTGGTAGATCGAAAAACATAAATATATCAAAAAACGTAAATATACGGGTGTTGGAAGCTCGTTATAAATTAATAAAAATAAACGTGATTGTGTCTACTTTTCTGGAGCAAAAATAAAAAAATGAATAAATGAAAATTTTATATGTCTTGCTGATCTTTTAAAATTGCATTTCATTTTGAATTGCTGGATAATATATTTACCTGTTCAAGAACTTGAGTTTCTTGTTTGTGGTGGATTAGAATGAGGCTGAAGATGACCTAGTCGCTTGGTAGAAAATGCGGCACTACCTCTATCGCTGATCCCCACAAGATTTGTTTCATCTTCTGTTACATTTATAACCAATTAGTGTTTTCTATTTGTAATAGTAACATTAAATTATGTTCTAATTCAAAATTAAATGCAAAATGTATAATTTTTGAATAAATTTCTAGAATGGAGTAAAAAACACAATTTTTAGTAAATATCAAAACGCAATATATCAAAAACGTTTTAGATTTCAAAAATTTAAAAATTTTCGTTTTCTGCAAGTAGAAAGAGAAATTTTTATTAAAGCAATTTAAGAAAAATTTAAAAAATCGAAAACTTTGGTCGCAAGACGCTATGGGTTAAAACTTTTCGATTTTTCTCAAATTCGCACGCCATGACTTTTAGACCTAATGATAAATTGATAAATTTAAAAAAATGCCGCTCTATTACACATACATGTAACATCACAGCAGGTGGAAAATGTTTTCATATCATGAAAATGATTCTGAGAGACAAATAAAAAAAAACAAGCAGGAGGTAGAATGAAGGACGAATGTGAATGAATATAAGATGAAAAACAAACAGACAGACCAAAAAGCAGACAAAACTGAAAATAAACTTTTGGGAGTTTGCCAACCTACAATTATTCTTTTAAATAGTATTTTTCCACAAAACCACCCACTTACCCATAACCCACTTATTGTCATCGTCATCATCTAACACAAGTACCCAGGTGGAAATCGCCAAATGTGCAAAAAAGTACTGGCAAACCACTGTTATTTTTGTAAAATCCACCCTGTTAGTACCACCCTGTCAGAACTAATATTTTGCTACCGAACTGTGTTGCTGGTTTCAAAAGGTGAGTGTTTTATAAACATTTCACAAATTTAATTGACCTTAAGACAATTGGAAAGCAACAATATGTTTCAATTTCCAACGTTATGCCAACGCTTTGTGGCACATATTGAAAGAAGGCTTCTGAAAATCATTAGCTCAGATTTTGAAACTCTGTAGCTCATATGAAAGAAATTGCTTAAGGACCTCAGGAGTCAAAAATTAAAATCCCCACATCGTCTATTTCACTGCGAACAAGGTGATTCAACATATTTTTTTTTTATTTAGGTAAAATTAAAAATTTTGGAAGTTTAAGTAATCATTAGGGCAAGGAATTTCATGCTTTTAAAAATCAAAAATATGTGCTTATAAAATGCTTATAATATGCACTTAAAATAGCATTTTTTTTTTGCAAAAATCACACACCTTAAAATATAGAATTTAAAAAAAAATGTGTCATATGTTGTTGTTTTTCAGTAAAATTTTTGATATGTAAAAATTATTTTGTTTAAATAAAAATTTAAAATTTGTATTACAATATATTATTTAGTTTTTAAAAATTTTAAAAATACTACAAATAAACCAAAAATATATGCAATTAAAAAGTAAAATATGCATTAAAAAAACACAACATATGTATTAAACGTCAAAATATGCAAAAATCTGAATTTTTGTCAAAAATATGCAACTACAAATCGATACCATTTTGTTAAAAATTTGATGATTCGGATAAATATGTATTCCATATAAGTTTTGGACTATAGAGAAAAACATGAATTTGCTTGAAATTCCCTGCACTAATGATCATATTTTCTTTGTTTGCAAACGGGTTTGAATCCGGTTTACTTTCTTTTAATGTGATTAAAACTTGATTTTGGATATTACTCCTTTTTTATATTGGGCATTCTTTCTGAACGTTAGGCAATCTCTGTCCAAAGTTGAGCTTGACGTACAGAGCTGTATACTTAACATTTTAGTGCAGATCTCTAATTTGAAAAGTCGAGTGAAGCTAGTGATGGTTTAGCCAATATGGAGCCTCGAGTTGAGATACTACTTTCAGAGACGCTTAAAAATATGTGAAGGAGCGACCGAATAGGCTTGAAAATTGACTCACGTTGGTTTTGGGGCAGCTAAGCTCAAATTTGGCATCAGATTTAAAAAAAATCAAAATAGTTGTTTCAATATCGCGTATAATCTAAACAAGTTTCGGAATTTGCATCAAAATTCTCACTTAATAGTTTTTGGGATCGCTGATTACGAATATGACATTAGATATGGCGGATAATTTTTTTAAATGTGATAGGTTTTGTTTTATATTATTAAAGGTAAAGCTTTTGTGGTCGCTGCATACGAACATGAAATTAGATTTTTAAAATTAAAAAAGGCGAGATTTAACATTGCGCACTATTTTGTTTTTAAGTTATCGGATTTGTATTAAATATATTTTCAGATAGTTTTAAGGGTCGCTGATTGTGAATCTGAAATCATATATTAAAAATTCAAAATAGCGGAAATTTTTTTGGTAAAGAAATCGTTTTCGTATCAAAGATTTCCTTTAAAAATTTTAGCGGTCGCTGAGTACAAATCTAAAATGGCATTTGAAATATTCTAAATGACGGGTCGAATATGGCGGATAATTGTTTCTAGAAAATTATCGAATTATATGAAATATTTTCTTATAAAAGTCGCTGAATGAAATCAGGTTTTAAGAAATCCAAGTGGCGGATAATTTGATTCGACACCGAAAAATTGTCAGACAATTTGTTGGCCATTCCTAATTTTTAATATCTGATTTAAGATTCGTATTCAGCGACCTGTAAAACTTTTAGAAAACAATATTTCATGCAATTCGATGATTTTCCAGAAAAAGTGATCCGACATATTTGATCTGCCATTTCGATCCCCAAAAATTTAACTGAAAATAATTGATAATAAAACGATTACTTTTCATAAAAGTCTTCCGCCATTTTGAATGTCTGAAATCTGATATAAGATTTGCAAACAAGTGCCAAAAGTAGGTAGGAACCGCTGGCCTAAAGTATGCAACGAAAAAAAAATTGGTAGAAGAACATATTATTCGCACCAAGCAAGTGGTATGCATTTCATTGCAAAAATGCTTAGGCCGGTTTGAGGGTTAAACCAAAGCTAAAGGTCTTATCTATATACCAAAAAACACGCCCTTAAAATGGGACAACTCCATTAAAAGTTATAGAATTTTGCCACTGTACAACGGTGGCAACCATCTTAAGATTGTTAATCCCACGTTCTCCCAACGTATAAGCAAACGTGCCGCCGCACTGTGTAGTCTTTCCCGAATAACAGACTTTTGTGAAATGAATGAATACATCGTATAAAGAGCTTCTTACTGATCACAATTCAAAAACGTTTTCTTAATTGAAAACTACCAAGATCACATCCACCGCTCAAAGTCGACAATTGTTTAGCAAGCATAAAAAAGGTGATCTTGAAAAAATACACTTTAGAATTGAAGTGTCAGAAACATTTCCTTTTGATCATTACTTTTTCGGAATTTTTTTAAAGGAATGTTTATTTTTTATTAAAAGAAGTAACAAAGTGTTCATCAGATTCCCTAATTTTTCGGCAGTTGCCGGTTTTCAGACACCCTATATTTAGGTAATTTTTACAAATAATATAGAGTATATCTAAAAATGCCCAAAAATGGTCTCGCCCATATTTTCTGAGCATATTTGCTACACATACTTTAAATAATTGAACTAAATTTGGCCACAAAAATTTGCAAGTTTACTTGAAATAAGAAGAAAGTTGTTACAATGTAATTTTCTCCCATTTTTAAAGTAATGTAACAAAGATGTGTTTAAGCTGTGAAAAGAAAAGAAATGAAACAGACTCTCTATAATTTAGTCTATTAGATGGCTCTATGAAACAAGACCCCAATGAAATAAGTCCCCAAACCAAAAATTAAATAAGGCCCCAAAAATTTCTAATAAAAAAATTGGGGTCTTATTTCATTTTTTGGGGCTTTATTTAATTTTTTTTTTGGGACTTTATTTCATAATGAAATAAGGCGCCAATATGAGAAATGAAATAAGTCCCCAAATAATATTTTTGGGGTGTTATTTCATTTTCTTAAAAATCAAAATTTTTAAGTAATATAATTACTGCATGAATTATCAAGTTATTAATGTAAATAGTTATTTGCTATTAGTAAGTGAGATTATACCGTGTAGTAATTTTGAAGTTTCTTTTATGTCGCACGCAGAAAAAAACTTTATTTCGCGAAGCCGCCTGCCGCGTTCTATGGAGGAAAAAAAACCCTAAGACCGGCCGAAGGCCGCCACCCAGAAGAACCTGTTTTTCAAATCAGATGTCGAATCCGTTGAAATCTTATGATTTTAAGACATCAAGTAATTTGTAAAAACAAGTTTTTCTGTGTGGCGGCCTTCGGCCGCTCTTAAGGGTTTTTTTCCTCGTTAGAACGTGGCAGGCGGCTTCGCGAAATAAAGTTTTTTCTGCGTGCGGTTATACGATTTATAAATTTAGTTTTATTTTGTGATATACTACTAAAAAATATTAAAACAAACTGTGTTGATATACTAAATATTATTAATCTTTTTATTTTAAAAAGGCTGAAAAAAAAATCGCGCGATTTTTTTTCCAGCCTTTTTACTATGTATTAATTAGGAATAAAGAAATATTTTAAAGTAATATATAATTTTGTTTTTTTGTTTTTTAATTGGGGCCTTATTTCATTTTAAAAATGGGGCTTTACTGCATTATGAAATAAAACCTCAAAATTGCGGTGTTATTTCATTTTATTTTGGGGTTTCGTTTATTTAATTTTTTTTTGGGGTGTTGCTTCATAATGAAATAAAGCCCCAAAAAATGGGGCTTTATTTCATTTTTGGTTTGGGGACTTATTTCATTGGGGTCTTGTTTCATAGAGCCCTATTAGATATCGCTCCGAATGTTAATGAATATTTTTAATAGAACTAACTAATAAAAAATTAGACTAAAACTAGAAATATACTAAATAACTTAATATCTATAGCATTTTTTTTTTATTAATATTAAAAATAAGTTTGATATAATTTTTATTAAAAATAAAAATTATGTTTTTTCGACCTTTAATTGTTTCATTTTCAATATTAAAAATATTTAAAAAATGTGTATCTGTAAAATAAATAAAAATTTAATATTAGTTTAACATGTTATATTAGAGTGGTATTTTTTTTTTCTAGTCTTTCGCATTTAAACACTATGTATTGTGATTATTGTAGTGCTAGGTCTAAGCTTAAAGCCCCTTATGAGAATATCATTTGAAGCACAAGAAGTTGTGTTTTAAATGCTTTTTAAATTTTAAAAATATCATCATTACTTCAAAAGATGTGATTTTTGCGACAAAAAAGGCGTCATCGTGCACAATGCCTATCACAATGCGGTAGCACTTATTTTGAAGCTAAAGGAGTTAAAATTCAAGTGATTTTTAACCATTAGAAATATCTTGATAACTTCAAAAAATAGAATTTTTGCAACGAAAAAACCACTGTGCATAGTGCCTCTAGGGGCATATGGCCATGCGGGTTACTCATTTTTAAGATCGGAAGTAGTTGTCTTTGAAATGCTTAATACATTTTTAAAATATCTTTATTACTTTAACAGTTGTGATGTTTGTAAACAAAAACATCCAAAAGCCGACACTGTGCACATTGCCTCGGCTAACATATGACTGTGTAAATCATGTATATTGAAGCTTGAGGAGTCTTCTTTCAAATGCTTTTTAAAATTTTTAAATATCTTCATTACTTTAAAACTTAGGATTTTTGCAGCGAAAAAAGTCAGAAGGCGCCACTGTTCGCCGTTTTACCAGTACTGTGCCGATTGTATTTTTCGCGCGGGTATAGAATGTGTTCCTGTGTTTGTTGTAAGCATAAACGTTAAAGGTAGTGGTGTTGGTGATGGTGGTGGTGGTAGTAATGCTATGTTATGGCTTTGTGGTGTATTCATTGTGGTTCGTTCCTACGTACGATGCAATCCTACATGTGGTAGTAGGTAGTTGTAGTACCTACATACATAGAATGATGCGACTAATGTAATATCCTGCACAAGCCATAAACAGTGTTGCTCATATTGTGTTGCTTATGTTGCTACTACATATTATTTTTGTTGCGACTCTACAGTCAAACTGACTACTCCTGTTGTTGTTTATGCTGATGATGGCGGTAATAATTTGGTTGTTTGTTTTTTTTTTTTATCCAAAGAATCATGTTTCTCTGTGTGTCGGTATTTTATTAAATTTTTTTCTACTTTTGGTGTTGTATTCATTTTTCTTTTCTGCCGTACATGGTATGTACGAGAACAACATTCATTTATTCGTTCGTTCACTGGTTTTGGTATTTTGCATAACGTTTGATTGTCTTTGCAAACAGAGAGTCCCATGTGAAAATATGTTTTTGCATAAAACGAGCACTGCGGCTGATATGCGATGAAATTTTTGATGTGCTACTGAAGAATACTTTTTTACATACTTGTACAGTCAGTCAAATATACATTTAACCTATGGCAAATTAGTACATGTACTAATTTGTCCAATGTGACTTAAGTTCTAAGATTCACAAGAGAGGTATCACAACGCGGGCCACCTAACCACCAATAAAAAAATTTAGTGTTTGATATAGAAAATAAGAAATATTCGCTAAGAAATATACCTGTCCAATCGAAATTTTAAGGGGTAAATCTTAAAAATACCTTTCATATGATTTCCAATTTGCATATATTTATCTGTAACAAAAAAAAATAAAACGCTTAAAATGAAAATTGGGATCACCTTTGACACCACGTTTTAATCCCTAAACATGAGATTGGGCAGCTAAAAAATATAAAGCTGTTATTTATTTTATGACCTTTAAGACATACCCAAGTTTCAATGCGATCTTGTAAGTTATCAGAATATCTGACTTATCCCTGTTTAATATGATGTAGTGCACTGTGTTAAGATTGATTAGGGTTTGTGGGCAATTGATTAGAATTACATTAAATTGCAATTACCAGGATGTTTTGAGCAGGAAGTATATTTTACACAGTCATAGATCGACTTATAAACAAATTCCCAATGTAATACGTTGTTTGACGCACAGAACAATCGGACAGGACAACTGTGCAAGTGTTAAAAAAAATAACACCCTTCTCACCAGAAAATTTTCCGTAAAATATCAATAGAACAACGTCAACCAAACGCTGAAAAGCGGTCATGATCTCTTTTTTACAAGGTCCAACAGCTCTAAAATAAACTTTTAAACTCCAGACCATATATGGGAGATGTATTTCATTTTGGATCGGAGATTGGTGGTTAAAATAGTATGGTCAGAGACAGTGAAATAATTTTTGAACTGCTTTGTAACTCCAGGTCCAATAAACTTTTGGAAGATATATCACCCAGAAGATATTACTGCAATAACATTCATTTATCATTTTGAAGACACTCAAAGTAATATGTCAGTTAAATACAATTTTTACACACTCACCAACAGTTCCATTAAACAGCAACTTTTTGTCTGATATGGACAACTCAACTCATGATGATAGTAATACGTTTGAGTTGTTTGCATTACCCAATTCGATATCATGTAAAATTTTGCAATAATAAAATCAAAAGCAGTAGGATACGATAATATGCATCCGAAATTTTTAAAAATACTTCTTTCATTACTTCTGTCTTATATAACTCACATTTTTATACAATATATTTTGTGTCACCATTTTAAAGTATTAGAAAAGATTCTAAAGCTGGAAATAAGTGAGTATATACATGATAAATGCCTGCTGCATGATAAACAATCTGGCTTTCGTTCGAATCATAGCTCTATAATAGCTTTGATTGATGTGTCGAAGAACATACGAAGTTAACTTTATGAAGGTTAGTTGATTTCTTGGTGCTTCTTGATCATTCGAAGGCCTTTGATATGGTTGACCACCATTCGTTATATTTGAAACTTAGAAATTTCCTTAATTTTGCTTCGCCATCAACACGGCTTTTATTTTCGTATCTAACTAGTCGCACACAATCCGTATACGTGGATAACACTTGGTCCAACTCGCTGACTCTTAATAGAGGTGTGCTATTCTTGGCCTTCTACTTTTTTCTATATATATACAAATGCTTTGCCCGACCATCTTTCATACTGCAAATTACATACGTCTGCGGATGATGTCCAAGCGTTTTTGAGCAGCACAGTGCAATTAATCGCAGATGCTAATACGAAAATTAATTATGATCTTGTGAAAGTGTATCTATGTGCTACAGCAAATGGACTTTGTCTCAAATTAAAATGTGTGATAGTTCACCGGCAAAGAACTGTGCCACTTATCGAAAACAAAGTTTTTATTAAAATGTAGAATCGGCCTTGTGGTGTAATGGTTAGCGCGTTGGACTGTTACACAGATGAACCCGGGTTCGATTCCCGGTGACTACAACATCAATTTAGAAAAATTATATGTATGAGTTTTCTATCACTTATGTGTATTGCTGCGCCCACCTTCGGTGTTCCCATAGCACTTAACCCCACCGAAGTAAAATAATGAATGGAACAAAAAGCAACAAAAAGTGGCGAACAACAACTGTTCTAAGACTTATCCACTCGCGCAATTACAGTGTTGCCATGTTTGAAGCCCTTCATCTTTCACCACCTTTCATCTCTCCACTATCCACTTTCCAAAGAAAGCAACACATTAATTAATAGGAAGAACTTCCTGAGTGTTGCTTCTCTTTAAAAAAAAAAAAAAAAAAAAAGAAAACCTATCCCAAGTTAAGAGCTCTATAGTCAACATAGATTTTTGCGTCTTTAAAAGCTAGATTATTAATTGCAAAGTCGTACCTCATATTTTCGGATGTGAACTCTTTGGAAGTTGTGATACTGCTAGATATCAGATATGTCTACAGATTGAGAAGGTTTGATCGTATCTCATCTTTTGCCATAAAACTTTATGGCGAATCTTTTGAGAACCTTCTGAAGATAAGAGTACTTTTATTTTATCATAAAATTATCTGTACTAAAAACTCGCTATACTTTTATGTATTTATACAATTTGCCATATCCTCTAGGGGTAAAAAGACAATTACACCAAGGCATCGATACCATGTATCTGAATTCCATTTTTAAATCAATGCATCACGTCTTTGGAGACATCTTCCAGCAAACCATGATCTCAAAAGCAACGCAAACCAAAATTTCTTCTAAATTTTCTTACCGTATTTGATTTATATTCAAACTATTTTATGTTTACACTTTTTTGTTAAACCATTCGTGATGATAGAACATTGTAAAAGGTGACTTTTTAAGAGATTTCGGATTTAATTAAAAAAAAAACACATATCAAATTTAGAGAAAAGTATGAAATCTTTATTTGAGTTGATATAAGTCAATGGTTAAAGATGATTTCATGTAAATGTTGACCGCGGCTACGCCTCAAATGGTTCATACGCTGGGTCCACTTTTGGCGTACTCTCTCCAACATATCGGCCGGTATCTCACGAATAAATTCTTCAATATTGACTCCCAATGCGTCAACCGTTGCGGGTTTGTCCCTATAGACATGAACCTTAACATAGCCCCACAATCTAGGCGGACAACTCACCGGCCCCAAACGTGAAATAAACTGTTCACCGAACTCGCCTCTCAATTGGGCTGTTTTTTCGCGTGCTGTGTGGTATGTGTCACCGTCTTGTTGAAACCACATGTCACCCAAGTCCAGCTCTTCCGTTTTTTGCAAAAAAAAATTTGTAATCATCGCAAGTTAGGGCTCGCCATTCAAAGTAACGTTCCTGCCTTCGTTGTCTTTGAAAAAGTACGGTCCAAGGATGCCATCGACCCATAATCCACACCAAACAGTGTATTTTACGGGATGCATTGGCAGTTCTTGCAGTGCTTCTGGCTGCTCTTCACTTCAAAACCGTCAATTTTGCTTGTTCACGTATCCATTCATCCAGAAATGAGCTTCGTCGCTGAACACAATTTTCCAAAAAAGAAAGTTTATCTTAATCAAACTTTGCCAGATCCCATTCACCAAAATTTAGCCGTTGCGGCAGGTCGTGTGGCTTCAATTCTTGCACCAGCTCTATTTTAAAAGGTTCTACACCCAAAATCCTTCCGCAAAATTTTCCACGTAGTGGAATAACATAGGCCCAATTGCTGCGAACGGCGCCGAATCGATAATTCACGGTCATCAACAACACTGGCGGATACAGCTGTGATATTTTCCTCTATCCGCACTCTACGTATGCGAGTTGGTGGTTTAAAGTCCAATAATGTAAATTTGGTGTGAAATTTAGTGACAAGATTCCGAATAGCCGCCTCAGAAGATCGCCCAAACTGACCATATATAACCCAGTATGAATTTTGATAATAAAATTCAATAATATGCAAGCGCTGTTCGTTTGTAAGTCGATTAATGGTTAAACAGCTGAGCTGCCAAAAAGAGTGGTACCAAAAAGAAAAATTCAAGAAAATCACCCTTTATTACAAAATAATTTTAATTACTTTTTTGTTATTTACGTGTATGTGTAATTAGTACTTTAATTATAAATAAATAAAATAAATAACGAAAATGAAAATTATTCAAGTTCGAGGCCATACTCTATATTTCTTTATTACGATATTGTCGTAACAAATAATCTATAGAGTTTTTGTTTTCAAATTTATTAATTGGCAACTCTCAGGAATATGTTTCGGAAATTTTCCAGGTATCCATCGACGAACAAAATCTTGAAAAAATTACGCTTACATAGAGTTTACGAGTCTGAAGTTTTCACACTACAAGATCTTTGTAACGAAATAGTAAACGGTAGACGAAGAAAGTACGTCTAGGGTTAAAGAAAATTAGATATCAGTTTACCGTCGCACTGTGGTCAATATTTTGAGATAGCGGCCAAAACTCCTTTTGGTTTTTGTTCTCCGATTTTAAAGTTATTAGACTCATATGAAAGTAGACAGTAGTAAACCTCGGGAGCCAAAAAATTAGAACTCTATTTCAACTATTTCACTGAGAACAGGGTGGTCCAAAATGGGCTTTTTCAGAATTTAGTAAATTTATGATATTTTTAGTTAATTTTTAAAGTTTAAATGATCATAACTTTTTTGTTTTTCAAGATTTTTGGACGAAATAAATTTTGTGTTGTAACTTAACTTATTTCCTATTACTGGTAGAAAAATTGAAGCTCTACTGTTTTCAGAACAATTTAAATATTTTTTTTAAAAAAGGTCAAATTTCTCGGAAATTTCCTACTTCATAGAGCACAACTCCTGTGAGTCAAGCTGAGTCAAAACACAAATTTACTATTATACATGTCCATGCATCGGGACTGCACTTTTTGAGCTACAGCAATTTTTCTGACCCAAGGTAAGATATTCGGTACAAATGCACGTCATATTTTTTAAGAAGTTATTTGTATGTGAAAGTGGCTATTATGCATATATTTTGATGAAATTTTGTACAAGAGTTCTTATTGACCCAGAAAATAATTCTGTTGAAAGTAGGAGATGTTGGCCCATATTTGGACCTAGTCCACATAGAAGGGTGTATCAAAATTTTGACAAAAATGACAATAGAACTCACAAATTATGTGGTATCTGGCAATTCATTTGGAAAAGGTAAAAAATGATTTTATTGCCATCTAATATTACATAACTTAAATACCTGAAAATTGCAAATAAATTTAAAACCAATGGAAATAACTGGTAAAACCAAGTACCTGTTATATTATTACTAGTACCTGTTAACTCTCAAATTATGTGGTATCTAGCAATTCATTTGGAAAAGGTAAAAAAGATTTTATTGCCATCTAATATTACACAACTTAAATACCTGAAAATTGCAAATAAATTTAAAACCAATGGAAATAACTGGTAAAACCAAGTACCTGTTATATTATTGCCGGTACCTGTTAACTCTCAAATTATGTGGTATCTAGCAGTTCATTTGGAAAAGGTAAAAAAGATTTTATTGCCATCTAATATTACACAACTTAAATACCTGTAAATTGCAAATAAATTTAAAACCAATGGAAATAACTGGTAAAACCAAGTACCTGTTATATTATGTTTCAAAGAGGTAAAAAAGATCATGTTGAAACTTCGAGCAATAGTATATTAATCCATGCATTAATTTTTTTTCTTCATTATTGTTTAAACAATGGCTAAATTCAGTTATAGTGTTCTATCTGATATATATTTTGAACGGAAAGATGAAAACGACATTATTTTACATATAATGAATAATCCATTCTTCAAAATATGCGACAAACAAGAAATTAAAATTCATAACTTTTTAAATACTTTAAGAAAACGGTACAATCAATGTTCCAGAAACAAGAAATTGTTTTACTCACGCAACCAAGAATGGCTAAGAAATAAACTTATTTTTAAAAAGCCATCAGTAACTACCACGGAAACTGGAAAAGGTGGTCGACCAGCAAAGCCAATTGATAATTGTAGTGAAATATCACGAAGACGCAAGCTTAAACATATCAATGAAGAAGTTTCTTGTAGCATCATAAAGGATTCATTTCTGCATCAAATTCAACCATCGAAAACTAAAAAGAGTAAAATTGCTATCATTGAAAAAATAGTGGAAGCAAGCCCCAGACGCACAAAAAGGATTTTAGAAAGTATGCCGACACCAACTGAAGAAAATAAATTTACTCCAGAAGAAGCATTTGCACTATTTTTGGATTTGAAAATTACTAAAACCAATATACAGAATTTCGGAAGCGAACCAATGAAAAAAATTGTGGAATTTTTCCATCATATCGAGATATAGTTTCTGCCAAAAAAGATTGCTTACCTTCGCCAACTGCTATTAGTGTAACTTCAAGTTCAGCAGAAATAAAATTGCAGGATCTTCTTGAACACACTGCAGAACGATTATTAAAGACATTTGATGCTGACTATTTAAAGAAGTTTAAAAATTGCAGCATGACTTTAATTTCTAAATGGGGATGTGATGGGTCCTCTGGCCAGAAACAATACAAACAATGAAATGTGGAAAAATCATCAGATGCCAATTTATTCATGATTTCTTTCGTTCCGTTACGTTTAACAAAAACTTATATTGGTTCAGAGCCGTCAACTAGTAGAGCTGCAGAGATAGATGCATGGAAGAATGAAATTCCCTCGTCAACAAAATTTTGTAGACCAATAAAGTTTGCTTACAAAAAAGAAACTAAAGATGTCATAACTGAAGAAGTTGGCAAAATAAGAGATGAAATTAAAGAACTTCAACCAGTGATATTTGAATTTAATGACCAATGCATCGAAGTTAACTTTAAAATGTCACTTACAATGATCGATGGAAAAGTTGCACAAGCTTTAACCGAAACAAAGTCTTCGTCAAGCTGCACCATATGCCAAAAAACATCAAGGCAATTGAGCCATATGTGCACTTTAAATCAATAGTAAAAGTTTACTTAAAATTTTATCGATGTTGTGTTCTGTATATAATATATCCAAATGGTATTGATATTGTTGGGAATTTCAGTGTTATTTTTCAGTTTTATCCTCACAAGAATTAGCTTTCTTCCAAAAAACCAACCTTTGGCCCCTGTGAATATTGAGACTAAATAAATGTCAGGGGCCAAATGTTGGCATTTTCTGACCAAAATTAAGTTTAGGAATAATAAATAAGTATTGGTTGTAAAATACGAATAATAAATAAGTATTGGTTGTAAAATACGATTGAAGAAAATAAGAAATTATAAAAAAAATACCTATTTAAAATGTCAAAATTTTCAACTTTTACATGGAAACTCAACAAAAAATTAAAATGCATTTTTAACTCCACATTACTTACGTTCCTATCAGTCGATTTTTACGTTTGAACACGCAAATTGAAGCTTAAAGTCCCTCCTATTGAACAAAACAAATTGCGTAAAAAAATACCAATCCGCTCAAAAGTTATAGAGTTTTGACCGCTATCTCGCGAAATTGACCACTGTGCGTCGTATCATACCAATTATCATGTGCTGACACCTTATAAAGTACCTGCACTTTATTGTCATGGGTTAGTTATAAATACTTGGTCTGTTTGCTTATCTCCATACATTTATTGTCGTCGTTGCCGTTGTCGTCTCGGTAGTAAATTTTACATTTACTATTAAGAGAGAGTGGTATGAGTTTGGAAGTTCCACAGTCGACCAGTAAGTCTGGCACACAAACAGTCACTCATTTCGACTATTTGCAATAGTGTGATAAAAGTTGTAAGTATTTACGTACTGGGTTCTTGAAACTGACTATTTTTTGGGGTACTTAATACTTTGAAATGACTAGTCAATCCTAAATAGTTCCATTTTTATAAACAATAATAAATATGACCTGATAACTGTTATGAAAATGCAACTTTGGTTATGAGGAATCAATTTTGAATGTATTTGTAGAACGCAAAAAAGTATCAAGTACTCAATTGTAGAGTATTGAGTAGTCAAATGAAACAATATTGAACAACACTATTTGTCAGTTGTTTCGTACGTATGTTTGTTTTAATATCATAAAGGTTTGAAGTCAAATTATTTCCCAGTCAACCCGTCACAGCATGAAACGTTGTTGTATGATGATGTTTTCCGTTCAGCATATGAGTTACATTAGAGCGGCCTTTTTTTTGTATGAAGAAAAACTTTTTTGAAAAATTTCAGATTCAATTGTTCAGATTATTGTAGTATTAAGTATAAAAGTTCTAGCTTTTCTAAAACTTCGGGTTCTGATAAGATCTTTAGCCAGATGAAAATACTAGTATCAACCTAGCTTATAAGTTTGATTTGCCTTATTTTTGTAAATATATGGAGGATGGAAGCTCGTTATAAATTAAAAATAACATAAAAATAATCTCGATGTATATAAAAACCAAAAACTAACAAAACTCTAAAAGTTTTTTTTTTTTTTTTATTAATTAATAATCATATAATTACAAATTATAATTACAAATTATATACAAAAACTATGGCCTTCGGCGCGTTGTAGCGAAAACAGACCAGTGCCTCTGGTGGGAATCGAACCCACGACCCCCGCACTGATAAGCCAGCACGCTACCAACTAGCCTACCGGGGCGCCCGCCTCTCTAAAAGTTATTTGTTGACAATTAGAGACAAATCGGATAGCGTTAAGCCACTAAAGTTTTCGATTTTTAAAATGTTTTCTTAAATTGCTTCAATATGTCTTGCGAATACGGTATCAAATGCGACTGATTTTTATAAAACCTGGAATTCGGGATTTTGAAAACTGGTATTTTTCGGAATCCCAGGATTCTTGGTTTTTTCGGGATTTCGGTACAACATTTTTTATATTTGCATTTATAGTAATTAAATGTGCTAAAGTCCCAAAACTTATTTAACAAATTGTGAAAAGCAATCTGATGTAGGCGTGTCCCTATCCGGATTTCATTCCTGCCCAAGGAAATCTTTTTTATATTTATTAGTTCATATAAAACATTCAAATTAAACAATTCAATAGAGAATTTTATTATTCACATTGTATTGTTTATTGGTTGAAAAACAAATAATAACTACTAACTCATTATTGACCAAGTGTTCCGTTTTCAACCCAGTATTTTTAAAATAGTATTTTTTTTTAATTGATTAAATAGTATTTTTTTAATTGATTAGAATAATTAAGCGGCTTAAAAACCTTGAACTAATTAAACATATTCACTGTAAGCGTGAATAAAACCTTGTGGAAGATTGTTGTTCAGAGTTGCCAAATAGTTTTTTGAAAAAATCTATTTTTTACATTTCCTGATGGGAACTTTTGCAATAATTTTGAAAAATATAGAAAAGCCTAATCTTACATATTGTTTACTGTTATATTTATGAGACAATATGAAAATGTTTTCTCTTCGAAATCTTAGGTCATCAGTCGTGCATAGTTTTTAATAATCTGACTGATCGGACCATTAATTTTTTAAATTCAGAAAGCCTAAAATATTCCAAAATGTATTCCTTCAAAACATAAATAATTTCTGGTTTTTATTAAATTACTAAAATACTTATAAAAATTATAATGTCTGCGATACCATATGACAATTTAAAAAAATTATCGTAATACACGATATTAAAAAAAAAAAAAAAATTAAAAATCGGTTAATATACAAAATTAAAATTTCTTATATATTTGAATAAACCCAGACAGACATATACAAACACACCACCGCTGGCAAGGCACTTTAACACGTGGTACTAGTGTTGGGAACAAGTGATTTCCCAACCCCAAAATGTTAACATCATTAGACAAAAGGTCCGTATGTTCAAAAAGTGTCGGACAAGCATTGGGTAGACAAAATTTCCAACGTTGGTAAAACCATAAATAGGTATTCTAAAAATTGATTTTCCAAAATAAAATTTATAAAAAGTTCATTTATAATTTTGGATCGAACTCGAAACATTCCGACTACAAAATTTTTTAAACAAAGCATTATCATTTTTGTAAAATAAATGCTTCACCAGTCCAGTTGTTAGACTTTTGAGCCGTTTGTAATTTCTGACTAAATTGCACTGGGAAAACATTTTTTGCCAACGTTGGCCCAGTGGTCACAGCTAATTCTAGACCAATTTTATTCTTCGTGGACCACTGAAATTATTGTAAAACAAATACTGGCAATATGCTTTTTGGAAACTCTGGTAAAGCGTCTTAAACAGTAATATATTTACAATTCCTCAGTTGGCCAATTGTATGCCACAGGCAGTTACTTAACAGAGGCAGTTGCTGACTGGGAATATTTGTTCAGAAATTTATACAAAATTAAATTTTTTAAATATCTTTAACCGTCTATTATTTATAATCTGTAAAATTTTCAAATTTGTTTGCAAACATTTCCAATAGAGGGAAAAAAACTACACAAATTGCTTAATTAAGCATTTTTCTGTATATCCGTGATTCCGGGCTGTATAAACCCCGAAAATCCAGGGGTTTTCGGTATCGGCTTTTCGGGATCGGCACCCCTACTCGCGACCCATAATTTTTTATTAAGTTTGAAATTTTTGAAATCGGACTAACGGTTTTTGAAATATTACGATTTGATTTTCACTGAAATTGGCATCAATTTCCTCTATTCTAGAAATTTTTTTAAAACGATCTTAGAATATGATTGAACATGATTGTAGACAAAAAATTATTATGTTACGATCCGAATTATCATATACACATATTGCTAATTCGTCACTTACAATCATAATGTAATTGCTTTGATCATATTATGATTGTTACGCATTGTTATCATAGCATAATGCTCCTAACCTATCATAATATGATGCTAGTTTTGCTTCGTGTAGTGCTACAACAATCAAAGCATTAATTAATAAGAATAAAAAGTTAAAGTTAATTCTCCTTCAATGATCATGTGTATAAATAAAATTGAAAAGCATAACAATTAAATTATGTAAATATTATGTTTTTTCGAGAATATGTTTGCAGGCAATTATTTATATGTTTACTATGATTCAAATTTTCAGACTTTAACAAAGATATATTTTCAATTTAAAATTTGTTGATATTATGTTTGGGACATGTAAACATACATATTATAAACATATGTATATATATATTTGCAGCCAATACAGATGTTTACAGCAAACATAATTATATTTGAAAGCAAACATGGGAAACGAATATGTTGTCTAAACAAAAGTAAACTACCAGCATTTATATTTCCAACGAGGTGTTTTTTTAGCGTGCAATATTAACATAGTTATGCTCAAATGAAAAGTATTTTTGTCTGATTTGCTAGTGCAAAAACAAACAATAATTGTGATAATTTTTAAATAATTTGTAGAATGGAGGAAAAAACTCAATTTTTAGTAAAAATCAAGTCGCAATATCCCGAAAACCGTTATTCCGTTTCAAAAAAATTTTAAATATTCGTGCTTAGCATGTCAAAATGAATTAAAAATTATATGGCGCAAGACATATTTTTATTAAAGCAGTTTAAGAAAAATTTTCAAAACTCGTAAATTAGTACGCTCCAATTCGCACCATCTAACTTTTAGGCCTAGTTCTACAATAATCGTAACAATAAAAGTTGAAAAAATGCCGCCCTAGCGTACATGTGATATTGTAAAAATACAAAAACAAACAACAACAAAATATATTTTTGAATTAAAGTTTTTATGGTTAATAACTTTGTATGTGTGGGTTGTATTAAGCAAGTATAGCTTTAGGTGTGTGAGTGTGTTTGTTAGAATTGTGTATGAGTGTGCGGCTGTGATATTGTGTTAATGATGTGAGTGAATAGGATTTTTGGATGTTTTATGACATTGACAGTTCATATTATCGACAAAGTTTGTAAAAAATATCTTTAGACAGTAAAAATTTAGAATTTTTGTTTTTTCTTATTATACTTTGATATTATTTTTACACTTCTTTAAAGATGTTATCGGAGGTTTATTCAAAATTATAATTTTACTTATATTTTGATGTAATGTACATAAATTATATCAATGTATGTATATTTGATGTGTGAACATTTATACAGCCGTTAAACGATAAAGATGTAAGCAGTGCCTGAGGAAAAATTAAAAAAAGTGATATAATTTAATTTTTACTTATTTGCATACATATTATCTTTTTTCAATACATACACCCATATTATGTAAATTAAATTCTCATTTGTTTAGAATTAAAAAAAATTTTTTTTTTACTTCGTCTTTTTTTCTTTAACTCCGTCTTTATTTAATAAAAGTCAAAATAGAACTAAACTTAAAATCTAAAACAAAATTACAATTTATATGTGCTTATTTGCTTATTACCTACATACCGAATTCTGTCTGGTATTCATATTGCAATGGGAACGGATGTTTTTCTCATACCACAGTTTATAATGTAGACATATCGTCAACATACATACTTGTTTTGGTTTTTAACGTGTTTGGCGTTAACTTGTAGTTTACTGTTTGAAGTTTAAACAAAAAAGTATTCAGTTGAGTTAAAACTAAAGGAACATACATTAATTTTTCAAAGAAATATTGATTTCAACGTTTTTACACCTTCCATCCCATAGTGCAGGAGGGTATATATCACTTTGTCAAATTCTTGTAATTCCTTTAAAAAAATTTTTGTAATTCTTTTAAAAAAATTCTTGATCAGCATGAATAGAGGAGTCGATATAGACATGTCCGTCTGTCTGTGTTAATACAAAATACTCCGCCAATACAGAAGAGGTGTTGCTAATTTTCAGTCAAATTGTTTGTTGATATCATTAGCAGTTTCCTAGTGAAAATGATCAAAATCGGTTAACGAATTCTAAAGTTATGAGTGAAAATACCTCTTAAAATTTTGAATCAAAGTTTAAAATATTCTATTTATTTCATCATCCATACGTATGTACATTCAATGCTTCAAACACAATTCAACACAAGAATATACGCAATCAGAGATGGCTGTCAATATCGCTAAAATACTGTCGCCGATTCAAATCCCTTCCAACTGACTATCGTTATCCCTAAAATACCGTTACCGAAATAATTGAAATACCGTTATCCATAAAATACCGTTACCGATATAATTAAAATATCAATATCTTAAAAACGTTATCGAAATAATCTAACAAGATCTGAAAAAAAAACTTCTGTAAATAGATATATTTTCCCAAAGTATGATCAAAAACTATCCACTCATTAAAACTCGGGCATAATGGGGCTAAAAATATCGGTGTGCATTAACATTACCTGAATAAGTAAAATAACGTTACCCTTAAAATGCCGTTTCCAAAATAACTGAAAAATC